>RYFJ01001899.1:0-244303 GCA_003991445.1 Oryza meyeriana var. granulata
ATTCGGAGATCTACTGTGGTGCCATGGGCCGGACCTCATGACAAATACTGGGCCCACTCGATAGAGGATGGCCTAGCCTTGTAATTTAGAATATAGCTAGATTCGGCAGACTTCGCCGTATAGAAATGATTATACGTCCTAGTCGGGCCGTTTATATCTCTAAGGGGAATCTCCTAGTCGTAATCGATGGGGACTTCCTACCCTTGTAACCCTGTCCCCCAGTATATAAGGAGGTCAGGGCGCCCATGAGGCAGGTTGAGTTGGTTACCAGAATCACCACCAAAATTCCTCAAAGGAATAACACCACAACTGACGTAGGTATTACCTCACCATCGAGGGCTGAACCAGTATAAAATCTCCCTGTGTTCCTTTGCAATCCACCGGAGTCCATCCCCGCCGAGTAGCCCCATAATATTTAGTGCTGGTGTTATTAAAACATCCGACAGCGCTCTTCAGTTTATCAATCTTGTCAATCAATAGATAAACTTGCCCACTTTGTCAAAGTTTGGGCACATATGGACCAATTGGGCACAACCGCCGGAGGCAAACAGTAAAAGGGGGGGCATGGTTTCAAGATCAGAACAGTAAAACCACTCCCTATTGCCAGCCTTAGAGAAGATTTCAGGGGAATATTGATATCAATCCTTTCATTTCCTCCTCGCTAGATACCAGCCTCCCCAATACCTGGACTTTGCTTGAGGGTCTGGACTGGAGTGGAACAGATGTCTAAACAAATTCAAATGGGTTCCCCATACCCAGGAAACACTCACAAAGAGTTGCGAATATAGTAGTTGCAAAATCAAAATGGGATTCAGATTCACCAACTCAAGTTCATAGAAGGCAAAGAAGCTGGCAGAGAAAAGTCAGAAGATGGAAGAGAAAGACCTGATCGAAAAAGGAGGTGTAAACAATAGTCTCACCACCTGTGCTCACCGAACCGATTCACTTCAGCCGACGCCATAGACCGACATCACAGCTTTGCAGTCGCAACAACCCTCTCTACTCTAGAATGGCTTCAGCTTGGACAGACCGCAATCGGAAGTCGGCCCAAACCTCATCGGACTCCTCCAAAGAAATCTGAAAGCCTCGGGCATGGTAGGGCAAGCAGATTGGAAAAAAGTCACTAGCGGGCCGGAATGGACACGAAAGAAGCGGATCGTCCGAGTTTCAGGAGGGAAGAAGCTAACAATGGCAAACCTAGCGACGCGAGGCACGAAATCGGCCCGGAAAGGCTAGAAGAACGAAGCGAAATTTGGTGGAATAGAGAAGATGAGGGAATCTTTTCTCTCTCTCTCCCCGCCTTTATAGAGCTTGTACCGATTAAGTGGGCTTAGGTCTGAATTCGATATGGGCCACCAAGATATAAGTTTCTATAGTAGCACGCTCAATTTGAGCCGCTCGTGGGCTGTGTTAAAAACACAGTGCTGGTGCTACCAACAGAGACCAATTGAGTAATCAGATATGCTTCATGAAAGCCGACTGCTTGAACACATGTGTTTCAGAATATCTGTGTTATCACTAGGTATTGAGGATATATCCTTATAAGGATCACAAGCTGCTACACTACAATTAAAAAAATAATTGGAATGACAGGAATTGTAACGACGAACGGGGGATATGGCACAAAACAAATAACCCGCGAGGAACATTAAGCAAGATGAATGAGAAAATCGACCACGACAAGAACTTACCAATGCCGGAAAGGACCACATTCTGCAATCCACAGGTGACGGCCGGTTATAGGTCGTTTTCCCGCCAAGTACCTGGGGCAGCACTGCCCGGAGCCCCGGGTACGCCTTCCCGGGCGCGTACGACGACGCCCGCATCTGCCTCGGGCCCCGTGGCCCGGGGACATTCCCGGGCCTCGCCCCCCGGTCCCGGGAGCCACAGGCTTGGTCCCGGGGTGCGTTCCCGGGGCACATTGCTGGGATATTCCCGGGGCCCGGGTCTCGCCCCCCTGGTCCCGGAACCCACAGCTTCAGCCCCGGGTCGCGTCCCCGAGGCACATTACTGGGACTTCCCTGGCCCGGGCCTCGCCCTCGGTCCTGGGACCCACCTCCTCGGCCCCGGGTCGCGTCCCCAGGCACGTTACCGGGTCTTCCCGGCCCGGCCTCGCTCCCGTCCCGGGACCCACCTCCTCTGCCCCGGGTCGCGTCCCCGGGGCACATTACCGGGTCTTCCCGGGCCCGGGCCTCACTCCCTGATCCTGGGACCCACCTCCTCTGCCCCAGGTCGCGTCCCCGGCGGCACATTGGCTGGGACTTCCGGCCCCGGGTCACGCCCCTCGGTGTATCTCGGGGCCCACAGCTTCGGTCCCGAGGACCGAGGAAAGCTCGCGCGCCTTGTGCAGTGCGGAGGGCTCGATGAGCTCTCTGCCCCGGGCCTGAGCCTGACTCGAGTGGATCGACTGTTCCAACCACCCGCATTAATGGCGAGGCGACGGGCGCGTCGCCCCCTGTCACCCGCTCTGCCACACGTGACGGCTCATGACGGCCCCCCGTGGGCCGGCTCCCTGTGCAGTCAGAGAACTTTTGACTAAGAGGGCTTCAGTTTTCCACACTCTGGCAGCAGCGGGGTACGCTGTCACATCTTCACACCTAGCCGCCCGCAGCAGCCGAGCAACGTGACGACTAGACGTGCCGAACCAACTCCGGCGTGGCTCAGAAGGCGGACGTGTGCGACAAGACATATCATACCTAGAAAAGCTTTCTCTGGGCATGTGAGCTAGGCACTGTGGACTCCCCTTGGACTATGAAAGGAGGATCCATGCCAGCAGGAAAGGGATTCAGGTTCCAGGGGACTCCAGTTCCATTCGGCTTCTGCATTAAGCTCAGCTTCTTAGAGAGACCTAGTTCCATTCCCAAGTAGAGGGGCTTGGGAGAGCTTCTCGAGCTGCTCCAGAAAACAAAAGACTGAGTTCGTTCCCAAGTAGAGGGAGCTTCTGAGCACCCCTCAAGAACATCTTGCTAAAAAAACCACATTCATCTCCCACCATAGCAGATACACAACAAGAGTAGGGTATTGCGCCTCCGCGCGGCCTGAACCTGTCTACTTCTTCTGTCTCCCTTACGTGCCATCGTCCCGACGCCGCAGTCGTCCTGTGAACAACTCCCCTAGCCGAACCTCAAAGGGGGGTCCCTAGACTCCCCGCGGTTAGAGTTCCCTCCTCCGACACAGGTATCTCTCAAGTACACCTGACCACATGTTGGATTAAAATTTCATAAAGTGGTACTCGGCCTGCATCTTTTGGCCAACATTTGCCATGAGCAAATATTTTTCCAGCTGACATGACGCTGAAGAGTCTAACTTCCGAGTGGGACACTACTCAGGAAAGACTATAAACACCTTTCCCAGCTGACATGAAGCTGAAGAGTCTAATTTCCAAGTGACATACTACTCGGGAAAGACTATAAAATATTTCCAACTGACATGATGCCGAAGAATCTCATATACCGGTAGTATACTACTCAAGAAAGACTACAATGTTAAAGATCTTTGACTTTATGTTTAATTGTTTCACAATTAAGTACAAAGTCGGGGGCTACACCTAATAGGTGCGCCTATTCAGCGCATACTATTTATACATCTACATGGAGCCCTTTATAGCCTCACTGCTAGCTGACATGAAGCAGGACTCGGAAAGAAGAAGCACTCGGACAAAGAGTACTCGGGAGCAATGCACTCGGGCAATCTTCACCGTGGAGGATGAGCACTTGGCATCAACTGTGACTCAACTATGAAGGTCTTAGGGGCTGCTATGGAGGCCATGGGCCCCGGGTACCTCAAGACAAGCATATGAGCCACTCGGATAGAGGATGGGCCTGGCCTTATAATTAGAGATATGATAGAGCTCGGAAGACTTTTCCTTGTACGATAAGGAATATACAGTCCTAATCGGGCAAGATATATCTCTAAGGGGAGATCCCTTGGCCGTAGTCCGGCTAGGACTCTACTTTGTACCCCTGTCCCCCTAGTATATAAGGGGAGGCAGGGCGCCCCCTGAGGGCAGACAAAGATTCATCAGAATCATACATCCTCAAAGGAATACACCATATCTGGACGTAGGGTATTACCTCACGTCAAGGGCCTGAACCAGTATAAACTCCCTGTGTTCCTTTGCAGTCCACCGAGTTTCGATCCGACGAGTAGCCCTATAATCATATTACCGATGTAAAACATCGACACAAATAAGCCATACTATGCATTTTCTTTGGAATCATGTTGCATTACACTGCATTTCCTAGTATGGTTTATTGAGTATGGTGGATGGTAAGTCTTGCATTATTGCAATCATCAAAGTGAAAATTTGAGCGAGGAGGAGAAGTTAGTGTTTGCTAATACCCTAGTTGAGCTGCCTGTGGCTTTGTGCTGAAGCTACGCTAGTTGCCGTTCCGCTGCTGTTTCCTTCAGTGTGAGGACTAAGTACCTCTGTTGTAAGTATTTATCGTTTATATTTTTGGTTATGTTTATCAAATTATCGATTTATGTACCTCGGCTAATTCCTGGACGAGGATTTAATGCACAAATTAGCTTTGGAAATTCTAGTGAATTTCTGGGCGTGACAACTTGGTATCAGAGCCAAAACTTAAGTGTAGGAGCATCGCAGCGGCCAGCTGCTTGGATCCAATCAATATGTAAAGAAAAACCAGGGGCAGAACTGTCCTCCCGTGTGTGATAAGAAAAACAATAGAGAGAAAAGAAATAAAATGAGAAAAAGAGGAGAAAGTGACATAAAATAAAAAATTCACAGTCCCCATGGCAATTCTTGAAAGACTTGTGGATTGAATGGCAATTCCTAAAAGGATTGCAAATTTGATGGTAAATAGTGAAATTTCTCCATGTTCAATCACCTTGCAACGGAACGGTTTTGCTAAAAAAGACTCATTTTTACCATTTTTTCAGTCAATTTTTTTTTACTATCGCATTGCTAGTTCTCCCACGTGTGCAATATATGTACCTTGGCTTTCCTCTCTTGACTTTTGTTTTGGTTTGGTTTTTTATTTCTGTGTTAATTTGCACTAGTACTCAGTATCTCTTTTTAGGATCATGTACACGATCAACCATTTTGAGGCCTATTTCTCTTATACAACTACTAGAAGGTTGTAAAATTTGGATTTTACAGTGCAAATATAATGAATTTACAGTGTAAAATATCAATTAAAAAGTTTGACTAAGATTATGAAGATACAAACATATTTGTGCATAAATTCTTTCCAACTTAGTTCAAATTAGAGCAAACACGTTGTAAGTATAAATAACGTGCATAAACCATTAAACATCATTCAGAAACCCCCAAAAATCCCTAATCTGGACACCAAATATGTCCTGCCATATGTCTGGACATCTGGTCTGGCCAGACACCCTTTGATTGGAACGACGCATTTGCCAATTCCAAAACATCTCAAGGTAGAGCCGACTTTCATGCTCGTGATCTGTCTAACCGTGCACCACTCATACTGGTGGTCAGACCATGGGTTGCACTTTGTTTACAAGCTGTGGCAATTGAAGTTGGCCAAATAGGCGCTTTTAGATTATAAGACTAGAGAAAATGACCAAAATACCCTTCACATCTATACCCTTAATAACTTCATACTCTCTAAGCACACATTTTAGGAACACTTTCTTTAGTACTTTATATCGCATAGAAACTCCCACAAAGATAAACTAGGCTTGTTCAAAATAAATAGAACAGAGTAACTAAATAAATTTTCACACACACTGATTCACCAAACCTGAAGTCCTGAAATAACTGAAGGGGCATCTGATCAAAGAAAAAAGGAGAATGGGACATATGAGAATCAATTGAATAGGTAAAGGACAATAACATTTCACTTGATAGGCGGTTGGTTGAGAGCAGATGGAAACAACACACAAACTAAAGAACAAATATAGATCGAAAGAAAAGTATAAAATTCAAAATCAGATTAACAACCAGAGGAGGGGGACATGGCAAAAAAACGCCTCCAGATCAGATTTGTAACTTCTCTATCTTATTTGAGCTTCCTTCCCTTGTCTCGCTTCCCCCATGTCATCTCCCCACGCCTGATGAGCAGACAAACGCATCAACGGAGCACGAGTAGAAAAACAATTCTGCAGTGATGGTTCAACCAAACAAACCTGATGGAAATGCTGAACCCGATAAACCACACTGGTAGGGAATAGGATCCTCTGAAGGCAGAGGGACGTGGTCACCGACATGTGGATCCATAGAGGATGGTGTTGGTTGATCTCCTGGCCCAACGAGCCAGAGAGAGGTGCGTCAGGCTTGGTCCACCCCAAGCCCACGCCCTCCTAACGACGACGCCGAGTCTTTAGGCTCATGCGCTCGATTCTCTCCTTTAGCGTGATGATCGGACGCGCTGTTCACCCCTGTAAACTCACCCCCGATCTCCTCTGTGCCTATATAAAGGGGACATAAATCCCATACATGGTGACGACCTAAGTATGGACTAGCTACACTAAACCCTAAGAACGCCGATCCTAACATGCACAGAAGGGGACCAAAGGACGAGCTTTGCCAACTAGGCTTCTTCGATCGGCATCTATGGCTTCATCTTTAACCGATCAGTATCCATTTCAATTCCGCATAAGCAAAATTAGGTGATTATGCATAGCCTAAGATTATGTCATGAGAATTAGCTCCAATATTGTGGTATCAGAGCCATCTTAGGCACTTGCATATTCCATCACTCCGGTGATGAAGCCCTAAGCCGCATCAAGATTCCTAACGTAGTTTTGAGGGTTTATGCATTCTGTTAATGTTTCAATTCAGTTTATATTTTCATGATTTATGTTAGATCGAAATTAGGGCTAAGTCTCATGTTTATATTGCTATCTCTAATCAATTTCACGGGCTTTGGTAGCAATTAGAAGGAGGGGACTTAGATCGGGTTGAGATTAAGAAATCCCTCAATTTTTCCCCAAATTCAAAATCCTAACTTCAAAATCTCAAAATTCCCAAAACCCAAAACCCTGATTTGAGAAATCCCCAATGATTAAGAGCCCTAAATTCCCAAATCAAGCAATCCCGAACCGGAAGAAATCCCAAATCAGTAAGAAACCCTAAGGATTTGGATTTGGACTTACCGGTTTGGGCCTCATCTCCTCGGGTCTCACCGTGCGCGCCATGAGTCGGGGCCGCCACTCTCCCGATGCGCAGCATCAGCGCCGCCGCGCATCGACATCCACCACCCAGACTGGTCCCGCGCCTGCCTGTTGGCCGCGCGAGACCGAGGCTCGCCTCGGCTGCGGCTTCTGCTTGCACCGAGGAGGTGAACTGGGTGGGAGGGCTGCCCGCCGTCCTCAGTTCACCATGAGCCATGGCCGCCATCACCGCCGCTCCGCTCGGCGCGCTGCTGCCGTCACCGCTCACACTAGGGAAATCGTGAGAAAAGGGGGATCGGGAAAAATAAGCTAGGGTTAGGGGCCGCCGGCGGTTTTGTTCCGGGCACGATCGCTCTAAGCCGTTCGATCAGCATCGGACGGCCAATGTTGCGCCTGCGCTGATCTCGGTCGCCACCGTGCAATCATGGCTATCAATCAGGATCCCACGGCTCACGCTCATGGGCCTGCGGGAGAATTAGGCCGCACGTGCGTGACAGGCTACGCGCGCCCAATAGCGTCGGGCCACGCGCGATTTCTCACCACGCGCGCCGTGCACAGTAACGGGCCGGCTGGCTCCTCTAGGCCGCCAGGTGTTGACGCCGAAAACCCGCCGGGGTTCGTCCGGCGTCTGGGTGACACGCGAAGGCCTGGGAGATCTGCTTAACTCCAGTGCAGGTCCTAAAGTCTTGAGGTTCGTAGGCGTGCCAGTCAATTTGACCCTGTAATTGACAAGGAGAAAGAAATATTAAATTCGCGAGCCAATCGGCTGGAAGCCGGCTTGGACTCATCTCATCGGCCGATGGCCGATACGCACTGTAGCACTTATACATCGGCTTAGAGCCGATGATGGCAGGAGCAATAGCATAATAATACATAAGTATCGTGCTAGCCGATCATCGAAGGGATACTCAAAAAACGGCTATAAACTTGGTAAAATAAACAGGTATAATGCATAAGTGAATAAATCGAATAAATCCTAGCCGATCATAATTTAGTGTTACTGATGTTGCCATGAAGATATGCCTGTGCCCGGGCCCTTGCTTATATCGGCTCCCGGGGTCTTCATCCGCTGTCCGGGCCCGTACACTGGTCCTTACCTAAGCTCGTGCCCGGGCCCTCACCTGGGGTCGTGCCCGGGAACCTGCTTGTACTTGTACTTGGATCGGCAGAATAAACCCATCGGCTAGTCCTTAGCCGATTGTAACAATAATACAGGCAAGAATATATGATAAGGTATGCAATAACATAAATGATAGATAATTGATGAGTCAGCCGACTACTGAACAGAGCGAGTATAGAATAAGACAATGAATAAATGTAGTCAGCTTTAACAGATAACTTATCCGCTAAGCACTCCGATAACACCATCGCACAACACCATCGGCTCATCAAGAGTAAAGCTATTATCGTCAGTCTAGTAGATCGGACCCAACCGTTGCAGCACAGACCAACAATGATAGCGATACTTCAATGGGCCGATAGATATGATGCGACCGTGATGAAGATAACTTACCGGCTATACACTCCGATAAGACGCCTGCACACAAAGCATCAGCCTAGCAGGACCGACTTATCACTAGCAGTTCAGTAGGTCGGACCTAACCGATGCAGCACGAACTGATGATAAATCGCTCCCAGTAAGCCGATACGATCTATGCACGCGTGATGTGATATACCTAATCAATCTATGAGGTCAAACTGAACTGATGCAGCCATAGATAAAGTAAATATATCGTGGTAAGCCGACTACCATAAACCGACTAGAATATCGGACCTAACCGAGGAAGTCCTAGCCGATAGGTAGCCGGGGTGACGAGACTTACCCTCTCGCAGGAGTTCGGACCTAACCAATGCAGCCCGGCTCGAGAAGCAGGATCCCGTCGAAGGGGTGGCGATGCGCCGAAATTTGTATTGATCGTTGTGATGATTTACAAGGTCCCCGGGCATACGTATATATACCCCGAGTTACATGAGTCCTTATAGGACACGGTATACAATTTCCTATCCATAATAGAAAACGCTAACTAATCCTGACCGAACACGAGGTCAGGTTTCCTAAAGATAAACATCTGCCTAATTAATATGTACAGTAAATAATTGCCAAATAACGGTCTTCATGGCTCCTTCCCGATTCCGGTCTCTTCTCCGTCAGTTGACTGCAATTTCTCCTTTGACCGAATCTAATACAGGGCCTTACCAAATTTTGGCGTTAACACATGCCCCCCAATTTCGGAGTTCTTCAATAGGGCTTCAAAATTCTTTTATTCTGGGCCTCCAGATTTATCCCATACCGAGGCGGCCCAAGATAGCTCACTTGCCATAAATGTTTGAAACAGTGCCAACGGCCTCGATTCCCGCTTGGTTGTCACACCTCTATAAAAACGCTTCGTCTCCTTGCCTTTTTTATGCTTTCACATCACCAGAGCACCACCGCTTCATCTTCCAAATCCTCACCAAGCTCTAGCGAATCCAGACGAGTCATTGCAACCTTTTTCTCCGGCCGTCGATCCCTGCAACTTCTCCTACTCCCGCGATGGCATCGGCATCTGCAGTTCCTGAGGTAATCTTCTCACCCGATTATTTTCCCCCAATCTGCAATCCATACGAACCCGATCTGCTCCCTTTTTTTTATCTGTTCTTCATCGTGTTCTTGTTTCCTGTAGCATCTTAGAGCCCAGGTCTTGATTCCGGCCGCCGATTACCCCAGCTTTTTCTATCATGGCCCCATGGGCAGCGAAGATCCCACCGATTTTATCAGTGCCGAAACCCAACGTATTCCCTTCAAGAACTCGGCTATGTTAGTCAGTGACTGGACCAACAGCTTCAGGTCATGGCCGAGCAGATTGCCCGGATGGAGAGATTGGTACATCAGAGTATCGGCTGTGAAGAGAACCCTTTGGGATGAATCACATATCGGCCACTGCATTAATCTCTCCCTGGCTGATATGGAAAGGAACGAGCCCCTACTTGCATCGGCCTCATACTACTGGTCCGATGCCCTCAATGCCTTCATGTTTGGGCATGGGCCGATGACCCCCACTTTGCTGGATGTGACCATGCTCACCTGCCTGGATACGACGAGCTACATCAACCCTTTCAAACTCCGGTTCAAGCCTGCTCACCGGCTCCAAACAAAAAACATCGGCGGCTGGTCCAGGTATATATCTCTCCACAATAAGGGAACTGGATCGGTTGATGATCGGGAGCACGTCGCTTTTCTAAACTTGTGGTTGGAACGGTTCGTCTTTGGTGGTGCAACCCTCGGCCCGACGACCAATATGCAATGCCTGGCAGAGTGCTTGGCCGATAGGAAACAAATTCCGTTGGGGCACTATCTCCTTGGCGCCACCTACCAGCTGCTTCATCAGGTGGCAACTAAGCTATCGGCCGGCCAGCCCGTCGGCCATATTAGGGGCCCTTGGTGGTTTGTACAGCTCTGGCTCAACGTTTACACCTCCAAGGCCATCCCAAAAAACTTCTCTTCTTAAGCAATCCTTCCCAGCCGATTACCCAGAAGATCAAGACCCCGTCTATCGCCGATGCATCTCTATGGGCGAAGCTGCATCGGCTCTCTCTGGCGGCAAGATAACCCCTGCTGAAGTTAGTCAGTGGTTCAAGGGGTTTTATTATGGCTTCACCAGGGAGGCCACTCTTTGGTTTGCTTACAACGACGCATCATCATTCGAGATGCCTTCTAACTTTGATCCACTCAAAGCCCTGAATGATGATGAGTCTAAGGCCATATTCCTATCGGCTATCAGTCCTTGTCTGCTACCAACTGGTTTTTCACTAGGCCGAACTCAGCCATCGTATGAGTTCTACCATCCATCGGTCAGCTCCCGTCAATTTGGTCTCGGTCAACTCCCAATAGGCCTATTCTTCATTGATAAACTCCAGGCCCGGGGCACGGTCAGCAGCACCTTGGAATATGATCGGCTGCGGACTTTGACTGATCCCCTCCTTCTAGGCGCCGCCACCGAGGTGTACATCTGCACTGCCAATACCAAGCTTTTTGTCCGATGGTGGTCAGAATGGAAGAAACACTTGTTCAGCTTAGCGCCCACATGTTACTGCTCTCGTCTTGACACTGAGTACGTCGAATCCGATGAAGAGGTAATACCCGCAAGCTTTAACCATCATCTCCAATCATCTCTAACTCCTACTTTGCAGGCTGCCAGCGTCGAGCCCCCATCAACAAGCAACAGCGGTCGGCCGATTCTGTATCAACCCTCATCGGCCACTCCAAACCTGGGGCGTGACGCTCCGACTCCATCAGCTCTCCTCAAGGCGCCTCGGCCGATGGGACCAAAAAGGAAAAAGTTAGCGCATCGCCCCTCCCTGAAGAAACAGAAAACCGATGCCGATATTGTTGCCACGACACCATCTTCTCCCCAGACCACATCGGCTCCCTCATCTCCTCAGGTATGCGCCAAGTCTTAACATCATTATTACCCGCTTTCTCATTTATCTCACCAGCTCCATCTTCAGCTCGAGTCATCGGCTCCAGATCCTCAACCTTCTTCCGACGTCCCCCCAAGCACTGAGCCGATGGCCTCTTCAGCTGCCCCACTCTTGGCACCAAGTCCTCCAGCTGTCGATGAGACTGCCCCTATTCCATCGGCTGACATCGGCCCCTCCAGAGAACAACCTATTCATCCCCCTAAAGCCGATGTCACGCAAGCTACCGATGTCCTTCCTCAGGTATCCTCTTTACGCCCATATCCTGCTCCTAACTTTCTACTGATCGTTTTACCGATGCCAATCTTGCAGTCTTTGGCCGATCTGTTCTCCTTTGACATCGGCAAGTACCTAGAAGTAGAAGAATCCACAGCCACCAGTTCAACGACCAAACCATCCTTCCCAGCCGACGTACGCGAATATCTGACGAGCATCCTCAGTCGGCTGGAAAACCCAATTGACACGCTAGCGGAAGATTGCGGGCCAATTCGGGCAAGATTCGCAGAAATTGAACACCATCTGCCCGAAGAACTTGTCGACGCGCTAACTCCCGCAGCATATCTGGAATCCCATAGATTTAAACTCATCAAGCTTAGACAGCGCATAGCCGACCGCGCTGACCAACAGAAAACTACCGAAGACATCCAAGCCGATCGGCTATTAGCCCAAGCAGAGAAGAAAAAGCTTGATGACATGGCCGCTGCCCCCCAAGAGCTCCAACCTAAGTTAGACCAGCTGAAGAAAAAGGAGGCCGATTTGCTGGCAGAACTTGAAAGAGTTCGTAAGGACCTTATAGCAACAGAATCCCAGCTAATCGGCCTACCGCAAGCCATCCAAGACCAAGAGGCCAAGGTTGCAGCGACAGTGCGTCAAGTCATTCATCGGCGCAAGAACATGAAGACCATCCCAGGCTCCGATGAAGATGACATCCGTGCTATCAATGAGATTGATCAGATCCGCCTGCACGCAATTGAAGTGATCCAAAAATTCTTGTAAATCTTAAACCTTCGTAACTGACGATTCTCTGGAACATGCCGATCACTCTTCTGCTGTCATATAATCCGATCGGCTCTGCTACTTATCCCTTTCAACCCTGATAACATTCCTGCTTGTTTAATCTAAAGGCGATATCGATTGATATCGGCTGTCTTTAGGCGATGTAGAAAAACATCGGCTTTCCGAATTGCTTTAGAAATCGGCTATACTCAACCGATTCAAGAATCGATCCACACGCTAGGGTAGTATTTCTTGAGATATTTTCCGTTAAGCGCTTTAGCAAACTCTGTCCCATCAAGATCTTCTAACACATAGGCATTACCAGGCACACAGCGATTAATCCGATAGGGCCCTTCCCAATTAGGCGACCATTTTCCAAACTTATTATCTCTGGACCTGATCGGCAAAATCAACTTCCACACAAGATCTCCCTCGGCAAACGATTTATTCACCACTCTTTTGTTGTAATGCCGAGCTGCCCTAGCCTTATTTTCTTTGATCCTCTCCAACGCCCTCAACCGATTCTGAGCTAAATCTTCAAGTTCATCTGTCATTAAGTTATAATAATCATCGGCTGTCAACTGATTCTGCAAAGAAATTCTTCTCGAGCCGATGTTAGTTTCCCATGGTAAAACCGCCTCATGTCCATATACTAACTGATACGGCGGCACCCGAGTAGATCCATGACATGCCATCCGATAAGCCCATAGTGAATCAGCTAACGTAGTATGCCATCGCCTCGGCTGCTCATCAATCTTTCGCTTAATTAACTTGATCAGACTCTTATTAGAAGCTTCCGCCTGTCCATTGGCCTGAGCATAATAAGGCGATGAATTCAATAACTTAATCCCCATACTGGCAGCAAACTGCTGAAACTCATCAAACAAGAAGATAGACCCCTAATCAGTAGTTATCGTCTGAGGAATCCCAAACCGATAAATTATATGCTCCTTCACAAACTCGATTGCTTCCTTGGACGTAACTTTCTTTAAAGGAATCGCCTCTACCCACTTGGTAAAATAATCCGTTGCCACCAATATGAACTTATGCCCTTTACTTGATGGAGGAAAAACCTGGCCGATCATGTCAATTCCCCAACCTCTGAACGGCCATGGTTTGATGATAGGATTCATAGCCGATGCTGGTGCTCGCTGTATATTTCCAAATTTCTGGCAATCCTGACACCGTTTATAATACCTAAAACAATCCTCCAGCATTGTCGGCCAAAAATACCCCACTCTTCTCAGCAACCACTTCATCTTATGAGCCGACTGATGAGTCCCACAGACGCCTTCATGCACCTCGCACATAACCACTTTGGCTTCTTCCAAATTCAGGCACCTAAGCAGAACTCCCTCAAAAGTCCGATAATACAACTCCCCATCAAGCAGCACATATTTAGTAGCTTTATACCGAATTTTCCTGGAAACCGATTGCGACGGATTTTGCAAGTAATCAACTAACTCTTGTCTCCAGTCATCGGCCTTGTTCTGGATATCAATATCGGCTATCTCAACCTCAACCTGTCTATTCAACCGATACCCTGAAGCTATCTGTGCAAGATCATTGGCTTCTAAATTCTGCTCCCTGGGAATATGATCTATTGATACTATCTTGAAATCTCTTAATAAATCCGTACACTCCTCATAATATGACCTCAAAACATCATCCCTACACTCATATTCTCCAGACAACTGTTTGACCACCAACAAAGAATCGCCAATTATCTCTATGACATCAGCTCCGATCTCCTTTAAGAGTTGAAGTCCTTTTAGCACCGCCTCGTACTCTGCCTGATTATTAGTCCGATAAGGCTTAATTGTAAAAGCAAACTCAAAACTTGCCCCCCGAGGCGATATGATAACTAAGCCGATACCAGATCCATGCTTGCAAACCGATCCATCGAAAAACAAAGTCCATGGGATCGGCTCTACATAGTCTTCGTGAGCCCCTCTGTGTTGCACAATAAAATCGGCCACTGCCTGTCCCTTAATCACCTTAGCCGATTCATACCTCAAGTCGAACTCTGTCAAAGCAAAAACCCACTTGCCAACTCGCCCTTTCAAGACTGGAGCCGACAACATATACTTGACCACATCGGCCTAGCAAACCACTGTACACTCAGCCGATAGGATATAATGTCTTAATTTTGTACATGAGAAATATAAACACAAGCATAATTTCTCCACCGCAGGATATCTCGTTTCAGCATCCAAAAGCCTTCTGCTCAGATAAAACACAACTCGCTCCTTTCCCTCAAACTCTTGTACCAAAACGGATCCGATGGACTTCTCATCGGCCGATAAATATAACCTGAACGGCACTCCTCTCTACGGCGGAATTAAAATAGGTGGGGAACTCAGATAGTTCTTTATCTCGTCGAACGCCTTCTGCTGTGCTGCCCCCCACACAAATTCTTGATCGGCTTTCAACTTTAACAATGGAGTAAAAGACTCAATTTTCCCTGATAAATTTGATATAAATCTTCTTACAAAATTAATCTTGTCTATCAATGATTGCAGCTCTGTCTTATTGCTTGGTGGTTCGGTAGTCTTAATAGCTCTGATGCTTCGCTGACTAACCTCAATCCCTCGCTCATGCACCATAAAGCCCAAAAACTGCCCAGCCGACACACCGAAAGCGCACTTATTGGGATTCATCCTCAGTCCGTATTTCTTGGCCCTCTCCAGCACTCTTCGTAAATCGGCTATATGGCTTTCCTCACTTTTAGACTTAACCACCACATCATCAATGTAGATTTCTACCAACAAGCCGATGAGATCATGAAATATATAATTCATCGCTCTTTGATATGTCGCACCGGCACTCTTTAATCCAAAAGTCATTACTACCCACTCATACAAGCCGATAGCTCCAGGACATCGAAACGCAGTCTTGTGTATATCTTCTTCGGCCATAAAAATCTGATTGTATCCTGCATTGCCGTCCATGAAGCTGATAATCTTGTGACCTGAGGCTGCATCCACCAACAAATCCGCTATCGGCATTGGGTATTCATCCTTAGGGGTAGCTTTATTTAGATCCCGGAAATCAATACATATCCTCAATTTCCCATTTTTCTTCTCCACCGGGACGATATTAGAAACCCACTCAGCGTATCGGCATGGTCTTATGAACTTGGCATCATATAACCTTGTGATCTCCGCCTTAATCGGCTCATATAATTTTGCCTTGAACCTCCTTGGAGCCTGCTTGAATGGCCAATACCCTGGTTTAATAGGCAGCCGATGTTCAACAATCGATCGGCTTAATCCTGGCATCTCATGGTACTCCCAGGCAAAACAATCCCGATGCTCCTTCAGCAGTGCTATCAATTCCTCTCGTAGTTCAGGACTTAATTTTTTGCTTATGTACGTCGGCTTTGGTCTATCTCCTGGTCCAATATCAATCTCTTCCAAATCATCAGCCGACGTAAATCCTTGCCCCAATTTCCCCTCAAAATCTTCAATAGAGCCCATCAAAGTAATAATTCAGAGCCGACTTGCTGGATCGGCTGTATTCCCTGGCTAGTAACCTTGAGATAGTCGCCTTCCCAAACTCTCCCGGATAGGCAGTCAACACCATCAGCTTCCCAGACTGGTAGATCGGTCATGGCAATATTGGTCGACCCATCTACTAGCACTACCTCGATTTGATCTCCCTGCCACTGTATCAGACATTGATGCATTGTCGAAGGCACGCAACAGTTTGCGTGAATTCAGTCCCTGCCGAGGAGCAAGCTGTACGACCCCTTTCCGTCGATGACGAAAAACGTAGTTGGCAATGTCTTGTTTCCCACTGTTAGCTCCACGTTCAACACGCCTTTCGCCTCTGATGAATTTCCCCCGAAGTCTTTAAGCACCATATTTTTCTTGATCAGATCTTCGGTGGTTTTCCCCAACTTTCGGAATGTGGTATGAGGCATGAGATTAACTGCTGCTCCTCCATCAACTAACATCTTGGTCATCGGCTTTCCATTCACGTAACCCTTGATGTATAATGGCTTTAGGTGCCGATGCTCTGACTCTTTAGGTTTATCAAATGTAGCTTGGTCAGGTTGTAGTGTTAAATGAGCGAAAACTTCCTCTCCGCCCTCCTCGTCTGACGAGAACGCCCTGTACTCCCTGGACAGAAAGAAAACCATGTCCACCGGAGCTGATGCATCTTCATCGTCCTTCCTCCTGACTCGCCAAACTTGTTTGGTTCTCTTGGGACGATGATCGGCTTCCTCCTGATCCTGGCGCTGCTCTTCCTTTTGCTCTCGGTGTCGTAACCGCTGTGCCCTTCTCTTCTGATTCTTTGTGAATATGCTGCTAGGACACCACTGAGGATTCTGGACCTGTTTCTCATATGCTTCTTCTTCATCCTCTTCAAAGAACTCTTCATGGATCGGCCCTAGTCGGCTATGAACCGATGCTCTTTTCCCAAACGGCCGATCTTGTGAAAACCTCTGCTGCTGATCTCGGCGATTTACTGCACTGCTACACTCGGGGCAATTTTCAACTGATGGCAGTCTCATCCCTTGATCCCAGCAGAATCGGAAGAATAGGCAGTTCCAGTGTGGATTATATTGTTCTGGTTCATCCCTCTGTTCTTCATATCTTGAATATTTTTCTATCATGCCCGATGAAGTAATCCTTGACTTGTACCTTTGATGTCTTGCTTCATCGGCCTGATCCCTTGATGATGACCCCGCATAGACCATGTTTACGGGGAACGGGTGCCCATCTATCTTCATTGGCTTCTTGTCTTCAAACTTGATTCGTCCTTGCTCAACAGCCAACTGAATTTGTTGCCGAAAAACCTTGCACTCGTTAGTATGGTGCGATATCTCATTGTGCCACTTGCAATATTTCTTCTTCTTTAGTTCTTCGGCTGATGGAATCACGTGGTTTGGCTGCAATTGTATTTGCTTCTCCTGTAACAACAAGTCAAAGATTTTATCGGCTTTACTAACATCAAAATCATACCGTTCCTCCTTGCCGATATCTTTGACCCACGGGCATGATACTGACTTCTTGTTCCTGGCCCACTCTGCCAATCCAACTTCAGCATCGGATTCCTCATCGTCTGAGTCCGATGAATAGACCTGAACCTGAGCAACCCTCCTCTGGTACTTGTCCTTTTTCGCCTCTTGAAATCGGCTTTCATGAGCCGATACCTTCTGTACTAGGTGCGACAGAGATTCAAACTCTTGTGAAGAAAATCTCTCCTTAATTGGCGCCAGCAGACCCTGGAAAGCCAGATCGGCCAGATGCCCATCACTCAGGTTCAAACTATAACATCGGTTTCTGATATCCCGAAATCGCTGAATATATTCCGGTACTGTTTCATCTGGTCGTTGCTTAACCGATGTCAAATCTGACAGTCTCAACTCATGAATTCCAGCAAAGAAATATTTGTGAAACTGTTTCTCTAGATCGGCCCACCCCCGAACAGAATTCGGCGGTAATGAGGAGAACCATGTAAAAGCCGATCCAGATAGTGATAGGGGAAAAAACCTAACCCTCAGGGCCTCTTCAGCCGATGCCTCCCCGCACTGTGCCAGGAATCGGCTGACATGTTCTACTGTAGACGTGTTGTCCTGCCCTGAAAACTTAGAAAAATCCGGGACCCGGTATCGGTGTGGTAACGGAACCCTGTCAAACCACTCAGGATATGGGTGCCGATACATGAATGCTTGTTCCTTGGGCTTGATCCCGAATTGCTCCCTTACTATCTCTTCAACCCGTGCCGATAAGTCTTCTTCTCTTACATTCTCCTGTTGATACTGCTGATACTGTATCGGCGGGGTTGGTTGCCGATTCTGTCTGTGATACTCCCTCTGGTAAGTACCCGGATCGGCTCCGCCTGCTGGACAATTCTGCTGATATCCTCCATAATAGGCAGTCCGATGGTACCCAGCAAGAATATCTTGTTGCCCCCCAGCCTGGTTCTGTGTAAACATATGCTCTGGTATATCTCTGTTTATGTTGTAAGCAATCTAAGTTGGTTCAACCTTCGGTGGGAGGTAAACAGGACCCCGAGTTGGTTCTTGGGCAATTGATCCATCAACAGTCTTCTTGATGAGATTATGCAGTGTGTTTACCAAGACTCCCGACTGATTGATGAGTGCATGGTGAACAGCCTCATTAACCATCTCCTGCAAAGGCTTGATTGGTGGACTCTCGGGTTGTGTGCGGCTCGATTCTCCTACCAGTACTGGTTTTAGAAACTGAGACTTCTGAATCGGCCCTTGTCGTGTCATACTGAAGGATTCTAGGCACAGCTTCTGGAAATTTGTCATGGTCTGTTCAACTTGCTGTTTTTGTTCTTCAGTTAGATCTTCCATGGTGACCGGAATTACGTTGTCCGTCTTGACTTCTTTTCTGGCCATGTTGAAATCTTGATTGAAACTGTGTTTGTTGAAACTTCGGTCCCACCGGGCGTGCCAAAAGCGTGTTGACGCCGAAAACCCGCCGGGGTTCGTCCGGCGTCTGGGTGACACGCGAAGGCCTGGGAGATATGCTTAACTCCAGTGCAGGTCCTAAAGTCTTGAGGTTCGTAGGCGTGCCAGTCAATTTGACCCTGTAATTGACAAGGAGAAAGAAATGTTAAATTCGCGAGCCAATCGGTTGGAAGCCGGCTTGGACTCATCTCATCGGCCGATGGCCGATACGCACTGTAGCACTTATACATCGGCTTAGAGCCGATGATGGCAGGAGCAATAGCATAATAATACATAAGTATCGTGCTAGCCGATCATCGAAGGGATACTCAAAAAATGGCTATAAACTTGGTAAAATAAACAGGTATAATGCATAAGTGAATAAATCGAATAAATCCTAGCCGATCATAATTTAGTGTTACTGATGTTGCCGTGAAGATATGCATGTGCCCGGGCCCTTGCTTATATCGGCTCCCGGGGTCTTCATCCGCTGTCCGGGCCCGTACACTGGTCCTTACCTAAGCTCGTGCCCGGGCCCTCACCTGGGGTCGTGCCCGGGAACCTGCTTGTACTTGTACTTGGATCGGCAGAATAAACCCATCGGCTAGTCCTTAGCCGATTGTAACAATAATACAGGCAAGAATATATGATAAGGTATGCAATAACATAAATGATAGATAATTGATGAGCCAGCCGACTACTGAACAGAGCGAGTATAGAATAAGACAATGAATAAATGTAGTCGGCTTTAACAGATAACTTATCGGCTAAGCACTCCGATAACACCATCGCACAACACCATCGGCTCATCAAGAGTAAAGCTATTATCGTCAGTCTAGTAGATCGGACCCAACCGTTGCAGCACAGACCAACAATGATAGCGATATTTCAATGGGCCGATAGATATGATGCGACCGTGATGAAGATAACTTACCGGCTATGCACTCCGATAAGACGCCTGCACACAAAGCATCAGCCTAGCAGGACCGACTTATCACTAGCAGTTCAGTAGGTCGGACCTAACCGATGCAGCACGAACTGATGATAAATCGCTCCCAGTAAGCCGATACGATCTATGCACGCGTGATGTGATATACCTAATCAATCTATGAGGTCAAACTGAACTGATGCAGCCATAGATAAAGTAAATATATCGTGGTAAGCCGACTACCATAAACCGACTAGAATATCAGACCTAACCGAGGAAGTCCTAGCCGATAGGTAGCCGGGGTGACGAGACTTACCCTCTCGCAGGAGTTCAGACCTAACCGATGCAGCCCGGCTCGAGAAGCAGGATCCCGTCGAAGGGGTGGCGATGCGCCGAAATTTGTATTGATCGTTGTGATGATTTACAAGGTCCCCGGGCATACGTATATATACCCCGAGTTACATGAGTCCTTATAGGACACGGTATACAATTTCCTATCCATAATAGAAAACGCTAACTAATCCTGACCGGACACGAGGTCAGGTTTCCTAAAGATAAACATCTGCCTAATTAATATGTACAGTAAATAATTGCCAAATAACGGTCTTCATGGCTCCTTCCCGATTCCGGTCTCTTCTCCGTCAGTTGACTGCAATTTCTCCTTTGACCGAATCTAATACAGGGCCTTACCAAATTTTGGCGTTAACACAAGGCCAAAATTCCTTTCTTTATTTTTTAAAGGCCCAAAATAATGTTTTCCATTTACAATAATGCTCTTTATTCAGTTTTAGGCTATTTTTTGATGCCATAAAATTGCAATAAATTTTCCTTATGTATTTTAAGATTATCCTAGCTAAATGGAACCAACAAGAAATTTGGCTAGAATATTTATTTTATTTTCCTTCATCGTTTTGACCCAACGGAAGTTGTGATTTAGGATTTTCATTATTCGGATAATAATGTTATTTTGCTTCATTTTGGCCCAACGGTATTATGAAGTAAAATTTTATGGTTTTATGATTTTTGATGACATCTCGACACTTAGATTTATTTTCTTGCCTATGGTGAGATTTCACGTGTTAATGCGCATTAAATTATCACCTAATAACTTTGTAAATTTCCTTCTATTTTACCTTATGGTATTATAGAATTAAATTATTATTTTTATGTGCATAACTAATTATATTATTGTAATCATGTTGTTTTACTCTATTTTGGCCCAACGGCATTATAGAGTGAAACCTCATAGTTGTGCACATTTGTTTGTCAACATTTTGCTTTATTAGTGTTATGGAGCAAAAACCTTATTTTATTATTTTTCCACGTGTACAATTAGTGCGCATTACCTTAATGATAATAGTGTGGTTTTACTTCATTTACATTTCTTCATGGAGTAAACCGTTTATGTGTATAATTAACCAGACCAACGTAAGGTTAATTGTCCACATTTATTATTATCTATTAATGTCATTTGTCATTAAATTTCAGCTCTGAATGATGTCATGGCTCAAATAAGCAACATTGAGCAATTTAATGGCGCTAACTTCTCGGAATGGAAGGAGAAGGTGCAAATCATTCTTGGGCTACTCAATTATGATGTTGTCATACGTGAGGATGCTCCTGTTGCTCCGCCTATTGATGTAACCCGTGATGTTAAAAGGGTTTATAAGGAAAGGGCGGAAACATGGGAGAAGGCCAACTGCATGAGCCTAATGATAATTAAGAACTCTATTTCTCCTAGCATTAGAGGTGGCATTCCTAATGCTGCAACTGCTAGGGGATATATGACTAATGTGGAGCAAAACTTTAAGACCTCCTCTAACGCTCAAGCAAGTGTTCTCATCATGAGGTTGCTCACATCCCGTTATGATGATGAAAGCGGTGTGAGAGCACACATAATGTCATTGACCAACATGGCTGAGCGACTAAGCGGTATGGACATGACTATTTCTGATGGTTTTCTTGTCCATCTTATTATGAATTCATTGCCACATAACTACGATTCCTTCAAAGCAAACTATAATGCTCAGGAGGATAAGTGGTCAATTGCTGAGCTCATAAGTCACTCTGTTGAGGAGAAGGAGCACCAAAGGGGCGAAAAGTAGAATGAACAGGTTCGCCTTGCTGCATCTGAAAAGGCTGATGAGAACCACACTAATGAGCCCAATGAGAAGCCTGAGACTTCCTCGATCAGATCTCAGGGGAAGGAGAAAGGACCTGCTACATCCATTCCTAAGTCTAGCGCCATAGTCATCTGCAAGTTCTGCCACAAGCCTGGGCATGTGCAAAAGAAGTGTGAAGCTTTCAAGAAATGGCTTTCTAAGAAGGGTAATGGTATTAGTTGCAATAATGATGCATTTATGTAATCTTATGCTCTTAATTCTTGGTGAATTGACTTAAGTGCAATTATGCACTGCACTTATTCAATACAGGAAATGCTTTCCGCAAGGATCATGGCAAAAGGGGAGCAAAGTCAACTAAACAAGAATGAGCTTAATAAGGAGGCAGTCGCTCATCTTCCCTTAGTCTAGGAAGAACCTTATTTATTGCTTCATTATGTCATACTCTTTATATTTAGGAACCTTGCCTCCATAAGTATGGCTACAATATTGGATTTGATAATAAGGGATAATGTATTGAATTCAATAATAAAGTTGTGAGTCTCGTCTTCGAGAAGGATATAATTTGTTTGCCCTCTATTTATGTTTCTGTGTTGAATGCCCATGATGATGTGTATTAAATTATAATAAGACCTCATCGAAATTGTGACATCATTGCTAAAGTCACATTTCGAAGGGGAGAATGATGCGTCTCATTACGTTAGAGATAAAATAATATGTTACTTCGTCCCATTAAGTAGATGCCTATACATCACCACATCGGAGATGAAATAAAATGTTATTTCGCCTCATTAAGCTAGAGACATTTCATTCCATACTTTAAATTCATTGAGAAATATAAGAATGATATGTTACTTCACCTCATCTAAGTTCTCACTAACTCTAAAGCCTCTAATGTTTTCTTCCATTATGCTTTATGTTTCTCTCATTAGTGACCGATGAGAAGCACTAGAGAGAAAATCAGTGTTAAATGGTGCATTCAGTCAAGGGAGGAGGATATTAGGGGAGATATATTTACTAATTTTATTATGTTCTCTATCGACAACATTTCTGGGTCTTATGCCAAATTCCTATTCTATATGGGGACGTTGCAATTACCCAGTCAAATAAATTAGATATGTCTTTAGAGAATGACGAAATCTGTGGGAGCTTAATGATAAGAGCTTCATTATGAATTGTTATCTCGCCTCATTTAAGTGGTCTGTAATAACATAAGGAATTTATCTGTGAGCATTAGTGATGTCCAGAATTAATTAGAAATTCCTAAAGGAGTCATAAGAGTGTATAAATGCGTCTACATGAATAAGCAAGATTCTATATGGAATATTAAGATATTTGGGACTGTGCTTGCAGAAGAGTTTTTCATAAGAAAGAGGGAACTAAGTGTGACAATTTTCCCTTGCCTGTTAGAGAGACTCACTTGTTTGGACCAGTTTATTTTAGATTGTCATGACACTAGTTAGTCTAATAGATGAATACTTAATTTGCAATACTAAATGTTCACTTGCATAAGTTATGTGCACAACACAGCCTGAGGCATTGGTTGTGAAAGGCAAGGTACATGAAGACTGCAAACTTATGAAATTCGTCTGTGGATTTAACCAAGCGTCTAAACAATCTTTAATCATAATAGTACTCTAAATCCAACTAAGTTATTCGGGTTCAAGATGAATGAGGTGGATGATTATATAAGGGTGGAAATTGACTTTACTAGTACTCTACATGCCTAATGACTCATTAGCTGGCACATAAGTATGTGGTGCATCAAATGAGGGGATTTTGTTCTAAAGGAGTACTGGATTTATTGTTAAATTCATACATATGATAGGTAATCAAGTCAATATTTAAGCTTATTCCGTCATACTTGCTCTATTAAGTTAAGGGGGTCAATTAGTGTAAGATAATACAGATGATTCCCTATGCTTCAGTTGTTAGAGGCCTTATAAGTTCTAAGTCTGGATACGTACAGATTTGGCATTATGTACCAAAACTTTTGGCAGATTTAAGTTCAAAATTAGAATCACTGTAAGCTCATTAAAATGTCTTGCATCATTTGTAGGACACTTATGATAACACATTCATGTTTAAGAAGTCTGATAAGTTAAGTTATTCAGACATTAATTTTCAAGGATGTGTGGATGATATTCACATTATGTTGTGCTTTCATCCTTGCATCAGGAGCAACACCATGGTAAATGGCTCCAAATATTATTCTATTGCATAGTCGACGATGCAAACTAAGATTGTGACATGTGATAAAATATTTGAGTGGGCGTATGACCAATGAATATTTTCCGGTACTAAGAGTGATAGACAGTCCTTTAAAACCACTCATCCACTGCAATAATGAATTGCGCAATACTAAGATTTCAGTTTCCTATTCGAGTAACAATGTCATGTGTTTCTGCCAAACATAACGGCATTATGCTGTGAAAGATAGGTCCTTGGATCAAGTTGTTTGAGCATATTAGTATTAAGTTACTGCTCGTGGATCCAAAATCAAAGGCTTATGACTTAGTTTAAAGTAAAGAATTATGTTGCTGGGCAGCACAAGTGTACTGTAATGTCTTTGAATAAGAACTTGGGTATAGGGGCATAAGAATCAATCAACACCCAATAAAAAGTAAGTTGATTCGTGTCAAGTTATTATGGTGGCTATAGGTACTGTTGTCATAGTGATGTTATGAACTCTTGTGACACATTATTTTGGTTCGCTATTCTACTAAGATTGGACTCGTTAGCCTCACGATCAAGTGGGAGAATGTCGGTTGATCTCTTGGTCCAATGAGCCAGAGAGAGGTGCGTCGGGCTTGGTCCACCCCAAGCCCATGCCCTCCTAACGATGACGCCGAGTCTTTAGGCTCGTGCGCTCGATTCTCTCCTTTTGCGCGATGATCGGACGCGTTGTTCACCCCTGTGAACTCACCCCCGATCTCCTCTATGCCTATATAAAGGGGACATAAATCCCGTACGTAGTGACGACCTAAGTATGGACTAGCTACCCTAAACCCTAAGAACGTCGATCCTAAGGTGCACAGAAGGGGACCGAAGGACGAGCTTCGCCAACTAGGGTTCTTCGATCGGTATCTATGGCTTCATCTTCAACCCGTCAGTATCCACTTCAATTCTGCATAAGCAAAATTAGATGATTATGCATAGTCTAAGTTTATATCATGAGAATTAGCTCCAATAGATGGGCCTACTCATGACCTCACTCGTTAGTGACAACCTCAAGAGAGTTATTTTAGAGGATCTTAATCATAGCACATAGCGGAATGTGTTTATTAAACCAACGGAAATCTGACAAAACCATTTTTATTAAACCAACTTATTAATTTATCTACACTCAATTTCTTATACATGCAAAATTTCCAATACAAAACTTGCAAAAAACAGAAACATTTGCTGACGATGTGATCGTACAAACAAACGCTCGCTTACTAATATACTAGCGTGAAATCGTCATGTTTGCATAAGAAAAGAAAAACAACAGCCATTTTCCACGCGGGAAATGAACGAATAAAAGCATTGTGCGCTTAGACATCAGATGTATGTCAGAATCCAGGGACGAGCATGGTAGAGAACCAGATCACCATGTCTTCAGCGAGCGGCGGCTCGCTGGTGTGCTTCGCGGCCGCTGGCTTGTTACCGTCGATGACGACGTACACCCGGCAAAGCGGGCACGTCCGCCTGCACGAGAGGAGCCACCGGTCCACGCAGTCCCGGTGGAACGCATGCCGGCAGGGCAGACGCCTCGTCGCCTCCCCGACGCGGATCCTGGAGAGACAGACGCAGCACTCCGTCAGGCCGCCGCCGCCGTCCTCGCCGGCTTCCCTTGCCTCGGACGGTATCTTGATGCACAGCATCTTGGAGATGTAGGAGAGGAGGTAGCTCATGGTGCATGCACATGCACCACGTTGCAACAAAGGGCTACGGCCGGTGAGTAGAGGAGGGATATGTAATATCGATCGATCGCTGTGGGTGTCTTTTGGTCAGGGTCAGGTGGTTTGGTTGCTTTGTTTGTACGAGTGGTTGCTACTATCGGAGTGTCTTGAGAGACCCCCATTGGATGGTGCCCCTACAACAAACTTTCTTTAGCACCAAGGTTGGATGAAAGCAAGTGATGTGTGCATACAAACAACGACGTACGAAGGAACGTGTCGTTCTCAGGGAAGAAAAACAAATTAGTAGGTGAAAGAACATTAGTAGTTGATTTGTTCATATCTGTTGGTACGAGAGCTTTGTGGGGGTTGCATTTTTTCTATCCTTTGAGGTGGTTACAACTAGGTTGTGTTATTTTTTGCTTTTTCTTCTTCAGATTTTTGAAACGGGTTATTTACTCCATGTCTCTAAAAATATAATTTCTCAAAAAACTTTATTCTACTGTATTGATTAGACAGCCTATTCTAAACTATTTGTGAAATTTATTTTTTTAAATATTAATTTATCTCGTTAATAAAAAATAATCTGCATCAATAAAGAAAAATCAAACTCAAACACAGTCCTAGTTGTGGCCAAATATGGGCCACATGGCTGGCCCGGGCATGAGATGGCACAACCCATTAGGCATGGCTAAGAAACAGGTCATGCCCTGTCAGTCCACCTGCTGGGCAATCAACCCAAGCACGGCATCGACAGGGAGATTTGCGGGTTGTAAGTAGCCCATGGGCAGTCTTATAGCTGCTTTGCATATTGTAGTGTGTAAACAAAGGAACTTCAAAACTCATAACATATACATATATTTTGCATATATGTTTTTCTCTTTGTTTAGTGTAATTTCATATTACCAAAAGCTGAGGACGGTTTTCTTTAAGAAAGTGAGGATGATGCGGATATATCATATACTAAGCTTTTGGAGATTTTCCTTCACATGCAAGTCAAACTATAAGGTGAACTCGTTTATCTCGAAAGCTATATATACAATACATGAGAATTTGATGCTACATGATATGTGTCACTCCATTATTCTCATATGTGAGAGAAATGAATAATTGGCATATGCAAACATGTGGACCAAGCAGGAGGTGAGGAAGTAGTGGCGCACATGGAGAAGAATAGTTGTGTTCATGAAGTTTACGGCGTGTTCTGCTTTCACTCAAGGGCTTACAACATCCATGGATTATATATTTGAAAAGCTTGTCAAGTATACTTTCCAATGGATCAAATGGCATGTCATTCGAAGCTCCCTATCAACGGCAAATGCAAATTGAAGATATGCTTCGCGGGCAGAACGAGTAGCGCACGAGAATTGATGAAAAGGAGGTGCTTATGGTCCGTATGCTTTATTTGGATGTTGGGCTTCTATTCCAAGACGTGCTATACGTGGGAAAAGACTTCTATTGCAAGGCCTACATGGATTCAAGCCTTCCCACACAAAAAATTTGAGGATAAGAAGGAAAATGCCAAAATCAAATTTGGTTTGGTAGTCAGAACAACCCATACTAAAACGGCCCAAACTCTCTTGTCCGAAGTCTGTTTCAGACGTATGAGTATTTATTGGAAAGCTAACTTTATGGCCCACATGATGGATAGATCTCAGGACACCAATTCCTTCTGGTTTCACCACAAAGGCCGAAACAAACCATCGGTAGTCCTGATAGTTTTCCATATTATATTGTAATTGATTTCTAGTTAGTTTCTAACCATGTAATGGCTATATAAGCCTATGTACATGACCCAATAGGTCAGACCACGTTTATTCTAAAGATAATTTGCAGCATGATTGCTCTTATTTTTCTTCTATGGTTTATGTCGCAGCTGCCAAACTAGAGAGAGGGATCGGGAGTTGCTGCCATAGATTGTTCTTACTTTTTCATCAGGGGATTGAGGGGGCAATAAATCCACTTTGGCGTGATCAAGTGGATCAATCTATCATAGCATGTGGTCCAGCGAATTCGTGGTGAAAGGTGCGTTGCACGGGCATCGTGTTGTTCATCCAGTTCGTCCAGGTTTTACGGTGTATTTGGATCCTACGTCGAGAAGGTTTGGCGTCATGTATTATGTGGTCTAACTATTAAATACTTTCTTTCTATTTTTTTCCTTTTCTTTTTCTTTTTTCCCACCAATTGACAAGGTTAAGGTTTGTTGTGTTAATATCATCTATTAATATTGTTTATTGAGAGTACTTAATATCACTAGTAGATGAAACCCCACAGGTTGCAACGGAAGATCTTGGTAAGCAACTAAGAATGACAGCCGAACTTGATAAATTGACTTGGCTAAAAGACATTACAGAAATATTGAAATTAAATGTTAAGAAACTTTATTGCCATCACGAAACATGGTATAGTGTATTTGTATTATTTACCTATTTAGAAGAGGCGGTAGTACCAATGTGCTATTTGACATAGTTTTCCGGTATCTAATACTGAATAAATGACAAAAAAATCATACTCAGAAAACCAAACATTCTTTCAAATTTTGATTTTTTGGGTATCGTTTAACATGTAAATAATTAAGGGAAAATGATTTGAGGGTAATGAATCATATTGTTAGAAATGTAATTTAAGCAATAGATGCAACATCTTTATTTTAGATTTAAGTAAACATGAGATAAACCAATATGAATAAACAAATGTACAGTAACATAATAGGAACATTTCTATAGCATGAACCACAAACATTGCTCTACTCAAGTCATCTACAAAACCGAGTATGGCTATCATAAACATGTGACATGTGACATCCTGGCCCAATTAGAATCTGGTCTATGTGGCCCATGAGTACTGTGTGTACTTGATTAGTACCACTTGCTAGTTGAGTAAGAGTTGAACCAACTTATAAGGCCTTGTCCCTCCAACCATAGCACTTTCGGATTAACCCTTTTACATGAAGCGAGGATGAAAGTGTAAGTAGGGTGCTATGTGTAAGTGGGCCCGCCCGTCGAATGGGCTGGGCTGCGCGGTTCTGGAGGGCAGGCTATTACAAATGGCATCAGAGCCGACCCTCGCAGTTGCGCGTACGGGTTAGTGTGCGGGCATATGGCGCATGACGCATGTGGGCTCTGTGTGAGGCACATGGCATGGCATATGGCATCGGCACTGGACGTACGGACGTTCGCTAAGAGGGGGTGCGTTCCTGGACATTTGCCTATATGCCACTTCTTGGACATTTGCCTATATGCCTGTGTGGCTATGCGGGTAAGTTGGACTGGCGGGGACGCCAGGTCCTTTGAGGGGGAGTGTGTGTGACATCCTGGCCCAATTAGAATCTGGTCTATGTGGTCTATGAGTGCTGTATGCACTTAATTAGTACCACCTTGTTAGTTGAGCAAGAGTTGAACCAACTTATAAGGCTTTGTCCCTCCAACCATAGCAATTCCGGATAAACCCTTTTACACGAAGCAAAGACGAAAATGTAAGTGGGGTGCTATGTGTAAGTGGGCCCATCCATCGGATGGGTTGGGCTGCGCGGTTCTGGAGAGTAGGCTGTTACATGACAGAACATAAATTGTTAAATTGTACAGTGTCACGTCCTGAAAAACGCTTTAATTAAAAATTGTTTTTGGGTAAATCAAAATACAAGAATACGCTAGAAAATTTTGGTTTGAGAAACGTGTTTGAATAAAATTTTGAAATTTTCAATATTAAAAATCCCAAGTTGAAAATTTTAAATAAATGCTTGGACGCTTTTATATTCCCAGGGTTTTTATCGGAATATTTTAAGCGTTTAAGTATTTACAATAATAAACCTTTTCTGTTTCATGGTGGCATTTATTTCTGGTAAATTCCCCACGATTTAATAAACTCTCTGAAATTTTCTCGGAATTTTTGGAGCTCTATAATTAATTTTAATGGGACAAAGATCATTTCTGTAATTAGATAAATCTATAATAAAATCCCTGTCTTGTCCCCTATTCAGGTCATTCCGGTTCAGTCCTTTGAAATCTCCCCGTTCATCGTGAACTCTGACTCTTTTTCTTCTAGGGTTTCACGTCGCTCCCAGAACCCTAAAACCTCCTCAACGTTCCAATTCTCTAAAATATACCGATATTTCGAGCGATCGAATATCTCCTAAACTATTCCCTCCCCCGTTCTCGACTCCTAAAATATTCCCCATATTTTGGACGTTCATTTATTTCATTTCCCGAACTCCATGAAATATATTCCTCGAATATCCTAATTTCTCAGTCGACGCAAAATATCCTTCATTTTTCCCCAAGTTCCTAATTCCGTAAATATTCCCATTTTTCCTGATTTCGAAATGTTCCTGCTAGCTCCTTCCAATATTCTAGAAATTCCTGAAATATTCTTATGCTTGGAGAGTTCCAGAAATTCCGTTGAATCTCCTCAATTCCGAAGAAATATTTCGAGTCCCAAAAGTGTTTCGACGCTTTCGATTTTTCCATATATATACGCCAACGTTCGCGACCCTCCAAAATTCCGAACAATTTCCCCATTTCCGATATTCCTGATACCTCTCGAAATTCTAAAATTTAAATTCTAAATTTGGAGAATTTCCGAAATATCCCCACCGTTTCTCCTTCTTTTCTCTTTTCTTTATTTTTCTTCCAATTTTCCTTTTCTCCTTTTGTTTTTCTCTCCTTCTTTCTGGTTCCTCCCTCCTATTCATCTTCTTCTCCATTTCTCTCTCTCCGTGCTCTCATCATCACCAATAGGGGTGAAAACGGTTCGGATATTATCCGCTAACCGTCCGAAATTTCGGATACGGATAGGATCGGTCGGATAATCTCGGATTCGGAAACGGAAACGGATAATTTTTTTCGGATACAGATACGAATACGGTAAAGGCATTATCCGACGGATTTCGGAATCGGTCGGAAACTAACCGGAAAAATTTTCGGATATCCGGAAATCTGCTCGACGCGACGACGCCATCCGCTCCAAGCTCCAGCTGCCGCCGGACCCCGCGCGCCCGTAGCCACCGCCACCGCCGGGCCCCGAGCCTCAGCCCCATCGGCCTCCGCCGCCGCCCGGCCTCGCGCCCCCCACGGCCACCGGCGCCGGCCCTGTGCCCGCACCCGCTGCCGCCGCCGGACCTTGCTCCCCCGCGCCCCCGCAGCCGCCAGCGACATCCCTCGCGCCCACGTCCGCCGCCGCCGCCGGGCCCTTAGCCCCATCGGCCTCCGCCGCCGCTCGGCCTCGCGCCCCCCGCGGCCACCGGCGCCCGGGCCCGCTTCCGCCGCCGGACCTTGCTCCCCCACGCCCCCGCAGCCGCCAGCGACATCCCTCGCGCCCTCGTCCGCCGCCGCCGCCCGGCCTCGCGCCCCCCGCGGCCACCGGCGTCGACCCTGCGCCCGCGCTCGCTGCCGCCGTTGGACCCTGCTCCCCCGCGCCCCCGCGGCCGCCGGTGCTATCCCTCGCGCCCGCGTCCGCTGGCGCTGCCCGCCCGCGTCCCCTGCCGTGTTGGAGTAGAAGACGACGACTCAGTTCTGTGTTGGAGTAGAAGACGCCGAAGTGAAATGCCCGGTCTGCATGTGCATTTCCAGGATAAAAAGTACAACCTACTGCAAGTATATAAGTACATTTTTACCGGCTTAATTAATTATCACACAGTTAATTTATGAGCTACTTTGCCAGGCCATGGATATATAGAATAGTTATGTTGTTATTATCTATGTGGTATTAAATGGTTGTTGCATTGACTTGATATCCGAATAAATATTCGTTACCGTATTCGTTCCGATTCGTATTCGTTCCGTATCTGTATCCGGTAATATTCGATTCCGTTTTTGTATCCGAGGTTTCCGATTCCGAATCCAATTCCGAAAAAAATATGAAAACGGATATGGTATAGCTAGTTTCCGACCGTATCTGATCCGTTTTCACCCCTAATCACCAAGCTGAGCCGCCGATGACACCTGGGCCGAGCCCTTGGCCTCGCTCGCCCGGCCCACGCCGCCCCATACCCGGTCTCCTCCACCTCCCGTCTCCTTCTCCCCCACGACGCCGCCTTCATCGCGCCCACGTCGCCGTGACGACCGCGCCCACTCCTGCTCCAAAACCACCTCCTCGGTCACGATTCCGCCTCCCCGTGCCCTCAAATAGCTCTCCCGAGCTCCTCTATCTCGTTTTCCCCGCTCGCCCGAAGCCGCCATCGCTTGCCTCTGCCGCCGCCCTGCTGTCGCCATGGCCGGCGCTCCTGCTTTCCCCCAACTCCGCCGTCGCCTGCACCACCTCGCCGGCGCCACCACCCCATCCAGCGCCGCCCCGAGCCGCGCCGGGTCACCGCGACCTCACCACCGCCTCTGCCGCGTCGAGCAACACCTCGGCATACCCCTCCTCGACGCCAACCGCCGCCGGAGCGCTGCCGTCGTCTTCAACCCGAGGAGCTCGCCGTCCCCTCCTCGCCGCCGAGCTCCCTATCGCTGCTGTTCGGTTCTAGTGCATCGCCGCCCCTCGCCGACCACGGTGGGTCTCCGTGCTGCAGCCGCAGCGCCGTTGTTCTGCTATGTCGTCCTGCCCCACTGGACACCGTCATCGCGCCATGGAACACCGTTGCCGTCGCCTGCTCCTCAAGCTGCCGTCAGCGTTGTCATTTTTGCCAGCCGCTGGTGAGCACCACGCCGCCCTGCCTGTCCTCCCTTTTGTTAGTCGTCGCTGTTGTCGTATGTTCCCGGCGCCCTGTGTTCTTCCCCCAGCTCGCCAGCCAACGCATCGCTGTCGTGGTCGTCCTCACTGCCAAGCCATCGCCAGTGTCGTCGCCCTCGCCCCGTGCGCTTGCTGCGCTGCCCAACACCTGAGCCACCTGCTTTGTGCCTTGTGCCAGCTTACTGCCTGCTCTGTGCCAGCCTGCCGCCTGTTCTGTGTTCTACCGCTAGTCGTTGTCGTTGCGCTGTCGTCCCGACCGACGAGCAGTCGTCGCCATCTCCATGATCCAGCACTGTCGGTGAGCCCCGTGTGCCCATCGGTGACGCCCTTTTCTTCCCATCTAGGCCGCCCTGCCGTGTCATGGTCGATCGCTGTCGTTGCCACCTCCCTGATCGGCGTCGCCTCTATTTCCCTCTTTGGTGCGCCACTGTGAGTTGTCTTCGCTGCATGTCATCGGCCGAAGTTGTCGCGCTCCGTCGCCGGCCATCACTACAGTCGCCATTGAGCATCTCCTCTGTTCGCCGTTCATCGCCGGCCGACCGCCGCCCGTCGTCGAATTCCACCGTGCCATGCCACCATTGCTCACCACCTTTGCCGATGCCTGCTTCGCCTAGCCGAGAGCCACCGGCACATGGTCCTCACAACATCTCCCTCCCCAATGCATCAGTGCATGACATGTGGGCCCGGTCTATAATTCTAGATCCATTCACAGTCGTCCAGTCATTTTCAATTTAATCCAAGCCATCCAATCTTCATAAACCGTTGATCGGATCTCGTCCGTCCAATCCCTTTGAGTCCAATTTGGGTCATTGGATCTCATTAATCCAGTCACCTTCCCATGTCTAAATCCGATGCCACGTTAGTCCTAGCCAGTCCATCTCGTCTACCACCTCAGCCCTGTTTTCTTCATCATCGATCCACCTCATCGTCATCTCACCTTTCGTGCCACATTGGCATCCACCTCAGTAGCGACGTCATTTCCCTGTCCACGAGGCAGACACATCACTCCAATCTACCACTCCAGCTATTCCTCAAAACTGTGAGCCATGACAGTGCCACTCTTTCTCCAGTGCCAAAAATAATTCTTTTAATTTAATTCCGAGGGAATATTCCCGAGAATACTCTTTTCCAATTCTTTTCAGACTTCCTCTAAATTCAATCTTCCAAAAGCCGTTTCCTTTCCGTCTAAACTCCAAATCGACCCGTTCTTCTTCCTAAATTCATCTAAAATCATGCTTTACTTGTTTATGTAATTTTTATATACTGTTTATTTGGAGTTTCTTAGGGTTTTTATCGTTTTGCATGTAGTCACGTATAATCGCCGTTTCGGAGGACCGTGGAGTCTACGGAAGAGTTCGGAAGAGCAATCGAAGATGTTTTGTTGCAAGACAAGTCACACATTCATCCTTGAGCATGTTGAACCTACTTTGCAAAACATTTTATGATTTATAAATAAATTGCATATTTTGCTAATTAATGGAATATGGGACAGCCTATCCGCTTGCTTGAGACCCTGTTTATTTGCTATCCATTCATTGATAACTTTGGGTGATAATTTGACTAGCTTATGTCTCATTCGGTGACACAGCTAGAGATAGGACCTGCTTAGCCATGCTTAGTACCACTAGATCACTGAAGGGATAATCACATTATTTCTATATTTGGTAACCTGATGAGCCGTGTGCTCGAGATGTTTGACCATGGTGATTGGTCGTAACTAAGTGGGTGTATGGTTTTGCTGGTTGCACCTATGGCAGTTAAGTACCGGTTCACAAGAGCCCTGTGGGCAAATTCTCGTACTTACCACAAGCCAGCATGGGCAATGGCTGAGCCTGTAGCGTCTCTTCTCCCTCTCCTAGGCACTGGAGATGAGGGTGGGCGTGATGAAGTTGGATCGGCCCGAGGTAGGGTTGATCGGCTTTCGGATCCACCATGGCGCAAGGGGGGTAGCCTGGCCAATATTGTGTGCCCTGTCGGCAGGTGCAACCTCAGCGAGGTGTGGATGGTTAGGGAGAGGTTGCGTGAACAGTCCTATCACAGCCTCTTACGGGGTATCGTGGTGATACACCGACACACGAGAACGTGTGTGGGGTTGTGTCTTGTGGATACAGTTGTACACCTCTGATCAGAGTAAAGCTATTCAAATAGCTGCGCCCGCGGACATGGGCGGTTGGCCAAGATTCACCGTGATTAGTCTCACCTCTATTTAATTAAAATGTCTTAATGGAACTAGTATAGTTCAAGTGGATGGTTAAGGCCTGCTCAACATGGTGTAGCGTTGTTCAGTGTTGGATTAATACTGATTAAAATAACAACTGTTTTATCTGTTTTATAACTACCACTATTTACAACTGCTTTTACGCAAATGAGCCACCAGCCTCCCTTTGAAATCCCGTGCACAAATGCATCATTGGTGTGGCTTGCTAAGTACGGTGGGTGGTACTCAGCCTTGCTATGTCCCTCTTTTCAGAAGTGAAGACCGTTCGTGTTGAAGTGGAGTTTAGAAGACCTTGACTTATACCCCAGTTGAGCTTGCCTATGGTGTGGAGCTGAAGACACGCTAGTTTCGCCTTTCCGCTGCTGTTTTCTTCTGTATGAGGACTAAGTGCCTCTTCTGTAAGTATTTACGCTTTATTTACGTTTGGATCTGTTTATTGATTTGTCATTTCGTGTACCCTAGCTTGATTCCTAGATAGGGATTTTAATACACAAAATAGTCTAAAAATTGGCTAAATTTCTGGGTGTGACATACAGTAACAACATGATTAATAATTATGTTGATTGAGGTGCCCTCAGATATTGGGTTGCCAAGTAAATGGCCTCCTCGCCACAAGGGTATAATAATCGTAGTTATGTGTGACAATCCTTGATCGAAACTAGGTTCCAAAGCATCTAATCAAATTTGATCTTACCATAATAATATGCTAGTAAAGTTCGAGTGATCAACCAAGTATTGTACGGCAATGGATTAATAGGAACAAGCTACATCATCGGTCATGTCTTCACCACAAAGACCACGGATCTTGTTAACAATAACCATCATGCGATCATACATCTCTTGTGGTGTCTCGTCATCCTCCATCACGAACCCCCCAAGTTGCCCTTCAAGCAACTCGATTTTCGACTCTCGTACGCCAGGATCCTTCATGCGCCAATTCAAGCATATCCCAAATCTCCTTGGCCTCCTTAAGTTGGTCCACCTTGTTGAACTTCTCAGGGTTCAAAGAGTTGAGGATGACGCTTGCGGCTTGAGCGTTGCGGTGGATGAGAGCCTCTTAAGCTAGTGTAGGTTCCTCTCCTTCCTCCAGGGTATCCGTTACACCTGTGCACACAATTTCTATACACTTGGATGCAACGAGATTATATGCAATTTCATCTTGTGCTTCCATGCGCTATAGAATGTCCTGTCAAAATGGGGAGCGCGTCCAGAAGGCACGGAGACGAATTGCTTAGGAGGACAAATAAACTTGTTGTAATCAAGGTCAAAAGCAGCTCCCTTCTTTCCACTCGACTTGCTAGTCAAGCTATCTTCGCCTTCTTGAACTTCTGTAGAATCAACCATCTTTTCGGTCGACATCTTCGAATCAACTCCAAGCGGTGAAGCTTCATAGGAGCTTAGGCTCTGATACCAATTGAAAGTCCATTGATGTCGCCTAGAGGGGGGTAAATAGGCGTTTCTGAAAAATTCTCAAAAAGCAGCAGTAAAATTCTGTTAGGAACCTCCTACCCAAATGGTAGGAAGCTCCGACCGGCTCTATCGGGCTGGTTGGAAGCTCCGACCTGGAACACTGGAGGTTTCGACCCTGTGGTACTAACTCTAATAAGACACTTCAAAAAGGGGATAAATTGATAGAGAGCAATTCTAGTGCAAACAATTATGCAAGGGATAGATGCAGGCAAGTGCAGAGACGAAATAACGCAATAAACGGACAAGCACAAGGGAGACACAAAGATTTTTTCCCGAAGATCAGATCGCAAAAATCATACGTCTCTGTTGAGGAGCCCCGGAGAGCCGGGTCTCGATTGACCCCTTGCCTCACCAAGCAACCACGAAGATCAGCTTGGTATCCACTCAAGTTTACCTCTTTTCCTTGCGGAGGTGAGGTTAACCTTCACAAACTTTTCCGAGACAATCCACAACTTGAGGAAGCTCACGGGCAATGCCTAACCATCTAGGAGGTCTCTCTACAAGAGTAATAAGCCCCAAATAGCTGATCTGCGTCCATCCTCAAGTGCACAAGATCCTCCTAGCCTTCTCTCAAGAAAATTCACTCAAAACCCCACTAGATCATCACAAGAATCATAAAGGTGACACTAGAACTAGTTGGAAAATCTCAAAGGACCTTATGAGAAGCTAAGAGACAATGGAATAGGAGTGAAATGGCCAACCAATGGCTAGAAACAAGGTTTGGGCTTTATAGGCATTGGCATACGTCATTTATCCATTACTCACAGATTTTGGCCACGAGGTTCTGACCCCAGGGGTAGGAATCTCTAGCCAGCGCTTAGCCGCTGGCTAAAAAGGTTGGTTGGAGCCTCCGACCCCAGGGATAGGAACCTCCGACCCTGACACTAAAACTACCCCAACTCAAGTGTAAGTGTTGTACCAAAATGATATACTCTCAGCTATTTAGATCTTAAGTATATGAGTGGTCTTGGAACACTATTTGTAGCATCTCTTAATAGTACGGCTTTCCTACGACTCAAAAGAAATTAAAATAAACTCCGAGTCGCTTCACTGCTTTGTATCATATTTTTATGGGGGTCTCTATGAACCACACTAAGCAACCTGGGACTAATCTCTATATATTTCTCGATAAACTCATTAGTCACTTAACTGTTTTGTCATTAATCCACCAAAACCCACTTAAGGGGCTAGATGCACTTTCACAGGTTCGTACCCCCGGCATGGATAATAGTCCTATTGTTTATATGTATTGCTATGGGTTTATCATGCCAAGTACAACATGGGAAGCAAACCTATCTAATCTAGCCTGCCAGATTTACCTCACCGGAATATGCGGCGCTATGTAGTTTGCAGCTACTAGGGGGTTTCTTCCTTAGCATTGGTGTCGATATTTTGTATTGGCAATAAAGATATAGGGGCTACGCGTTGGATCTAAAGCTCGATGGTTGCAAAAGGCAAGAAGATTTAGACAGGTTCAGACCTTTGGCATGAGGTAATACCCTAATCTTATTGTGGTGGATCACTTTCGCTTGTGTATATGTTATTCCCCCGAGGGGGCTCCCTACCCGTCTTATATAGAATGAAGAGCGAGGGTTACAAGGTAGGAAACGCAGCCATATACGACTTAGGGTTCCCTTATCTGTACATAGAGTATTCGCCTAGAATTCTATTCCTCTCCTTGTAGTACAAGGTAATATGTTTGCCGAGTTCTACTCTATCTCTAATTATATGGGCCGGCCCACCTCCTATTTGAGTGGCCGTATTTGCCTCCTGTATGGGCACCCAGGACCCATGTCTCCACAGTTGTCTCGTAATGGTGTGGATTGTATGGCTTGTGATTCGATGTTGTCCCCTCCTAGGAGGCCTTGTATATATAGTGTAGCTTGACCTCTTGTTCAAGTAGAACTCGAGAATGCGAAATAGGATATAGGCAAGCAAGGCCTTGTCATCCCTGAGACAGACTACAAAGTCCTTCCTTATAGGGATAGGATACCTTTCTTGTAAAATTATCCATATTTAGGTATGTCTTTTCCATATATAATTAGGTATACGATATTCACGGTGACATACATGCAGGTACATGGGATACCCCATATCTACTACACTGACAATAGCCCCCAAACTCTATTTAAATGCATAAACTGACCACGGTATTATCCCAACTTTAGGAGCCAATTTGTTGAACAGTGAACATTATCAGCATAGTGTCCCGAAAACGTTAAGACTGACTACCTGATCCTTTCATCAGAGTGGGAAATAGGCGTGGTTGATTTTTGAAATTTGAATAGCCTTCAGAATTAGGTCTATCCCGAAGCAATGACTTTGCCAGGAATATCGTAAGTTTCCTTGAAATGCGAACTTCATTTGGGTTCCGCTTCCTTGTACCAAAACCCTCATTGCTTATCGTCTTTCTCCCTTCCGGTGCCCAAAAACCTCAACAATCTCCCTATCTTCTTCCTTCAACCTCAGCGCCATGGACTTCAAACTATCTTTTGTTGATGACGCAAACCTCAAGGAGATAAAAATCATGGGCACACTTCCTGGCACCACGACCGATGAGGACATCACCACCATCGATACAGCCACACCTACGCATGGAGGAGATCAACAAGGAAAGGGATTCGCGCAGGCTGGATTCGGACTGTATGATAGCACCATCTTGTGACGGCCGCCACGACTTCATACGGACTCCGATTTGGAAGTTCTAGTACTTCACGGAAAGCTTATCAAGTCTACTTTCCAACGGATTCATATTCATGCTCATATCTACTCGGAATCATCCGCAATCGTCATTTTAGTGATGAGAGGTCCCTGTTTAAGGTGCTGCGGCACCGGCCCATATATCAAGTTGGGTCCATTAGGGACGAGTCCTAGGGTTGGAGAACAACCCCAACACCCCTGTGGTCGTCCTCCCATCCTATTAATACCTTTAGAGCTGCCAGAAACAGATTGGGTTTTTGTTAGATTAAAGTTAGCATCGCTACTATACCATGTAATCCCGTGATCAGTTAGATCGCCGGTTTGCTCGTCTTCGGAACCCCACCGTTTGTTCTTTTTGAGTTAAACCTTCATCTTTGATTCGCAAATTGAGTTGCTTGTTCATCTTGTTCTTGCTAGTTCTCGATTGCTTACAGGAACAATTACCCTCGTGGTTGGGCTGATCGTGCATTTGTCGAGATTGCGAACAGCCTCTAGAGTTGGTGTAACGATTGACAAGGTGCAACGTCCCTAGACGGTTGTAGTCGGATCGCCAACGTCGCTCCATCCAATCGACTTACCCTCCCATCGAAAGATCGGAACACCCACGTCCACATCAAGTGGTATCAGAGCTCAAGGTTGCTCGGTGAGAGATTTCCTATTTCGTAAATTTTTATTACCTATAGTCCAGAAGCTAAAAAAAATAGTAGATTAGATTACCGAGGTCCAAGACAATTCGAGCCTTCTACTAGTTCTGCTTAGTTTAAGTTTGTTGAGTTTTCTATTGCATCGTTGTGTCGAGTTGCTAGTCTTAGCGTCTAGTCGTTTAGAGTTTCGAGTTCTGTCACGTGTTGGTATCACCGTAGCGGTTGGTGTGTGTAAAAAAAAAGAAAGAAAAAAAGAAAAAAAGGAAAAAACAGTGTAACTTTTGCATACGACCTCCGATTGAGGCGTTTCTTGACCCGTTGGAAAGGGAACGGGAAGATAGAGTGGAAAAGAAAAATCTAGGGTTTTTAGATCTATGTGAACCTCTAGGCACACGCCGGCAACTTCGACTCCAAAAAACGTCGTTTAGGCCCTCAAAGTGGGCCCACAAACCGAGGAAAAATCAAGTTTTTCAGAATCTGCTCAAAATTGACAGGAGCCTTTCACAAGTGATTCTAAGGTTCCCCGTGTAGACGGCATCCTTTTTTGAGCCCCTGAACTCCGTGTGCAGCGTCATCTAGTTTCCTTCTGCGCGGTGTACTCGTTTGTGTTCTAGGCTCGCGTCTCTAGTACAGTCTAGCCTATGACCAGCACGGTGCCAACTTTGAACGATTATTCAACTTGCTTTGACTAACGTGGTTCTAGTATTCCTTTGTTCAGTTTCAGCCCTCCTATAGCTCCACCGGTTCGGCTATCACTTGACAGGGATTCTGCAACCAATGCGTCAATACACCTTCTCTAGGGGTTTGTTCTAGTCTGACAGTTGCCATCACCTCCTGTTTAGCTTGGTAAGAATTGGTAAGAGCTTGTTTGAACAGGTTGAGAGTGAGAGACTTACACTAGCTACATACTAGTAGTGTTGAGGAACCTTTTGTGTATATTTGTCGTTGTTTTTTGTTTGTTTTCCTAACCATGGCAGTGATTGAAGAACAGAACGAGGGGGCATCACATTCACCCCGAACCAGGGGAATCATACAACATTTTGCTACCCAAGTGAGGGTGCGCACAGAAGCTCTTGAGGAAGATGTGCGTATCATCAATGAGCGGCTAACTCATGTGGAGGCTACACAGATCGCGACCAACACTAAGCTTACGGCCCTAGAAGCTTCCATGGGCACCGTGAACACCGCTCTTGCTGATATCATGAGGCGTCTTGATGAGATAGCTCAAGCACCCCGAGTGGCACCTCCAGTGGTGCCCAATGTTGCTGCTGGTGGATATGGAGTCATGGGCGGTGAGGTGGACGAACATGACTATATTGCTGATTCTGAGGATGATCCGGACCAGCAGTGACTTAGATTCAACCGCCGCAGCATGGCTCCCATCCGGCCACGCCGTGAGGTACGTGACAATGATGATTCGTTTGGTAAGATAAAATTCACTATGCATCCTTTTGATGGTAAATATGATCCTGATGCTTATCTTTCGTAGGAGTTAGCAGTAGACCAAAAATTTGCTGGCCATGATATTCCAGAAAATAGGAGGGTTAGGGCTGCTACTAGTGAGTTTACTGATTATGCTTCTATTTGGTGGAGTGAGTACCGTCGTACACATATGAATGCTATGCCACCTAACTGGGATGGTTTGAAATGGATTATGCGTGCTAGAGTTATACCTTCATATTATGCACGTGATCTGTTAAATAAGCTGCAACAATTGAAACAGGGTAATAAAAGTGTGGAAGAATATTATCAAGAATTGCAAATAGGCATGTTGCATTGTGGTTTAATAAAGAATGAGGAGGCGGCTATGGCTAGGTTTTTGGGTGGTTTAGACCGAGAGATTTATGATATTCTTAGCTATAAAGAGTATAATCATATGACTCTATTGTTTCATTATGCTTGCAAAGTTGAAAGAGAAGTGCAGGGACGACGTACACGCACAAGAGCTAACTTTTCTGTAGGGAGTGCCGCTGCCCCACCAAGCCGTACAGCTACACCGTTGCCCTCCAACAGCAAACCGCGGCCACCACCTTCTACTACAGCACCACCACTACCTGTTTCAAAGGCAACCAAAGGTTCTGTACAAGCACCTACCAAGAGTGCTTCTTCAGTTGCTTTCACAGGACGAACAAGGGATGTTCAATGCCATTAATGCAAGGGTTTTGGACACCTACGAAGGGACTGCCCCAGCAAACGTGTTCTGATTATTAAGGAGAATGGTGAGTATTCTTCCGCTAGTGATTTGGATGAGGATACACTTGCAGTGCTTGCAGCTAAAGATGCAGGAAGTGAAGATGTGGAACATATTGGTGCTGAAGATGCCGAGCGCTATGAGAGTCTTCTTGTGCAGTGTGTGTTGAGTGCACAAATGGGCAAAGCGGAGCAGAATTAGCGGCACATGTTGTTTCAAACAAAGTGTGTCATCAAAGAGCGTTCTTGCCGCATGATTATTGATGGAGGTAGCTGCAACAACTTGGCCAGCAGTGACATGGTCGAGAAACTTGCACTTAGTACCAAACCGCATCCACATCCATATCACATCCAATGGCTTAATAACAGCAGTAAGGCAAAGGTAACTAGACAGGTGCGAATTAATTTTTTATTGGATCATATCGTGATGTTGTTGAATGTGATGTTGTGCCTATGCAAGCATGTGCTATTCTGCTAGATAGACCATGGCAATTTGATAGAGATTCAATACATCATGGTAGATCAAATCAGTATTCTTTTCTGCACCATGATAGGAAAATTGTGCTACATCCTATGACTCCAGAGGCTATCGTGAAAGATGATGTTGCCCAAAAACTTAAATTACAGGACCATGCTAAAAGTGAGAACCACATTGTTGCAAAGGATCTTGTAAGGAATGATAAGAAACAAAACAAATTTATTTGCCCTATGAAAAATGAGATAATCTTGAAAGGAACATGCTTGCTTGCTACCCGCTCTGATGTTAATGAATTGATTGCTTCCACTTCTATTTGCTATGCTTTAGTATGCAAAGATGCTTTGATTTCACTTCACGATATGCCGCGTTCTTTGCCCCTTGCTGTGTCTAACGTTTTGCAGGAGTATGAGGATGTTTTTCCAAAGGAGGTACCGTCAGGGCTGCCATCAATGCGTGGGGTTAAGCATCAAATCGATCTAATTCCTGGAGCTTCCCTACCCAACCATTTGAAGTCATATTTGGACAAAGTAGATGAGCTTGAGTCGAGAACGACTCAAATGCAAGTTGGGGGGATGATGAGGACATCACCACCATCGATACAGCCACACCTACGCATGGAGGAGATCAACATGGAAAGGAATTCACGCAGGCTGGATTTGGACTGTATGACAGCACCATCTTTTGATGGCCGCCACGATTTCATACGGACTCCGATTTGGGAGTTCTAGTACTTCACAGAAAGATTATCAAGTCTACTTTCCAACGGATCTAGATTCATACTCATATCTGCTCGGAATCATCTGCAATCGTCATTTTAGTGCTAAGAGGTCCCTGTTTAAGGTGCTACGTCACCGGCCCATGTATCAAGTTGGGTCCATTAGAGACGCGTCCTAAGGTTGGAGAACGACCCCAACACCCCTGTGGTCATCCTCCCATCCTATTAATACCTTTAGAGCCGCCAGAAACAGATTGGGTTTTTGTTAGATTAAAGTTAGCGTCGCTACTTTACCGTGTAATCCTATGATTGGTTAGATCGCCGATTTGCTCGTCTTCGGAATCCCACCGTTTGTTCTCTTTAAGTTAAACCTTCATCTTTGATTCGCAAATTGAGTTGCTTGTTCATCTTGTTCTTGCTAGTTCTCGATTGCTTACAGGAACAATTACCCTCGTGGTTGGGCTGATCGTGCATCTGTCGAGATTGCGAACAGCCTCTGGAGTTGGTGTAACGATTGCCAAGGCGCAACGTCCCTGGACAGTTGTAGTTGGATCCCCAACGTCGCTCCATCCAATCGACTTACCCTCTCATCGAAAGATCGGAACACCCACGTCTACATCAACGACCAAGGGCCGTCGCAAAGGAGGTACCGAACCTTACCTTCTCTTGGGCAAGATAGTAGTTTTTTCCTCGTTTGGGTATGGCGGGTTCTTGCCTCCTCCACCCGAGTTTCTTTCTCTAGTCTTGAACCACTACGGCGTCCATCTTCTCCACCTCAACCCCAAATCCATTGCGTTCCTAAGCATCTTCACACATCTGTGTGAAGCATACTTAGGAATGCGCCCCTTCCTTGACCTTTTTCGCTATTGCTACGAACTTCGGGCCATGGACAAGTCGAGGAACATAGCATACTGTGGACTTCATCTTCGAGATGGCCTGAAGGATGAGTACATAGTAGTAAGCACCGCCAAGTCCATGAAAGGGTGGAGGAAGAGCTTGTTTTACTTGGATGTTGTATCTGACTTTGAACTCCTTCACATCCCGACCACTTATCCCACACGTACCAAGGCATGGACTTCCTCCCCCATCATATCCGACTCCCTCCAAGTTTTTCTTGGGAGGATTTAAAAATTGAGGGCTCCTAGTTTGACAGTTCATGAAGTTATCTACATCTTTTTGTGTTGTCGGATTTAGCCTTTGCAAGAATACCACCATCCTACGTATGAATACACGGTTACAGAAGATATTACCCGGATATCCAATCGAGGTATGCTTGTTTCTTCTGTCGAGTTCTACACAGCCTTAGTTGTCATAATCTTATAACTTAACTTTTCTTGTGCAGATATCTCCGAGGATAAGGTGGTGGACAACCAACCCAGCAGGACTGACAACATCCCCATCCCTTATGCGATCTAGACCTAGCTGATTGGAACCAAATTGTGAATGTACGTATCAGTCTTCACGTTCCTTCTTTACCCTTATGATACCATGAAACCATGATAGTGATTTGCACAGGATTTGTCTTTAACCAACATTGTTGGGCCACTTCTTGACCACTACGCCGCCGCCGAGACTAGAGAGGCAGCGAACAAGGTGATGAAGGAGGCCGCCACGATACAAGCAGCTGAGGAGGACACCATCAAGGGGCTAGGCCCCAGCTGCAGTTCCCGCTTAGGGAAAAGGGAGGTGGTAGGACTCGACGGGAGCGTTGTCACCGGCTTCCTCAAAGCTACCAAGATCCCTCGCTCTCCTAAGTAAGTCTTTTATTTCTACCAACTTGTCTCCACTAGAGAGATTGTATTAGTAGAAATTAGTAATATGCTCGTGCTAATGCTACGATGATATTTGGTGATATAAATCAAATAACAAAAAGCCTATTTAAGTTTCAGCAATCAATCGTAGAAAGAGGTAGATTTAAGAATCACAGAAAAAGGAACGAAAGGAGTTGTTATCTTGTAAGATCGCAACTTTTATATGCACTTAAGAAATTCATGTATAACTACATGAATATTGTCTATAGATACATTCCCATTTCCTTAACGGCAGACTATGTACTCATATGGTACCAAATTCATACCATCCCTCGCAACATTTACAATACAACAATCAAATGCAACATAGTGCATAGAATACAATCTTTTCATAAAACGATATGCGATGGTGAATAAGAACAACAATCTTGCAATATACAGAGCCATACTTAACGTTGATTTTTTCCAGCTACAAAGACCAACTTTTATTGCTTTCTCAGCTACAGGTACCTTCTTTTTATTGCTTCCTCACGTCTTTCCTTGTACTTTTTGCTGGATTGACAATTTGTATAAGGATAATCTGTACAAGTGGCTGCAATTGTTGTTTACTGAAAGTGTGATAGAATTGCAGCTGGAGATAGGGAGAAAAGTCGATATGCATCGATAATCTGTAAGAAGCTTCTGTGCAACTTGATCCTGGTCACCGGGATCTACCAAAACCTAAAAACTACCTATGTAAAGGACATCAGTCTCATTTGAAAAACCATCTTTAAGTTTGCTTGAGCAATGCATCATCATCCCTTGAGAAGGACCATTATACACATGAAATCTGTTCCAAAAAAGTTTAGTATTGATTATTGAAGCATAATGGTACAATCCAAAAGCAATTTTGATCAGAAGCCTAGGTCCCCTTATACAGAAGTATAAAGGAATGTCTTCTTTTGTCCTAACCCGATGTTGATAGTCACTATAATGGGCAGTTCAAAACTAATCTCATGAACTAAATAATAAATTAATAAAGGTAATGTTCATATAAGATAATGAAGTGATCATGAGTATTTGGACAATTAACATATCAGATTCATGACCAACGACTGATATAATTTGTTTATATTCAAATGTGATTTAAGAAAATGATATGACTTGTTTCCGAAGCACTATAATCTATTTTGATCATAGCACAGTCTACATTTGGTGAGCATTTCTAACAAAGATTAGGTTGGGGAACATAAAAAAAATAAGAAAGTTGGACACCTCGGTTTGAGATTCACTGAGAAGGGGAAGAAATGCTCACAGAGCTCCTAGCCTACCCTTGCTCAAGACCTGAAACCCCCTAAACCTGACTGTAGCTTACCTTGACCTGAAGCTGAAGAAATTTTACGTAAACAATTATTCAGCAGGCGTTGATGCTTTATCTGCCTGCTCACATAAAAACAGCTTATGAAAAAAGGAATCAGATTAATGACATTAGACAGTTTAGTGGCCAATCATTCGACAAAACAACATGAAGACAGACTTCATATAAGTAGTTGTATATAAGAAAAAAAATACAGCATCAGATTTATAGTTTCAAATTTGACAACTGCATATTACAGTGAGGAAAGGCTTGGTTCTGTATAACGGAATTATTGAGGTACTATCATAATCGTTGACACCAGAGGTTATGCTTCCTAAATCCATGGATGTGTGGACAGATATTCTGCCTTTGCATATCTGAGAATACAGTAGCTCAAAAATCAAGCAAGCACAAGAACACCTCAACCGATTTTTTAATACGAATCTATGGCAAGGATTGAATGAAACCATTCTTGATATTGACATAATAATATTGTGTGTCATTTAAATGTGTGGTAGTGCGGTGCATGTGGTTCATTGCAGTGCAAAATATTTTTCCAGTCCAAACATGATTGGATAAATGACGTTTCTCTCAGTAGGCAATAACAGCAACCAGAAATTGTAATAGGTTTTTAAGCAACAAAAGCAAAGTCTTTTATAAATTCTGACACATGGATTTATATAGAGAAATCATCAAAGCTCCAAATGGCAATCGTATAAACAGAGATGAGCATCTGTTTAAACAATTCAATTACCTTGTCAAGACCCTGTTTACAAGCATAGATCAAAGCATCAGAAAGTGTAAGCCTTCCCTCTGCTTCAGTGTTGTTTACCTGAACAAATGAGTGGACAAAGCTGAACCATAAGAAATGTATGATCTTATACCTTGGAATTACCGACAAGGAGTCACTGATTAACTACGCCTCGTGGATGCTTAAATATTCCTGTGTTTTCAATTTTTTAGAGAAACATACCTCAATAGTTTTTCCATTAGAATCAGTCACAATGTCACCAGGGCTCATACCTATACCACTAACCAAATTATCAAAGGCAGCAGAAATAAAATGAACCTGTGATAAGGGAAGTCATTAGCACATACACTAACACATAGTGCTTTACCTAAGAATGAAAAGTAAAGTACCTCTACTACAGGAGGCTTGATTTGGTCCAAAGCTTTTGCTGCACCAAAGACTGCTATAGAGCCACCCATGTCTTTCTTCGTCAGCCCAATAGCGTAGACTGCTCCAACCATAATGTTGTAGCCCCCCATTGCACATAATTGTGAGAACACACATTGCAGAAAAGTTGCCATTATGACAAGAATATTAAAAGTCACATATTTTTCAAACCATGTACATCACTGTAAAATAAAAAAAATGCAGAAAGGGGTAGAAATTAACCTGTCAAAAGTTAGACTCTTCTCAATAATAGCCAGCTTTGTCTTGACATTCCCTCGAGGTGGTTTGTAGCACAAATGGATAAAGTGAGGACAATTTGCAGAAGCTGCGCCAACTGCCAAGTAGGGACCCATCTTGGCATCTTCAACTCTGCATTTTTCCTTCGTCTAATATTGGTGATGTGAACACATCGCTGTATGTAGAAGCAATCTTTGATGCCTCCTCCGCGAGCACAGCTGAAGAAAGCACAATGAGTGAATACTCAGATTAGAAGACCTTGCAATGGAATCTATGGAGAAAATTCAGACATTGTTCAGCAAGAAGACCTTGCAATGGAAGCAGCTACAGAAGTGGGATTGAAGGCAAGATAATTTAGATAAATACTAGTTGGGTGCCCGTGCGTTGCAACGGGAAAAGAAGTATCCATCAATTTCAAATCATACCGGGTTAAATAATATGTGTTGCAACAGAAAAAAGTATGCATCAATTTCAAATCATACCGGGTTAAATAATATTAAATAATCATCATTGAGCGTAAAGTAGTTGTAACAGGAACCTTAATATAACAGAAATAATAATTATGTCACATTGATAAGCTGAAAAAAACAAGAATATTCATGAAATTCATGTGCTGGGCATGCCCCGGTGTGATGCTGAAAAATAATGAAGAGGAAATATCAAAATTCAAGAGATGATTATGTTCTAACTAGACCAAAATTTAACAAGTAACTAAAGATTGCAGAAAAGTGCGCTGCTTATTGGAGAAATTTTCTTAAGGAGGATTAAGGCTTTACGTACACTATTGTCGTGTTCGTGCAATAGATTGTTCTTGAGCACATCTCCCCCTAAGACTCAGACTACAGTGCAAATTAAGAGTGACAATATCTTGAAAATGGAACATTATTGCTCTATCTTAATTACATAGCATGGGAGTGACATGATTGGCTATACTGACCTAAGGAAGAAAGGCACATGATTGCAGTTTTTGAAGGTGATACCCTAATACGGCAGATGCCAAGACCGTACCCATCAAGATCCAATGCAGCATATGCATCATCTGAAAAAGGTTGCAGTAGTCTTATCTCCAGAGTACTTGTTTTATGAACCTCTCAGTCCTCACTTGCACAAACATGCAACTTACTCTTATCTTGAAACTCAATGAAGGCAAACCTAAGGACTGATGTGTGGTCTCCACAGATGCGATCGGGAGGAGAGGATGGGTGCCATGCAGCGCCCCGTGCAGCGTGATGAAGGCAATAAACAACGCAGCAACTTAGATCTAGGCGGCGTGGAGAGGTGGCGGTTTGTGGCGGTGCCGTGGACGACGGATCAACGACGGCGGCGGAGGTGGCGTGGGCATCGTGGCCTCGTGTGGCGCCGTTTGGAGGTTCGGCAATGACCACACGGCGAAGGCGCTAGGGGACGGATGGGGGTGGCGCGCCTCCGACGCCTCGCCCGCTGCGCTCCTGCACCGGGCGTCGAGGTCGAGGATCTAGGTGGCGCCGTTGAGCCAGATCGAGGCGGACAAGAAGTGCCGACGGGAGGCGGGGATGGCCCCCCTGGTGGCGGCGGCAAAGACAGGGCTCGGAGGCGGCGGCAGTGACATCTTCGTCGGGCTCCCGGGACATCATGGGCGAGAGCGCGGCAGAGTACGCGATGGGACGCGGCAGGGGCAGTGATCGCGGCGGGGGCAGAGGGAGTGATCGGTACGAATGAGGTGATGCCGGGGGAATCGGGAGCGGGAGCGGGAGCGAGGGAGGGATTGGGAGATGAGGGGCGAGATCCGTGATTGGGAGAAGGAGAGGGATCGGGACGGATGGATAAACCGTTGGATCCGGGTGCGATGTTTTAGGCTGTTGGGTGTGTGCCAAATGATTAAAGCCGACAATACAGACTTGTTTTAAAATGTGATGTTTGATACTAAATTCATACATTTCAAAATTTTCTAAATGTTTCGACAACGCACGTGGTTTAAGCTAGTACTGATTATAGATTGTTAAAAGGGCGTTTGTTTTTACTTATTGTTGTGGCTTCTATCTTGGTTTTCGTTAGCGCGCTACTCAAAATAAAAAAATATGTGTTTTTTACAAAAAAAAATTATATAAAAGTATCTTAAAAAAATTAAATAAATTTATTTTTAAGTTTTTATTAGTTAATACTTAACTAATCACATACTAATAATATTTCTTGTTTTACGTATGGCTTATAAGCCACTGCGAGAAGCCAATTCAAATACCCTCTAACTTATGACGAGAAGGGGTGTTAGTGGTGAGGTGCAGGGAATTCAACCTGCTCCTAAAGAAGACAGGGTATTTTTTAGAGAGGTGTGTTTCAAATTGGCCATGTGCTTGTCTACCCAGTATCATCATGTTGCTTTCATCTGCTCCACCGGTCCAGGATCGAGAACCTCACGCTTATTCTCCAAGCAAACTCCTTAATTTAGCAAAAGGCACACTTGATCTGACATATTGACCATATAATCTCGTCATTAGCGTGCGGACCATCTTTCTTCTTCTCCAAGAAGATCGAGCGCAAAAGAATCCGGCCAAAAATATCTATTTATCCGCGATAACATCACAATTTTAGAACTGGTGAAGGGTCACCACGTAAATATCCAGGGTTTTAGTCCTTTGGCCTTCCGGCGCCATCCAGGAGCTCCCTCCTAGTAATTTCCTAAATCCGTCTCTTCCTCCTCTGCCGGCGAGGCAACCAGTCCAAAAACCCTAATAGCAAGATGAGGTCAATCCGCGCGGCGCAAGTTCTGGCCTCCCGCTCGCTCCTCCTCTCCTCGCGCGCTCTCCATGGGGCCGCCGCCTCCACTGCCGCGGCGGGAGGCGGGAGGTTGGGCGCCCAGCCGTCGCCCCCTTCCAAGGCGTCATCGTCCTCGCGGGCCATGCCGGCCGGAATCGCCGGGGCGGTCTCCTTCTCGCTGACCTTCGCGACGATGGCGGCGGTGGAGGCCAAAGCCAAGGAACGGCCGCCCCTGGATCTGTTGCCGCAGAACGTGGTGCTGTACCAGTACCAGGCGTGCCCCTTCTGCAACAAAGTCAGAGGTGATGCGCTCTTGCTTCCGTGCATTCCTCCAATCTAGCATTTTGAATGTGCGTTAGGCCTGATAAGAAATACTTCTCTTGTTGATCTGGTTACACGGTTACACCAAGATTTTCACTAGCAGAAATTTGCCTTTAAATCTTAATGATAACTATTGAGAATATAGATTATAATTTGTAGAGTAAATTACATAAAGCCCTAGGTATTATGGTCCAAGTTACACAAGACCACGGGGGTAACAGGCATATAAACCCCAGGTATTATGGTTCTAGAGTTTCAAAAACCACATCGTTAACCAATTTGACTTATTAATGTATCAAAATAAAAAATGCTTAACTTAGATGGCTACAATATTTATATGATAGATGAAAAACTCATAAATTTGAGATGTGATTGTAGAACTCATAAGTATGGTAGATCAAAGTCAAAATGGTTAACATTGTGGTTTTGTGAAACTTTAAGGCCATAAAACTTGGAGTTATGTGCCATATCCCAAAATTCATGTGGTTCTGTGCAACGTGGACAATAATACTGGTGGTTACGTGAAATTTACTCTAATTTGTATTTTGGTTGGGAGACTTGTTTATACTTGATCATTAGATTGCTGCAGAAGTAGCTTCCAAGGTTGGGAGATTTCAAGTAATCATAGACAAAAGGACAGGCAATTGTCATGAGTTTGCCAGACCAACACTCTTTAGTTGGGATCTGATTGATCCTCATTTTATCCAGTGTTTCCAGACAATGCATAAAGCTACAGAACATAAGCTTCACTGCCTTTTGACATTGTTCTCTACTTGTATTGCTTTGGGAATAGGTAATGTAGAATACAGTCAAGACTGTTGGTTCCATTTTGAAATTAGGCACATAACTATTTCTGCTGACAGGGTTCCTGAACATCAGAATAATGCTTTTCTTGTTTTAGTGGCGACTTTTGTTGGTAACCACATAAGATTAATCTATAGTAGGCAAACAGTACACTACTACACTATGCAAAGATTAGTCTGCTATACTCAAGAGGTACACCAGGGACATGTTTATACAAATATTGGCTGCGTTCTCAAAATTTCTACAGGAAATTCTGTTAGTATTGTTAGTATTTGATACTTTTATTTGATAAATGAAGTGTTCTGTTCCCTTTTTCTTTTTTGAGGGGTACCTGATAGTGCTACCCGAGCTTTGTCCCCTTTGTCAAGCTACTGTTGGCCCTGTTTTGGCTACTCATATCAGCATGGGAAACATTTCAAAGGAGCTTACTTTAGTTACTGTGGTTGGCAATGTTTGTATTATGCTATAATCCACCAGATCACTCTCATGAGACCATCAGTGCCACTCACGGAGTGGCTTTACTTTTGCTGCTTGTCACCTTGTGCAGTCTTTCACATGCACTGATTGGACACGAGACTGCCTCGGGGCCCTCATGTTCATTGTTGTCTTTTATGTAACAGACTTCATGACATCGCTGTAGTGTAGTCATGCTATCACCAACCCATGCCATGCTTCTCCATGTAACCTACTAGTCCCCACCTTGTTGCGTTTACTAATACATGCTTGAGGTTTGCCACATGAGCCTGGGAGGAAGATCACTAGAGTAGGTTTGGGTGCAAATTTGTTTGGTGGCCTTATCATGTTCTTCTAGCATTGGAAAATGCCTAATGTGGAGACCCGAGAGGATGGACAATCAAGAGATCTCTTGGTTCGGGAATCAATTGATGATTTTGAGAAGAATTTCTAAATTGATGTTATTGTTCTTAGAGGCTTGGAGCATATGGATTAAAAGAAATAATATATTGTTTGGAGCAAGGGATCCTTCCCTAGAGGCTTGCAAAGTGCATGTCGAAGTATGAATTTTCCTTAGTGGTCAGAGAAATGCTGTTTCATACAAAAATTGCATCTATATATGCAAACTATAGCCCAGGCCCCCAAGTTATATATTGGCTCATTTTGAACAAGTGACCTCGTTGCTTAATGTGTTCCAATTTGAATTAATTGAGAATATAACACTACTTATTGACTGAAAGAAATAAGTAATTATGTCTATGTATGATACATCATACATGTTCATGGTACTGTACAAGCTGTCACCATGCCACATGTTATTTGAGTTGAGTTACATATGCCACTTGTGTGTCTGGGGTGTAATGGGAAGCAGGTGGGAAGCATATCACCACTTACAAGCTGAAGTTTATTCATTGCATTAGACGTTTCAGAACTACGGAATTTATTGTAAAGTTTGGTTTCCTTTTGTCCAACTATCATTACATGTTAGTTGCCAGCTAGCCCTTTTTTGACAGGGGTCACCCTTGTCTATCAATTGCATGACATCATGTTTTAATCTGATTCAATAGCAGCATGATGCAATAATTTAACTATGTGTCAAATTTTGAAATGTTATTGGAACTGAGGCTGTCATCTGCCAATAGGTTCACTAATTATCTTGAGTACATATACTTTGGATAACTAAGTGTGGCCTTAATGAGCTCAAGTGTATGAGCAATCCTGATGGAGAAATTTTGTTATTACATCATTGTATATCAGTAGCTTTTAGCATCGAGTATAGTATTCAAGATTTCTGAAGTTCGAAAGTTGCTTGATGAAGATCAGTAACTTGTTATTCTGAATCATCGTTGGTCTCTCTGTTCTGCCATGAATTCTTTTAGTTGAAACATTCTTCATTTGCCTCATTTCAGCTTTCCTAGACTACTATGATATACCCTACAAAGTTGTGGAAGTGAATCCATTGAGTAAGAAGGAAATCAAGTGGTCTGAGTACAAGAAGGTCCCAATACTGACGGTAGATGGTGAACAGCTGGTTGATTCATCAGGTTACATTCATTTCATACTGGTGTATTCCAGTCCACTTTACATTGTTGTGGTTTCAACTTTCAAGTAAAAAGAACTTTTTTATGCATTAAACTCCAGAGTTAACATTTTGTTACATCTGGTGTTGATAGATATAATCAATATATTACAGCAAAGGATCTGCCCTGATGATAAAATCACTAATGAAGAGGAAGAAAAATGGTGCAGGTATTTCTCCATTTCTTGCATCTATTTATGTGGCAATAGTATACGTAATTTGTTATCTTTTTGTCTTGGTTCTAGCTTCTTTTAATCATCAAAGTTGTAGTACTCCTATTTGTAGAAACAAAGATTGTTCAAAGATACACATTTTCCTCTTGAAATATTTTTTCTGATATAAAAAAATCATCTGCTACTTTTGTAGTGTCCCCTCTTTACTTTTGTTTCATTGGTTTACAATGTAAAATTCATTTATGAAACAAAAAGCTTGTACATTACATTTTTTTTCTGCTTATGCTTTCATATTTATACATTACAAAAAACTTGGTCATAGTAATGTTCCAAGGCCAGGAAGGATCAGCATGCCCATCACCGTTATTTTTTTTTCTATTGTCTGATAGTTTAAGTTACATGATGGACCTGTTCCCCAAGAATCTAGTCATAGTAATGTTTCAAGGCCATGCTGGATCAGTATGGCCATCATCAATCCTCTTTTTTGTTTCATTGTTTTTTATTACTCAAATTAATTGATGAAACAAAGAGCTTGTCCATTACGATTTTTTCAATGTATGATCTCATAGTTATTGTGGGCACCCCATGATTTATACCATACGTTATAGTTAGCACATGTCAACGTGAACTATCTAGTTAGGTGGGGTCATATAATCAAAATAACCACCTAACCTCATCACAGACTTAGACACCGCTAAAAATAGGCAAAATATAAATCCGAAGTACCGGACCCGGAACAAAGGACATAACCAATAAGATAGTCATGCCAGTCCTCCTGAAGTATGCTCATCAACCGCTCGATGGTGGCGCCCAGAAAACTACATACCACAGAGGACTCGGAACTCCAAAAGGCCTTCCCACGGTTATCTCAATTATTCCAAAGCCCATACTCGTTCTTAGCTAGTCCCCAGGAGTGACTAGCCTTGCACTTTCATCGCAAGCAATTGATAGCACTAAATCAGGGATGAAAGGGGCAGCAAGGTACATATTACATAACGGGCTTTATAAGCCTTTCATACATCACAAAATATAGCAGCGGAAGTCATAGCAAAAGACATATACACAAAGATAAAACCCGTGGTGTGCCAACACCCCATAGGGCAACCGACCGGGGCAAAAGCAAAGCTGCAACTACTCACTGCCCTCGCCACCCTCGGCGGGATAGTAGTAGGACACATCAATCTCACCGGTATCCTCACCTGAAAAATAGCAACATGTGTACGAATGGTACTCCGCAAGACTTACAAAATAGATAATATTACAAAAGGAGTACACAAGTTTCTATATCAAAGGTAAAGGCTAAAGGGTTCAGGTTTTGCATAAAGCTTATTTTATTGAGCAAGTAGTGAGTTAAACTATAAGCATTTGGAAAATAACTCAATCTGAAATTTCTGGACAGCAAGCATATAAATCTGAAATTGAAACACAAATGAGCACAACCAGTGCTCTAATCATCATCCATGGGCCACCATTGCCCAATAATCATTTTCCCACATATCCATCATGATATCCATGACTAAACCCAGCCATATAACCCAAGTTTGATGCTAACATAGACTGACTAACACATCAAGCGGTCGTCGTGTAACTGTGGACACGGCTATTCGAATAGTTTTACTCTGATTAGAGGTGTACATCTTTACCCACATGAAATGAACAAGGATCAAATGCTTTTACATGCACACAGGTGTGACCCACAAGTGATACAAGCTCATAACAAATCCTTCCCCGAGCTTTGCCCCAACCACCTAAACCACGTTAGGGCCCCCGACGACTCAGTCACATGCGTGTGTTGTGACTAAGGCGGGATCGCTATCGCGGGAGATACCCCCTGCCAAAACTAGGCATGCCCAGGGCACTCCAAAGGGAAAACCACCCTCACGACTTTCTAACGGGAGTAGATAATCACAGCGTCACAAGGTACTAAGACCAGCCATCCCATATCTAGTGAGTGAAAGTACGAAAGGTGCTTGAATAGATATCAACATATTCGGTCCTTGGCGACCCAGACGGGGCTACATGCATCGGGGAAAACCGCCATCCCGTCATTGCCCTATCACCCGTCCAAGTCAAAGCATATTCTTAGATTTAAATATTTAGTGTAATTTCTCAGACTTTATGCCCAAACATCGAGATCACTAAGTATAGCATAACCGATAGCTCCATCCATCGATTTTTGTCTAGTAGACCTAAGCATGGCTAAGCATTGATTAAATATAAAATCATCCCAACCATTCCCAACCAGAGGTGACAAGGATATAGGGCAGCAATATAACAATGAGGTAAATGCCTGAATTAGGATATAAACAACTCTACCCGATGCCGACATTTTTAAGTAAATCGACAGATGCATACATATAGTGTTTTGCAATCGAATAACTTAGATAAAAACGTGGGTTCAATATGCATAATCGCTTGCCTTGTTGCTGCGAGAAATCACACTCAAGTTCAGGTTCTTGCTCCACGTACTCCGAATTGTCCAAATCTACCGATAAGAAGCAAATATGCAATTAAGATTCAAATACGCATGCATATGCAAAATGCTCTATAAATCATGAGATAATTACAGTAGGTAGGGTATGGTTTAACATGAATTTTGGTGGAAGAAACACTCCATTTGATGCTGTGGTTTTGGAGAAATAAAAATAACAAGCCAAGTACACTGAAATGGCATGTCTACAGTTTAACTACAACAGATCCTAATCAACTTTGTTAATTTGACATTTTCAGCCACCTTAAACCATGATTGAGCATAATTTACTGGTTCTAGGGAAAAATTGGTTTGATCAAATTGGAGTCACAATTAATTAATTAATCGCGTTTGATACTTACGGACAGAGAACAGAGAAAGTGCTGCTAGTTGTCCCTACATAAAAATTAATTCCATAGCTGATGCTTTGTACCAATATTTAGTGAATTAATGCTCGCATGGCCAAAGGAATTACAAAGCAAGTTTAGTGCTTTCTTTCAGTGAATTTTCAAATGTTGTTTTGCTAGCTATCTTCTAGTGAGAGCAGCATGGAGAGTTGTGCCTATAGTTGTACTACTGCAGGATGAAAATGGTGGAGCTCAGTGGCAAGGCAAACTGATTGTTTGTGTGGGCGAATAAAAAGAAATGGATGAGGTGGTGAAAACCTAACCAAAAGATCAGCTGCAGCAGAAAGATCCTGATTTGATTAGCGACCAATAATCTCAATGACGACTTGGTTCACTTCTGAAGCTTGCCATGGTCCTTTTGAGAGATGTAGGACATGTATGAGCACACATATGTTCTGCATGTGGCGAGGTTGCAATGCAGGAGAAGACCAAGGCTCACCTCAGTAGCTAGAGAGGAAGGAGGTTAGGGTTGTGGTACCACCAGAGCAGAGGAAGATAACATGCAGCCTGCTCCTTGTTGCGCAAACTCAAATCTGCTAGCTGCAGAGGAGCTTGATGTTCTCAGCAGGGTGGGGAAACACAAAGGGGCGCCATGGAAGACAAAGAAACTCACGAATGGAAGAAAACAAGGTCTTGGTGCCTCAGCAGCAAGCAGCAGGCTTCTCCTCTTCTCTTCTCGATCTCCCTCAAGAATTCATGCATGCGAAAATTGATTGGAGGGATGGAAAGCTTGGATGCTTGGGATTGCTATGGTGTGACATGCAGGGATTAATCTCAGATGTTTGGAGTAGATTTGGGGGAGAATAGTGAGCAGAGAGCTCAACTTGAGCAAGAAAGAAAAGGGCAAGCAAAGGAAATGAAAGGGCAGAAAAGGAGAGGTTGTGATGGCTGCCTTATGCACTTGAGGGTGGGGTGCACGACCTGGAGAGGGGGCTGGAGTGGAACAGAGGTAAGGGTGAGCCAGAGGGGCTGCCAGGTGGGTCCAGGTCGTGATGTTCCATGAAGAGGTGAGTAAGATGGGTAAAAAGTACAGAAAGATTTTAGGCTATTTCCAGGGTTTTCAGATTTATTTTTCCTCCCTTTAATTCCAAATTCAAGTTGACCAAACTACAACTGAGTTATAAATGTGGTGATTTTTGTGTAGTTAGCCTAGGGCACCTAGTTTCCGTTTTCGAAAGTTGCACTTGAAAATGCAGATTATTTTGCTCTCAGAAATTCAAACAAAAAGAGCTTGACAGAAGCTGGTTTGAATTTTTAAGGGGTCCAAACTAATGAATTAAATTCTGGAAAAATTATATTAATTCATGATAAATAAACTAGTATTTGGATAAATTATCTCCCATATATACTTCTGTTCAGTTTGATGCACTTTTTAGTAGTGTTCTGTTTTGCCGATTTAGAGTTTAATTAATGCAAAAATTTACTTGCATGAAATGATAATGCAAAAATTTAAATTGTGCAATCTAATGACAGTAGGGCATAACACTAATTACGTAGAAATAAATCTAGGGCTGTCATAGTTACATTATAGCCTTTTTTCCCTGGATCTGGTCATAGTATTCCAAGTGTAGACATGACCAATAAGGCCATTATTAGCTTGTATTAGGGGTAGCTATGTATTGTCTGGTTGTAGGGATGAAATCGGTTTGGATAGTTTTCGAGATCCGGACCTTTTTTTAGAAACAGATAGTGTTGGACAGATATTTTTCGGATAGTTACGAAAATGGAAACGAATTCGGATATTTTTTCTCGGAAACAGGAACGGATACGGTAAGGCTAGTATCCGTCAGAAACCGGATTCGGTCGGAGACTATCCCGCAGACCAGGCACAGCCTAGCCCATATGCTATATCCACCAAATTGGCCCAAATAGACTACTTAGAGATGATTATAGTTTTTGCTTCTTGTAGTAACTAATACTACGTGAGCATGATTGCACTAATAGATAGATACCTGAAATTTGTTGAGAAGCATGTATCAGGGTTACTTCCACGGATGAGAAAAGACCGTAACTAATACTATGTGTACATCTAGTTGTATTAATAGTTGCTAAAACTTAGAAATGTTGATCTATTGGTTTAGAAAAAAATTCTCTTCATTGATTTATTTTTTTGAAACCAAGCGACGGCAGGAGCTCTGCCGGAATATATTAGGAGCAAAAGAAATACAAATTATCTTTTGTTACAAACCGGATGAAAAGGATCCATCCACTTGGAAACAAGAAAAATAAAACAGAAGCATCTTCATGGGGGTTCAAAAACCAGATTATGTTGGTTCAAGCCCTCCATGATTTGATATGCGACCTGAGTTGTCGACATGTGCTTGTTATGGAAGACCCTTCTGTTATGTTTGAGCCATATGTTCCACCAAGTTGCTAGGAGATGTACCAGAATTTTCCTCCTTTCTTTTGGTTGAGTCTCTGTTATGTTTTGCCACCAGTCTGTAATGTTTGAGTCCGGCAATGGTTGGTGAGATCCGAGATTTTTCCATAGGCAGATTGTCTGCCACACCGTCGAGGTGAAAACACAGTGGGCGAAGAGATGATTAGTGTCCTCAAAATACTTGCAGCATAAGCTGCAAATCCAGTCACATGGCCAATGTCTGATCAGCAGGTTTTGGGCTGTAACAACCTTCTGATGCAGAGCTAACCACCCGAAGAAGAGTTGCTTAGGTTCAGCTGGGGTTTTCCAAAGATGTTTGAAAGCGTAGTGGTGCAGCGATCCATGGAACTGGATGGTATAAGCACTCTTGGCTGTGTAGGCTCCAGTAGTTGTTGCTTTCCAATAGATGTCATCCTGAGCGTCATTTACCAGGTGCATTTGTTGTAAACTGTGACTTGAGTTGCACGAGCTTGTCCACTTCCTCTATGGTTGTAATTTGCCTGAAGGAGAAAATCCACGTGTTGTCGTTTAGTTCTCGTTTCACCGTCCTGTGCTTTCTTTTACCCAATCTGTATATATTTGGTGCTAAGTATTTGGGTCAGGTATTGTTTAGCCAATTGTCATTCCAAAAACTTTCTTTCGCCACATCTCCCAAAAGGATTGTAGTGGCTGCTTGGAAAAGGTGCTCATCAGTGCCATCACAGGGAACGGACATGCCATTCCACAGTCTATTTGTGTCTTTCCAATTGTACCACAGCCATCTGAGCCGCAGGGCTCGCGAGAATTTAGTGAGATCTAGGGAGTCCTAAACCGCCTAGAGTTTTTAGTCTACAAACTATTGACCATTTTACTAGGCTGCTCCCCGCACTCACATTATCAGGATCATCCCCTTTCCATAGAAAAGCTCTTCTGATACGATCTATTCTCTTGATCACCCATTTTGGCGTGTGCAGGACTGTAAGTTGGTAGGTTGGTAGGGAGGTTAGAACAGATTTGACCAAGGTCTTCCATCCTGCCGAGGTGAAGAAGCGTCCCTTCCTCCCTGGATCCTCGATCCAATCTTGTTGATTAGAGGTATGTAGTTGATCTTACGAAGTTTCCTCGTATGTAGAGGCAGGCCAAGGTAGTTGCATGGAAATGATCCTTGTTTCCCTGGGAACAGCAGCAGGATCTGGTCTAGGTCCAGGTTGGCACATGCAGTCGGGAAAATCTGTCTTGTGGATGTTAGTGTGTAATCCTGAAGCCTGTGCAAAGATCTGAAGTAGAAGTTTTAGTGTTTAGCTCTTGGCTCGAAGGTTTAGGATTAGGAAGGTCAGTTAGGAGTTTTCATATTCCGATAAATATTCGTTACTGTATTCGTTCTGATTCGTATTCGCTCCTTATCTGTGTTCAATAAGATGTGATTCCATTTTCGTATCTGGGGTTTCTGGTTCTGTAAAAAAATATGAAAACAAATATGGTAGAACTAGATTGTGTCTGTTGCCAATCTGTTTTCGTCCCTATCTTGTAGGATTCACAAACTGAAAGGTGAAAAAACAAAAGCCAGGGAGGACTGCAACCAAACTGGCTGCATTTAGGCTTGCCCTGGGTGGGGTGAGCTGGATTCCTCTAGCAGTAGTATCGGGAACCCTGGTTGCATGAGTGACTGTTATTTCACTCTCTTAACATTCTTACAAACTGAAGTTAATCTACGATAACATAACTTTGTCTTCAATTATCCTTGTTTTAGGTGGGTTGATGAACGCCTTGTGCATGTTTTGTCACCAAATATATATCGGACAACTTCAGAGGCCTTGGAATCTTTTGATTATATTTCAAAACACGGTAATTCCTGTGCTGCTATATTTTCTTTCTTTTGATTCAAAGACATGGATACTCCCTCTGGTCACGAATACATTTTGTTTTGGATAAGCATCTGGTCAAACCTTCAAAACTAGCGTCAATATCTTTTAAAAATATTTAGCTTAGATGCATGAGAACATATATGTAGAATTTTCTTGAAAAGTACTTTAGTGGGTTTTACAAATATATTACCATAGAAATCAGTCTCAAAAAGACACATTTGGGTGACCATGCCTATGTCCAAAACATGTATTTGTTACTGAAGGGAGTAAATTATTACATAGACGACTAATAAGAGGTAGAATTTTATATTGAATAATATTTGGTTGTGAGCGAACTTATTTATTCCTGATACCTTACTGATCCACACAAAAAGCAGTCACCTGTTTCACATGTTATTACAATTCTATTTGCTACAGAGATATTGCACTTCCATCTGTCTTTAGCCTTACTTAATTACTCAAAACTTACTAATTCCTCATTTTCTTAGTTCTCCGTACAAAGGCAGTCACCTCTTTCAGATAATATTACAGTTGTACTTGCCCCAGAAATGTTGCACTTCTTTCTGTTTTTTATGGTTTTACCTCTTTTTGCTAACCTAGGAAGCACCTTGTAAAAAGTAACTACTTAGCTTGCACCTTAATAACTACTTGATTTGTACCTCAGCTTATTTTTAGCATTACCAGCAGTCTAGCACAGTGTTCCATCTTGCTCACGTACTCCCTGCATCAGGCACAAACACATTTCAAGATTCAGATAATTGTGTTTTTGGTCAACAGCTTAGTTTAGAACCATGGAAGATCCTTTGGGGATTGGGACTATCAACACTAAACCCCTTTTTATAAGATTAGATAAGAAACTTCGAAAGTACTTTTACAGTTTTATGTTATCAAGATTACGTAGTTACTAATATTGTTTCATAAAAGATACAAACAATTATGGTTCAAATTTTGAAGACCATGCCAAGTCAAATCATACCTTCTAAAATCAACTAATGGAATACTATGTAGTGTACTCATATTAACAGAACTGTGCGGAACCTCATATGGTCTATCCTAGGCACACTAGATATCGCTTCACAAAACTTGCAAATGATGTAACCGAACTGTTCGTTTGGAAACTACTACTAGAAAATTACCATTTTTATGGTAGGAGTGAGGTGAAATACTATTACTTAGAGGGCATGCCTACTTTCCTTTTATCTTCTATCTAGCAAGTATGAGCTCATAACTTATTTCTAATTCTTAATAATTTTCCTCTTGTTTTGGTGCCTTCATTGCAATGTGAACTTCTTATGAAGGTATTACTGGTACCATTCTAGGCAGTAAGCGCTGCATCCATTGTAGTGAGTGTAATACCCTGGTACTGTAGTAGAGGCACCTGTGGCCCATGGTGTAGTTGGTGGGATAGGTTGGGGCAAACATATAAACCCGCGTGTTTCAACCATAGCACCTCTGGGTTAACCCTTTTACAAGAACAGAAGTGTAAGTAGGGTGCTATATAATTGGCCTGTTCCTTGGAAGAGCTAGGTTAATGCGGATTTTGAAAGCTGGCGTCTTACCTTTGATATTAGAGGATAAACCTTTCACTACACGAGTATTTGTGCATATGGGCTCATGGGGGCATAGAGCATGGTCCTGTACTGACTATCAAAAGGTTGTTCTGAATATCTACTGCCATTGAATGTTTTCAACAAGTTGAGATTTGGTCGTAGAAGGATTGAAGTTTATTGGAGTAACACAGGGATACAAAACAAGACTCTGTGGCCCATGGTGTAATGTTGGTCAGTTTTTTTTAGATAATGGATAACCTGGCCTTTACAAAGTTCTTGGTTTGGCCAAGTGCAAGTTCACAAAACAAGAGATGAATAGATGATGAGAAGACAAATAGAACCACACCAACAAGAAAGGAGATACATCTTATTCAAGAAGCCATCCTATTAGTAAACCTCCATCCAAAGTTAGCGATAATTTGTATGACCGTTAATTTGAATTTCCGGCATGCAAGATGTATGATTTCCTTGTACTCGTCACACCTTTGTAGCTAGGCCCAGAACCGGAGCTAATATGCTGCCCTAAAAAGTACCTGCATATAAGATTTAGTTGGAGATTTATCAAAAACCATATCATTCCTACTAAGCCAAAGAGCCCAACATAGTGCAGATGCTCTCACATAGATGATTTAGATATATTAGGGAGAGCATATAAATCCACACGTTTTAAGTTCCTTCAGGTTGACCTTTCACATGAAGCGAGGATAAAAGTCTTAAGTAGAGTGCTATGTGTACATGGGGCCTGCTCCTCGGAAGAGCTGTGAAAATGCGGATATTGGAAATTAGGGTGTTACATTGTGGTTACATATAGGATCTCTCTACACCATACTTGGCATGAATATTTTGATTTTGTGAACCCAACAAAAAAATATTATACAGGGTCATCAAGATTTCTACATTCTGCTGTTCATAGCATTCCCAAAAAATATTGGAGATAACACAATTTGATGAATGCTTGCTGTTCCCAAAATGTGCATGAACAGGGATTGTACCTGTGAGATATAGGTAGCACACAGGGAAATTCTGTTGTGGAGGTGCCATGCTAACGCAGTGCTGGTAGCGGAGGTTAGTTGAGAGAACTTGAGGTGCATCCGTGCATGGAAAGAGCAGTGTAGGGAGGGAAAATTTGTTTATGCTCACCATTCAGCAAAAAAACCCCTGTAAAGGGTTACTTGTTTTACTAATATTCATCTCTAATAATATTCAAACTAGAAAACTAAAAATAAAAGTTTAAGATGCCTTGCTATCAGGGAACACTAAATTCCTTCATCTCTAAACAAAAAAGTAAAATTGGGTGCAGAGGTGGCGCTCTGTTTAATCATTTGAGCAGAAATGACACATGATTTTATTATTGCTATATTTGACGATGTGCACCTGCAATGCAGGCAACTTCAGTTTTACAGAGCGGTTTGCTGTGAAGTATGCTGGTGCTGCAGCAATGTACATGGTGTCTAAGAAACTAAAGAAGAGGTACAATATAACTGATGAGCGTGCTTCATTGTATGATGCTGCCAACACATGGATGGAAGCCCTTAATGGAAGGGACTTTCTAGGTATGATATTTTTCCATAGGCAACAAAAATAGAAAATGGAAAAAAACAGCCCGGAATTTTGATAATACACATGCATCAAATTTTTCTTTCCTTCACCGGTATTACCGCTTTATTGATTGCATTTATCCAGGTGGCTCCAAGCCTAATTTGGCAGATCTTGCAGTGTTTGGTGTTTTGAGACCTATCCGATACTTGAGAGCTGGAAAAGATATGGTTGAGCATACTCAAATTGGTGACTGGTACCAACGTATGGAAGATGAAATTGGACAACCATCGAGAATCCAGTAGTAGAACAAATTTCTTTTTGCCTATTCAAGTCTCTGACCATTTCAAGCGGTAGGGAATATATGCGTTAGACATTGAAGTTATGAAAGTTTTGCCGAATTAGTGACAATGTAATAATGTGACGTGATATGCCAAGTTATTACACAAAATTGAGCATGAACAAGTGGAAAGAGACTCGCTTCCTGGTTTCAAAACATAGTACGGCTATTACCCTGTATCTCCTTTTTTTTTCAATTGTGACGTCACTATCCCATTCCCAATATTACAAATATAAGGCTGCACCATTTTCGTGGCCTCCCATGATGTTCACGTCGCTTTAATTTTTTTCTATCGCTGGATACGGAAGGTATGGTTTGGATCGACAGCCCACGGAGTCAAAGCCAATAGGTTGCTGATTGCGCATTGAACGCCAGGCGCAAAAGCTCACCGACGCGCATCCCCCTCCTCCCCAGATCTCCTCCCCGATCTCCTTCCACCGTCGCCGCCTGCTCGTCTTCCTCGCGTCCTCGCCGTCATCGTCCTCAGCCACCGCGCCGTCACCACCGACTGCGAGCGGTTCCTGGAGCGGCCAGTCATCGCGCTCGGGGTGCTCCTCTTCGTCCTCTCCCTCGCCGGCCTCGCTGGCACGCTCTGTGAGAACTGGGCCAAGATCCGGAGCTACCTCCAGGACGGCAAGGTCTGCGAGAACTAGCGGTGGCGGTTTTGGGTGCCCGCCTCTCAGGCAGCGCGGTGCATTCAGCCTCCACCAGCTGCGACGGCGGGAGCGAGGACTCCCTCTCTGGCCGCCCACACCAGGCATGTAGGGAGCCCACAGGAATTGAGGGCGAGACGAAGGCAGAGGCAATGGGGACGGCGAGGAAGGCGCTGCGTCTGCTAGTGATCTGGCCAGCGCTGCTGCTGCTGGTGGTCGTCGCCGATTTGTTCGGCACGGCGCTCGCACGGTCGTCGGCACGCGTGGTGGGGAAGAAGCAGTGGGAGTTCGACTACTTCGTGCTGTCACTGCAGTGCCCGGGCACCATCTGCGCCTCCATCCGCCACTGCTGCGCCATCAACGGATGCTGCCGGTAGAGCCCTTCTCCTCCCTCTGTCTCCTAACACCGCCGGACGCACGTGCTCGTCGGCCGGTTTGGTGGTCGTTGCGATTTTTGCGCGTACGGGGGCAGCGCGGCGTTCGGAATTTTTTTTTGTATTTCCCCCTCATGTTGTTTGCCTTTTGCAGCTCGGAGCCTCTCCAGACGTTCACGATCCGTAAGTGCGCCGCACGGCTGCTCGATCGGTTCAATCCGTTCTACTCTCGCGTTTGATTTTGTTGCGGTTTGCTCGAGCAAATTAATTCCTGGTCAATACATGTGTGTGTTTTGCATACTGCAACTGTGAATTGATGGAGCAGACTACGACGATGGGACATGGCGGTGTGGCGGCATGGACAAGGTACTAGGCTACTAGCTGCAGATGCAGAGCTCAATCCTGTTGCCGCCGACCCCCCACCCTCACCTACATCGCAACCGGCATCATCTCCTCTCCTCTACCCCTCAGGCGTCGCCCGGTCCGACCCTCAAGCCCGATGTGGCTGGCAAATCTCTCCTCCGCCCCAGTAGTGAAGGTACAAAATCAATTTATCCTCCTTTCCTTAATTTTGTGAAGTCAATTTCTGAATGTGGAATGGAAATAATGTGGATCTGTGTTGTCCCTTTTAGTTTTGTTGTTTCATCCTGATCCTGAACAGAGTGCTAGACATCAAGTTATGTGCCGATCACTTTACATGTCAAGCGCCTCCCAGTCAAGCTATTTTGAGGATTATTTGGGACAAAAGGATCAATGATACTCCTGCCCAAAAGGTGTTCGACGCAATGTTGGTTAGTCATCTTATTCCTCAAGCAGGTTTCACTTTGCAAGTGGGTTTCTTATGTGCAATCTGGTTCATTGGACATGATCTGTTCCATGACATGATCCTTGTGTGCTGCCCAAGCTCCAGATCTGGTTCGTTAGTCAATCTTATACAGTTGCATGATCGATAGATTGGTTTTTTTCTTAGGAAATCGCTGTTCATAAGTAAATCTGCCATGTTGCCCATGTTATACTGTAATTAGCAAAACTCATATAACTGAATAGTTATTGACAATTATAAATTGTTAAGGTTATCACTAATAAGGAACTAAGAATGAAGAGCAGCACAATTATCAAGAGCTCATGTTTTCTCAATTAGAAGTTGACCATGTGCATGGTGGAAGAATTGTTTAAAATCAATTGCTCAATTCACTGACATCCTTCATGCTAGCTGATTATATGTTGTGGTACCCCTTAACAAGTAACAGGTAATTTTTATTATATATAAATTCATCAATGAATTGTTCTCTAAGCATTGCCAATCTAATCGAGGAGCCCAATGAGAAAGTGGATCTGGGATTCAAATTCAGCTACCCCATAAATTGTTGCACTGATCTTTCTAATGTAGTGGAAGAAAAACTCTTAAAGATATGTCTCAGGTTAGTGCTGCCTTTTGTTTCCTTCGGAGCTGGGGCCTGGGCCTGTCTCGATGTGACCCATCAGTGTATGCACCATGCAGCAGCCAGCACTAGAGGATGCTATTTGTCTCGATGTGCATGCATGGATTAGGGTGCAACCAGGATGTATCTCAAAGATGGAGATAAAAAAAATTGTTAGGCCATGTCACATCAGCTGCATCGTCTATGGTTTCTTTTCCACTGCATGTCACCTCCCTTGCCTATATAAGCGCAGCACTGTCTTCTTGCATTTGCATGCCTCGACAAGTGCAAAGCTTTGAGCACTCAATAGATAGTCCTCATTCGACAGATAGTTTTCACTTAGGCCATCTATAGCAGTTCAAGAGGAAGGTAGATGCCACATGTGTTTTTAGTTGTTATATACCTAGAGTAAGTCTTTTAGAAAGCATTTTTAAGAAATAGTATATGCTTAACAGAAGTTCTATAAAACGAGGCTACGTACTGATTTTAACTTACGTTGTAACTTCGCTAACTATGACAATACTGGTATTGATGCTAACTCGTGTTGTAACTTTAACTGACTATGGAACAGTTATTAAAGCACCTACTAATTGTTTGGTTACGGTGGTTGCTGATCCTAACAATTTCTGATCTGACCTTGCTGACTAACATCGACTGTATTATTTTACTTGCTCAATTTTTCCTTATTGTATTGAAGTTAATTATGTGCCTTGTTCAGTTCGTTCTCTCATGTACGATGAGGGTGTTCAGTGTGTTCTCTAATAGTCTGCTTTGCAAGTCTAGTATCTTTTATTAATTAATTCATATATTTCATATTGGTATTTGAAGGGTAAATTATGTTTCATGGATAGTACACCTTCTAGAACTCGGAAAAGAAAGCACTCAGGTGGAGGGCAAGCTATTCTTACAACGGGTACCTTTAGTCTTGCTTTTATTGGCTTGATGTTGCATTTTATTTTTTTTCGGTGCGGGATTTTGGCGAGTATCAACCAATAGCCATCCATCGTGTCATATGCACGACGTAAATTTTAACCATATTTACATGATCAAAATAGAAAATCCATGGTAAATTTGATATATGATCTGGCCATGTAATTTTGTTATATTAAATAATTAATACATTCTTAATTGTAGGTGTGAGTTCACATTCTACTGGGGGGACAATACGTGAAAGGCAACAACGTCGGAGATCCATAATAAAAGCAAAGAAAGGTGGGCAGTTGACACGTGCAGTAAAATAGGAACGGGAGAATATACTGTGTGTCCACAAGATGAGCACTTGGTAACGTGGTGTTGCATCGGAGAAATCAGCTAACTTCAGTTTACGCGGCCCCAACTCCCATTGGTGCGAATAAATCTCGTCGTCGGCACAAACCGAGCTCCTGATCGCACCAACATATTTTCATTGGTGCGCGCCGAGCTTTTGTTGGTGTCGAAATGGAGGGGAAGATTTCCGTGTGTATTTTTTCCTAGGTAAACAGGAACTTCTATAGAGTACAGACGTACCAAAATAGTGATGGGTAGTCCATATGTTGGTCACCAGACTAGAATTAAACGTAATTTCAGTAGAATAAAAAAGAAAAACAAAAAAATCGTAACCCTAAAACCCAATGGAATCCGCGCCGTTTTCACGGCCTCCCGTGATGTCCACGTCGTTGTAGTTTTTTTCTACCGCTGGATATGAAATGTATGATTCGGATCTCCTGGCTGTCGATGCAACCTAGCACCAAGCCAATGCCAATAGGTCGCCGATTGCTGCAGAGCCTGAGCTGTCACGCCGCGCAACGCCAATGAAGCCACGCCAAAGCACTGACCCCATGCCGCGCCGCTAATCTCGCTGGAAAGCCCTCCTCCAACTCGGGCATAGCGCTACCGGGCGGCATAGGTGCGGAACAGAGGTAACAGAGAGAGAGGGCTCGAGAGAGATCGAGAGAAGAGAGAGAGAGCGCGCGAGCGGCTGGAGGACGAAGAAGACGACGGGGACTAACAGGTGGGCTCGCGTGGCAGAAGCAATAACGGTTGTCCGCATGCGAGCACTGGCGGGGCCTGCTGGTCAGCCAACACGGTGCTCGGGGTGGGCTTGGGGCCAGCCTGGTGTGTGGGGTGCGAGCCCGGGGCGCGAGTTCGGTATCGGCTGCGGGGCGCCTTGGTATCGGCTGCGGGGCTCGAGCATCGGCTGCGGGGCGCGAGCTCGGGATCGGCTGCGCGTGCTCAGGGGAATATGAGGCCACGCCATCTGCGCGGCCTCCTGCTATGTCCACGTCAGTGTGATTTGTTTCTACCGTTCGATTTGGAATATACGGTTTTGATGCAAACCGCTGCCTATCCATCCAGCAAGCCGCCTATCCCTCCTACAAACTTACTGTATGTGTGGCCTATTGCTTGACATTGACTTATCACTGCATGCACGGTGCAGCAACAAGCAAGATGTAGCTCTAAAAAATGTGATGCCTCAGCCACAGTGCCTCCACAGCATTTGTCTGATGTGCATGCATGCATCAGGAGGGATGCTATTGGCTATCTATGTAGCAAGTTCACATGACTGCATGCATGATGCGGCAAGCAACCAGGATTGCCTATTTAAGGGCAGCATTGCCTTCTTGCATCTGCATATCCACACAAGTGCAAGCTAAGGCTTTGAGCGTTCAATGCATAGTTCTCACTCGATAAATAGTTCTCACCTAGACTATCTATAGCAGCTCGAAAGGAAGGTACGTGCTACAAGTGTCTTAGGTGTTCTATATCAATTATAGTCTCTTAAAAAACATTGTTAAAGAAATAGTATTAGAGTTAACAGACAAGATCTGCACAACGGGGCTACCAGTACTAACTTGCGTTGTAGCTTGGCTAACTATGACATTAATTGAAGATGCTGATGTTAACGAGGCTCCATACTGATTTTAACTTACGTTGTAACTTGGCTAACTATGATAATACCGGTACTGATACTAACTCGTGTTGTAACTTTAACTGACTATAAAACTGTTATTGAAGTACCTACTAATTGTTTGGCTAAAGGTGGTTGCTGATCCTAACAATTTCTGATCTAACCTTGCTGACTAACATCGACTAAATTATTTTATTTGCTCAGTTTTTCCTCATTGTATTGAGGTTAATTATGTGCCTTGTTCAGTTCGTTTTCTCATGTACGATGAGAGCGTTCGGTGTGTTTTCTAATAGTCTGCTTTGCAAGTCTAGTTCTACAAAGGTTTGCTTCCCCTCCCTGGACCATCCGACCTAACGACCCTTCATAACTCATCCCACCTTCCTGCGATTCAAGGAAAAGTCAAACAACATCCACTCGCTCCGCTCAACACCATTACCTATTAAATAAAACTCTACTCTACCTCCCTAGCCCCCCCAGTCAGTCTCTCAATCAATTTCGGCTTCCTTTAATTCTTTCCCTAACACCCAGAAAATGCTGGGATCATATCTCATCAACTGTAGGCCCGATTCCCTCCGTTCAGCTTCCTTACCCTTTCTAAAAATGAGATCTATCTATTGGCACTATTAGTTAACTATAATCTTGGTATCTTGATTCCTCTTTTGCGATTAGACGATGAGGGTGAGTTTCTCTTTTGGTCTGCGTTGTGGCCCTAGATTTCCGGATGATCTTCTCGAAGACTTGGATTATTAGAAGATTACTTGTCAGTCTGAGATCAGAAATTTCTGGGCGGTTGCCCCATCCTTAGCCAAGCAAAAATTTCTCCCTTAGGTTGCCCCATCCTCAGCCAAGCAGAAATTTACAGCTGGGCCTAACTCAACCTGATCCACTTAAGCCGGTAATGACCAGTCTTCTCAATGCGATCCTCAGAAATACCCAGATCAAGGCACCATATCAAGTTAGACACCGACTATAGGACAGTGACATGGATCGTACATAGCAAGTCAAAGGATCCCAAAAGATCAGGAGTTTTCTCTTTCGGTTTGCGTTGTGGCCCTAAATTTCCAGATGATCTTCTTGAAGACTTGGATTATTAGAAGATTACTTGTCAGTCTGGGATCAGAAATTTCTGGACGGTTGCCCCATCCTCAGCCAAGCAAAAATTTCTCCCTTAGGTCGCCCCATCCTCAGCCAAGCAGAAACTTATAGCTGGGCCTAACTCAACTTGATCCACTTGAGACGGTAATGACCAGTCTTCTCAACGCGATCCTCAGAAATACCCAGATTAAGGCACCGTACCAAGTTAGGCACCGACTATAGGACAGTGACATGGATCGTACATAGCAAGTCAAAGGATCCCGAAAGATCAGGAGTCCCTTTTCCCAACAATGTTAGAGGACACACGACGGACAAGGTACAGAAGCTACCTGTAAGAGTGTTCTAGAACACGAATGCCGACCACTCGGGGACTAACTCATCTAAAGGATACTCTGATTCTGGGGCCTTGATGAGGACCGGAAAGTCCTAGAACAGTATGTAAATCACCACGAGGCCAGACCAATAAGAGACTTTTCAAAGATTGTATTAAGGAAAAACCGCAACAAACCAGATGAAGACACAACCCTAAGCACAATCTCATAACAAAAATTTAACGGGAGTAGCCTACCGCCTGTTATCTTGAGATAGACGAATCATGGATTTCGGAGGTCTTGCAGACATCGAAGAAGGGGTCGAACAACACCTTGGGACAGGGCGTTCTGCAGGACCTAGGGAAAAAGCGATTGACTAAGAAAAAGTGGTAGGTACCAACCCTCGGAAGTCCCCCTGGTGCTGTCGACCACCAGTAAATGGGACAGGGTTCACTGCAAGAAGGCACAAGCACTGAAGATGCTGAACCAACCAAAGGAACCACTGAAAAATGGTGCCTATAAAAGGAAGCGAAAATGACCCCATAAAGGCACCCTTTCGGACTAAGCCTCTACTACTAAAAAGCTCGGCCCTTCCTAGCCAACTAGAAAACCATAACCATGTCAACCCCGCTACCAGCAACTGAGGGGCATGCCGAGGACAAGCTCAATGGGTATGCCCAGCAACTGGAATTCCTCTGTCGGCAGTTGGGCTACACCGAGGAGCCAGTATTTTCCAGTGAGCAGATCATTCAGGATCCCAAACAAGCTGGAAGGTGACGGTTTTCCTCCATCTTCCGGGAGACGAAGTGATCACCTTCCAAAACCTTCATCCCCGGAGAACCCTTGAAGCCGCCACTCGGGACGTGTTCCGCGAGGCCCTCCTGTGATTTTGCAAGATCTGTCCTCCCTTGGGAGTAGCCAACCACTTTGGTATGCACCCCTACCACGGGGAAGATGATAGCCGGTGCCACCTCCGCCCAACTGAAAAGGCCGAAGGAAGCAGATGCGTCCTTCTCTCCAAGCTAGCCTACACCACCGAGAACGCCTACGAGCAAGCCCTCGAAGAGCTGCATGAGCTTCAGGATCGATATGCTGATCTAGAGGCCCGCTATCAGCATCTAGCCCACGAGCACACTACCGTCCTACTCCTGGAAGCACATTACTTGGTCTGTCGTATGTCGATCCGGGGGTTACCCTGTGTCCCCAAAGGAACCGTGCTGGAAATTGAACCCCGCACGCCCCCACCATCTCCATAAGAAGGGTTACAAGTGTAAGCTTTTGTTTCACCACCGCCTTCCGAGCAAAGGCAATTTCCCTTTCGTCCCAAGTGATGTAATACCCTGTACTACGTGTAAGAAAGAATGGAATGTGGAACGATGCAACCTTTTGCCTGCTTTAACTCTGTGGCTTTAGAAAGCATTGGCTATGCTCATGCTTAGGCCAAAGTCCTCACTAGTAGGAACTCATTCATCAGGTTATGCTACTTTAAGACAGGGCGACGATCGCACCTATCAAAAATGGTAACCTCAGAATACCCAGAAGGCTAGGAAAAATAAAGGACTTAGACATATTAGGGAAAAACAACAGTTCCCGTCAAAAGATATCCAAGCACCAATCAAAACTATAATGGTCCATGCTCAAGACAGAGGAATTGAGGGATCTAAGCACAATTTAGAAAAGTGACAGTTTTCTTAACCAAGCAACCAAAATGAGCCAAGGACCTCATACTCAAAAGCACCGAAGCTAAAGATTAAAAGCTGGGACCATAAAAGTCGATACATAGGGAATACAACGCCAGCATCTAGCAGCCACACTATCAACTTCCTACTCTAGCATCGCCTCTAGGATGGAAAGGAAAACGATGGGTGCCAACACGATTAGGATGCAGATCGCCATGCACAGGTGGTCCGACTGGCCGTCCTGCGGTGGCTCAGAGCACCACCTTAAGAACTGGATCACTGGGCGCGCCACCACGGCTAAGACGGTACAGATGGTGGCACAGACAAGACGTAAGCCCGACCACACCCACACCGAGCGCAAAACAACAACCACTCCCGACCAGAAGCCTCCTTCTTGGCCGAAATGCCTCGGTGCCGCTGTCGCTGCACCTCCACCTCCGGCAACCTCGCTTGCCGCCCGACCGACCAGAGCTTCATGCTCCGCTTGCCCCAGACGCCGGCGAGAGGCACCTTTGCCGACACCCTCCTGCTCCGCACCACCTCCAGTGCCACGGCTGCCAGCACCTTGCTCGCCGCCATTGCCGCCGCCACTATTGCCGAACCCCAACTCCATTTTCCCCTCCTCACTTTGAGCTACACCGCCTCCACTCACCCTCCACTTGCCACACCACTCCCACCCTAGCCAAAAGAAGAAGCACGGAAGGCCCATAAATAAAAACGGGCTCGATGACACAGGTACACGGGTACACGAAGTAGCAAAAGGTATGTTGGCAGACCCAAATAGAAGCCAGGCAACCCTGGTACCCCAGCAAATACAGTATGGTCAAACGCAGCACACCGATTTGATCCATGCAGAGCCCGATGAAGATACGTCAACACCAATACCAATACTAGAGAAGAACATGAGAACAATGTTAGACCAACACCCGGCAGATCAGTTCAAAAGTTTAGGACGCCAAACAGTTGGCCCATGTCACTTGGTCAAAGTAGGGCCAGGGACCAGACAGCCACCTGACCCCATGTGTCAAAGCAGCAATCGTCGTTATTGTGATGTATTTGCTTCTATAGCCATGTCTTTATAAGGATTTTTGATATCTCCTTGAACCCGTTTACACGATGATAAGTATGTGTATCTCATATACTGACTTATACAAAAGTAACCCCTCAAGTGCTCTCAATCTTTCTATAAGACAATTCCTATAACAAAGCAGGTGATAATAAAGTTTTTTGTGAACTTGTTTTCTTGTTTTTTATTGTTGTAGCGTTGTTGTCGTAATACATATATGCAAGTTTGTTTAGATGTGTGCGCAGAAAAGCAATTTAAATATTTAAATGACAAATCTTTTGATTGGTACAAGCTAAAATAGCTCCACAAAAAATATTAGGACAAACTTTTTACTATGGTATTTGAAAATTCATAACCCGCAGCGAAGCGCGGGCAAATGTGGCTAGTTTATATGAAAAACCGGGGTTGTCAGTCCTAACGTACTAAACTTGTGAACGTGTTGGTGGATAATCTGCAAGTTTTTTCATTTTCATTCTCCTTCGATATCTTGTGAGATGATATAGCTTGCTTGTTTATCATGCGAAATTTTCTTATGTACAGTTTTGTTGAAGCATATTTCATGTGCGGATTAGGGCAGGTGAAGCTTAATCGGTTTCTTCAAAACGCTCTGGAAGAACTAGAATAATGTACTCTGTTTCCTTTTTTAAGTACAAATGCTTCAACACGTTGGTATTATTAGAGCAGGTACAATAGCACAGTCTTGTCCACGGAAAAGAAAGGGGAAAGTGGGCGCCTGTTCTGTCGTCCGGCTACAGCATGAAAAACGATGGACTGCTGCTAGCTTACAGCCACTAACTATTATACTTATCGGCTCTGTTAATCAATGACGTGAACAATTTTATAGCCAATAACTAGTTGTACTATTGAACTTGCTTTTACTTTAGTTTTTTTCTATTCCAAGAGTATCTTTGGCAATAGTTTTAGCGGCTGAGGTGATTTACATAATTTTTTTTATTTTTATATTTTTTTAATAAAATATTTAAAAAAGTATATTTTCATTTCAAAAATTTACAAAAATATACTCCCAACGTCCTCTAGAAGGACGTTTTAGGGCGATTTAATGACGTGTCATACGGCCGTAGACCGGGGGACCGACGGCCATCTGCACTTTTGCAGACGGGCCTCTAGCTAGCAAAAATCGTCCTCTAGGAGGGCTGCAAGGGGCCGCCCACAAAAATGCCGACAGCGGGGCCGACGCTTTTGTGGGTGGCCCCCTTGCCGTCCTCCTAGAGAACGGTTTTTGTCAGCTAGGGGGCCGCCTGCATAATGGCCGGCTCCTGAGGTATGCTAGGTAGCTGTCCTCAGTGTGTGGACGTATCTTGTTGATGATCTCCTCCGTCGCCAACAACCAGTCCTCCACGTACCTTTACAATCGAGGATACCACTAAGTGCCGCCTACCTGTCCTCTACAATTATACCTATTTACAGAGAGTGCATTAGACTTCATTAAATAGTTGTAGTACTCAACAAAGATCGCAACTGTACTAACCAGTGCACGTCGCGCGGCACAACCATCTACATGGCCACAGGGAAGTGCTGACGTAGACTGAACTGTCGCATCACACGCTGTGGACAGTGGGGCTCGACGAAGATGTCAAACACCAATGGCAGTGTCGTCAACCAGTATGCCTGGTCACGCGTGCAAAGAGCTGAGAGTCCGAGCGGTGCACGGGCCACGATGGCCTGCGGACTATACGGCTCTCAGACGACGTCACTGGGCAGCAGGCGGTTGAACTCCATAACAAAGTCGGAGTAGGCCATCCTAACCTACGTGTGGGCGTAACGACGCTGCAAAATAGGAAAAGGAAACACATCAGTGTTTGCGCATAAGTAGTAAACATAGAATTTCACGTTACGTACCTCACGGCGACACCATACCGTCCCCATAGTCGGACAGTCCTCGGGCGACTGCCCGTACAAGCCTCCAAGGCCGTCCTCGTAGGGAGAGTGCTGAATCAGAGGACGGCCTATTGTGAACCGCTCGGCTGCCCATAGCTGCAGAAGGAGAGGGCAACCGGCGAGAATCGCACCTGGATCAATCTTTGTGCACATGTCACAAAGAGCACGGTACGTCGCCGCTAACACAGCAGATCCCCAGCTCCACTATGGTACGCAGCTGTCCTCACTGTCTGCGATCGCATGAGCGTAGTGGATCAGTCCCTTGTCCACCACATGTCCCGTCGTGCTGGTGAACATCACCCACCCGAACAGCCACAACAGGTACACCTCCAAGCTCCGCCGCACCGAGTATTCTTCGGCGTCAGGGTCTAGTTGATCAGGTTGTAAAGCAAGATTATAGTCAGCACCACTGTTGCTTTATAGATCGGATGATTGTGAATCGAAGGAATCCGCGACTTGCGGTGAACTGTAGCAGCCACGCCTGCGAGGGGCCACTCGTGGTGTAAGGCGGTAGCGAACCTGGCATCCCAAGTCCAGGTCGACAGTGCACGGCCTCGACTGTCCTGTGACCAATCGTGCATCCCGTCAACCGGACCGACTGTGTCCCTGCGAGAGGAAGTCCCAGCAGGTAGGACACGTCCTGGAGTATGGGAGTCATCTCGCCGCACGGTAGGTGGAACGTGTGGGTCTCCGGTCTCCATCGATCCACCGGTGCTGCCAGAAGTGACCGGTTAGCGTCCCATCGCCTGGTAGGGTCTCTCTCCTCCGATGCGGGCTCAACTAGCTTGCACAGCAGAAGAAGTCCAGCCTCACGCAACCTGCAGAATATAGCACTGTTGTTAATATTGGGGAACATAGATATGTATAAATGATGTAAATGAATATTGGTATAGCTCTTACCTCTCACGGAACCGGGGGTCTATCCGCAGGAGGTGATATGAAGGCCGTGGACGGAAGGTAGCAAGCTGGACACCCTCGACGACTGACAAGTAAGACCGGTGGGACTAGTCGAGGGCCCGGTCGAGCAACTCCGGTTGTATGGTACGCTATATCTGCATGCAAATAGAGAGTTAGAGTAAATTCACAAAGTTAATTGAACAACTATATTATAAATTATTGTTAAGGTTTATAGCATTATTATATGACAATAAAAAACAGTAGTATGGTACATATCGTTCTATAACAAAGATTAAGCATAGACTTACACTACACCGTAGCACCACCAAATGCTTGAGAACGTCTAGGATGGGGTCATCTTGAAGTTGTGCCTTCACCCGTAGGACGACTGCCATCAGCGCCTGAACCCGATGGTCCAGCTTCCGCCGCACTTGGACCGGTTGCATCCTTTGGACATTTCTTATATATATGACCTGTTTGGTCGCACTTTGAACAACGTTTATGCCTTCCACCGGTTTCTGACTCATCCATGTCATTATGGATGCGTCTTGTCTTGTGGCGACCTGCTTTATCCCTCAATTTTGTTGGGTCAGGAATGTATATAGCTTGAGGATGCTCCGTAGTAAATGTCCCCGCAATACCGAAGCCGTATATATCTCCACTCCAGGTATTGTAGATTGCTTCTTTTCTAAAATAAGGTGAGACAAAATAACGTGCTTCTATCCCACACTCACCGCTCGCAGTAATAACATGAGAACATGGCTTGTGGAGCAGAGTAGGCTTTCGGCATGAGCACTTGCAGCTCCCGTCTTCCTTCAGCACGTACTCCTATATAACTCTTTTGCGGTAGATTCCGCGCATGCCCTTGTCAACACACAATATTTTAAATCTGTGTTCTTGTGTACCTTGAGGTATAGCTCGATGTCTTTGGGCCTTATTACTTTTAACTTGCAGGTACTTAGTCAGTAGTGTGCCAAAGAAAAGATTATTGTCCGTCATTGAGGGGCCGGCTGCACTGAACCGATCTCTGAAGTACTTGCATATGCATGCAAGATAAATTCAACTATGCCAACAAGTGGGAGCCCTCGAATACCACGCATCACCCAGTTATAAACCTCTGCCAAATTTGTGGTCATTATGCCAAAACGAGAACCATTCTTGTCATACAATAATGCCTATTTCTCCTTTGGCTCATTCTCAATCCACTTCAAAAATTTTCTAACCGAGGATGCCGACCTTCTTCTCATACGAGGTCCGTCACTTGATAGAGGTCCAATAGCTTGTGGAGCCTCATCCCCTACAAGGGTAACCCTCCTAGACTGCTTATCTGTTTATTTAGAGGTCAGCTCATCCAATCTCCTCCAAAACTCATTGAATTTCTTCTCTTGATTCTAGGCGCATAGCCTCTTGAAAAAATCCATAAGGTGCTTATTCTTGTCTGTAGAAATTAGCATTCATATGATGCATGCACCATCTACTTTGGACATTAGACCACCTTGGTGGATATCTCTTCTCAGCACATCCATCCCTCAGTTCCTCAATTGCCCGCAGCAAGCTGGCGTGACAGTCATGTATGAGGCATACGTCTGGCCTCATCCTTACAACTGCAGACTTAACCCTTTCTAGGAACCAGTACTAGCTATCAGTGTTCTCACTCTCAACAAAAGCAAAAACCACCGGTAGAACTTGGTTGTTCCCATCAACTTCAATTGTTGTTAATATTTGCCATCTGTACTTTCCGGTCAGAAATATCCCATTGATGCAGAGGATGGGACAACAATGCACAAATGCCTGAATGCAAGCACCTAATGTAAAGAATACCCGTTGCAGCATACTTTTATTACCATGGTCAATTGATAGAAAGGTTTTCAGGTCATAGTAGGTCTCTGGATTTCTCTAAAGAATACAGGCTAACAGACGAGGCAAATTATCATAAGATGCTTCAAATGTGCCAAACTTCATCTCTACAACCTTCTATTTTGCCCTCCAAGCCTTAGCATAGCTAATTATGTATTTGAATTTCTCTTCAATATGTCTAACAATTGACCTTGGTTCATACCCCAGGTTATTCATAATGTGGGAGTATATCTCTGTTGCAACAAAAGTAGATGTCATGTTTCTATGATATTTTTCAACACCTGTTAAGTAACATGAGTGCTCGGTCACGATTGAAACTTGCCAATAATTCTTCCATTTACCCTTGAATACGTGCACCCGCCATGGACACCCATCCTTCACGCACTTCACTTCATACACAGATTTGCTTGACTTCACGACCGAGAACTCCCTCTGAAGTGACACCGCCCATTGTTTTACGGCTTTCTTCAAATCCTCTACATATGCATACTTAGCCCCCTGGATGACCTCGTTCTCCTTGTACTCCTATGGCACATGATGCCGCTCGGAGATAACAAGGCCAGAGAAGTCCTCGTTGCTCCATTCTACAGGCATCACATTGTCCTTATTAGACGAATTATCATACTCTACATGCTCGTTTTTAGCATCTTCCCTATCCATTTCTTTGACAATGGTGTCGATTAGTTCTCCCTCATCTGCCGCACCTGTTGGCTACCTATCTTCTTCATTTCCTCCTTCATTCCCTCCTTTATTTTCTTCCATTGTTTCGGTATCACCTCCCACCGTACTTGGACCCTCATCATCTTGTACGGGCACTGCAGCAGCGGTATTATCCTTCTCATACACTGATACAAGTATACCCAGTGGCCAACCACATTGGAATGCATTCTCCACGTACCATCTCCAAGTGGCAGTGCAATCCACCGGCATCAATTCCCAAAAAAAACCTTCAACTGCATGACTGACTACAACATACAAGGTTATTGCGTTGATCTGGGGGTCTAGTCGAAAGCCTCGCATCAGCCAGTTGTACACTGACTCGAAACTTCTCTTAGCTGGCCTATCAATGCCCTTAGCCGTTGAAATAAACTTCGACAGATCTACACCTTCTGAACCATACCTAACATTTCCTTGCCCGTAAAATAACTGAAATATCACCTTATTTGACATCTCTGTTGATGAAAAAATACAGTTAAACTAGTTACCAACATTCTCCTCACATCTAAAACCGTGTAGTCGAGATTTTATAACTACCATCTCTACACAAATTAAGTCATCTAACAGATTAACTAAAAAACCTACGGATCTACAAGTAACAACTTATTTTCATATAGTTCTATACACGTAACCACTACAATACTATATCAATTCTTGCATAGAAATAGAAATTGCAAAGGGACAATAGATTTTACCTACAGACGAATCAGCAAACCGGCAGAGCTTCGCTGCTTTTGTTCAGCCTTGCTCTCAGCTCTCAGTTCTTTTTTTCTATGATTTCTGTGAATTTTATGATATTTTTGGAGTCTGGAAGGGGGTTTTATACTGGGCCAGCTAAAAACCGCCCTCCCAGAGGGCGGCAAGGGGACCGCCTGCAAAATGGCCGACCCACGGGCCGGCCATTTTGCAGTCGGTTCCCTAGCTGGCAAAAACCGCCCTCCGTGGCCGGCATTTTTGCAAGCGGCCCCCTTGCCGCCCTCCTAGAGGGCGGTTTTTATATGGCAAGGGGGCCGCCTGCAAAAGTGCAGACGGCCATCGGCCCTCCGGCCTACGGCCGTCTGCCACGTCATCAAATCGCCCTCTGGGAAAAACGCCCTCCCAGAGGGCGTTGGGAGTATATTTTTGTAAATTTTTAAAATGAAAATATACTTTTGTAAATATTTTATTAAAAAAATATATAAATAAAAAAATTCGTGATTTACACAGTTTAGTAGGACCTCTATTTAAGGCCCCAAAATAGAAAGGCCTCCAAATCAACACGGTCTCTACTAGAGGCCCTAAAAGAGAAGGCCTTGAAATCCACCCCCACAACCGAGGGCTCTAGACCAAAGTTCTCATCCATTGTTTTTAAGGAGGGAGGACATTTCCGCCACCGTTGCCCATCCCGTTCTCTTTCTCGTGCCGCCGTACTAGTGTCCTCCCTGTTTTCCCCCACACCTCCGTCTTGCCTTCTAAGCTCGGCCGTCACTGTTTGGCCACCCAGACATTGACCGAACCCCTAAAACCCTAGTGCAACAGCCCACCGTCGTCTTGCTTGGCCTGCCACCATTCGCACACCTTCTCCACGCCACCCAAGCTCGGCCATGGCCTTGATGTCATCTTGGACCGCTCGGCTGGCTACCGCACCTCCACAACCTATCCCTATTGCCCCCTCTCCCCCGCCGCCTCTTGAGCTTGTCCACCGCGTTAACACCATCTTCGATGGCCTCCTGAGCTCCGCCGGCCCGACACACCTCTGCTACTTGGTTGGAATTGCGAATTTTACAATGGTGTGATGGCATTGAATTTTATAGATGGACTTATCCAACGATGATGATCTCCTTGAACTTGGATTTGCCATTTACATATTTGAAAATTTAAAATTTGAATTGTGTTGTTTGAAATTATGAATTTGAATATGGTTGAATTCTATATGTTATAAATATTCATGTTTAAATTGTTGGTGTTAAACTAGGCGTAAACATAAAGTGTATGTTGAAATAGAAGAGAAAAATAAGTACGATTGTTGCTAGAGTTGGAGACATTTTGGGATCCTCATGAAATAATTGTAGCCCCATTTGACCTTTGAGGGCTTTAAAATTGGGGCTTTTGCTTGATAGTGCAATTGCGTGAACATCGGATCGTGTTGTTTTAGTAGACAGTCAAATGTTTTATTCAATACTCAATGTAACATTAGTAGGAGGGTGAAATTAATTAACACATTAAGGTACTAAAATGTTACATTGGATAGAGGGTGCAACATTTACAACTAAGGCATGTCCTAAACAATTAATGAAGGTACAGATTATTCCTGGCACGCTTTCAAAAGTACGATTTCTTTGAAAAAAATTTATCAGTATTGTAGAGATGTTTTTTTCTAAGAAATTTGTTAGCTTAATAATGTTTAATTGATCCATATGAGTAGTTTTCTTCAATGCATATAAAACACAACTTATAATGCATTCAAAAACAAATTGTGCACCATCCAAAAATCGGTGCAACATTCAATACAACAAATGCAACAATGAATAAGAGACTACAACAAGTCTAAAAAAGAAGAAAAAAACAAGAGCCTATCGATTTAGGATGTGTTCGGTAATGAGGGTTAGGCTGAGATTTTCAGCACATGCAAAACGAGACAAGCCATTAGCATATGATTAATTAAGTTTTAATTATTACAAACTTGAAAAATGGATTTATTTGATTTTTAAAGAAACTTCTATATAGAAAGTTTTCGCACGAAACGCACGTTTAGCAGTTTAAAAAGCATGCTAACAGAAACCGAGGGAGTAGCTCAGTCAAGCTCCCAACGCACCCTTAGATTTATGTCCTTGCTCCTCTACGGTCACTGAATCTTGACTCTGTGAATGTTGTAACACCCTGAAAATTATCCCTATATAAAATATTGTGGAAAATGAATTTTAGAAATTTAATTAAAAGTCGCAATGAGTGAAAAGAATAAAATCAGGAAAAATCTGAAGAAAAATGGACTTGCAAATAATTTTATAAAATTCTTTGCTTAATTATTTAATTTCTGGAATTTTTTGGGAATTAATTGATTAGGGGAAGTATTTTTGGCAAAATAAACAAACTCACAGCATTAAAAAGCCCTATACTGTGTGCAGCCCGTTGCTGGGCCAATTCTCGGCCTATTACTGTGTGCAGCCCGTTCCCCTCCCCGCGTGCGCCAGTCGGCCCACGGCCACTTGCGTCGCCGCAGCCACCGACAGGTGGGGCCCGCGTGTCGGGCCATCGTCGTCTTCCTCCCGCCTGGGGGCACTGTAGCACCCGAACGCCGCCGCCGCAAATCCCGCCGAATCCGCTCGTCTCGGACTCGGTCTCTCCAAATCGGTTGGGGGAAAAACGAGCCCTTATCTCCCTCTACCTAATCCCCAAGAATCCGGAGCCAAAACGTGCGTAGAGCGGAGACCCGAAGCTTCCCGAGTCGGACCTCTATCTTTAACCGGCGCCACCGTTAATCCGTCACGTCCGAGCCGGACTCCGTCCCTCTCCGCCCTAAATAGCGACCCCGGAAACCCCTAGGTTGGTTTCCGCGCTTTAGATCAAGCTCTAGCCTGCCCTAGCCGTCTCCCAGCGTCTCGTGCCTGCTCCGCCGCCACCGCCAAGCTTCGGTTGCGCGCTGCCATCGCCGCAGCCGCCGTCGGAGTTCGCCGCCGCCTCGGTTAGGTTCGTCGGACCCCGCAGAAGCCAGGCCACCGCTTCTTAGCCCTCGGGAGCCGTCGGAATGCCGTCGTCAACGAAGACCCGAAGCTTTCCGCCACCTCAAGCTCATCACCGGCTGTCTCCGTCGCCGCTCTTCGCGATTTCACCCTCGGTAAGGACCGCCTCGATCCCCTCTAGCGTTTCCCGGTCTCCCCGTGCGTTGCCACGCCGCCGATCGCCGTCGACCATCGGGTTTAGCGCTGCTGCCGTCGCTGTAGCCGCCGTGGCCGCCGACGTGGTCGCCGTGTGTGCGCCAGCTCGGCGCCACCTCAGCGCCGTCAGCCGATCCGATCGGGATCGATGTCAGCCCTCGGATCTTCGCGGTTAGATCCCATCCGTCCGATCGTAGTGAGATCATCTTGACACGTGGCAAGATCGTGGCCGTCCGATCCAAACCCTAGAACCCTAGCTGTTGGATTCTCCTTGTGGACCACGGTGGACTCGGTCCACCATGGACCTGATGCCTCTCTCTCACCGACAGTGGGCCCCACTGGTCAGCCGAGAGCCTCCTCTCTCCTGTGACGTCATAAATCTCTTTTTCTGAATAAAATTAATTCAATTATGATGTAATAAATCGGTTAATTCTTTTAAATAGGCTGAAAAGGGTTAAAACTTCTAAAAATCATAACTAATTCATACAAACTCGGATTGAGTTCGTTCAAGTCTCTAATTTCTCTAAAAATCATGAACTATCCATTAAAAATATAATATTGTACTGTTCATATGTGTTGATGTACTGTTTTTGCCTATTTTGTTTATTGCCTATAGCTACTGACGTTCAGGAAGTGACGTAGTTTGTCAAGGCAGGTGTTGAAGACTGTGTGGAGCTGCAAGGCAAGTCACACAGATTCCTTTTTCTCATTGAACATATTGTTCCTATGATTAAAGCTATGTTTTCTTTCAACGCTGCATTTATTTTGGAATGTCATCGGGACAGGGAAACCTTAACCTTTGTTTATGACCCCTTTGCTTTGATTACCTGACATTGTGCCTATGGGGTAATTTGACTAGCTAACTTTATTTACTGGTTAGCTAGAATAACTCTAGGACCCTGCTTAGCCATGCCTAGCAAATAATAGGATAACTTATGGGTTGTCACAATAATTTTCATACTACTATTCAGTCACATGAAATGAAATGAGGTTCCATTTACGACGGTGGTCGTATAAGGACATTTAATGGTTGCGAGCACAGGGTTGGTTTTGTTGCTAGTGGTGCTCGTGACAGTTAAGGACCGGTTCGCGGACTACCCGTTGCGAAGCAACACTCATGCTAACCACAAGCTAGTATGGGTAATGGTGGGAACCAAAGTGTAGCACGTTCAACCGGGGTCCACCATGGTGTGTTGTGGCTGTGTCAATAAGACCACCATGGCTGCGTCAATAAGTCCATGTCTTGGGCATTGAATCGTCTCCCAGCCGAGGTATCTAATCAATCCTACCAGAGACTGGTGGTCCAGCGGGTGGCTCCCTTGTTGTGTGGATTACATGGAGGGTCCTATCACAATTCCTTTCCAAGATACCGTGGTGGTATTGAGGGGCACAGTGATGTGCTGTGGAGTTGTGTCTTGTGGGTAAATTGGTACACCTCTGGCCAGAGTAAAACTATTCGAATAGCCGTGTCCATGGTTAAGGGCGGCCTAGCAATGTTTTCTGTGATTAGTCCCACCTCATATAAAACTGGATGGTTGAACCGTGGAACATGTGTAGCTCCAGGTCGGAGTGGTTGGGTCTATACCCTTTTGGTGAGCGGTGTAGTGTTGATCAATATTGCTATTTAACTAATGTTTTATTACTCTCTCAAATGTTTTATTTCTTGCTTTTATGCAAACTTGAGCCATATTATGCCATCCTTTGTATCCCGTACACTTGCATATTTGTTGTGTGGCTTGCGGAGTATGTCATATGCTCATCTTGCAATCAACAATCATTCAGAGGAGGACTACAATGAAGAGGACTATTTGGAGGACTGAGCGGGAGCCCGGTCAAGTGCGTGGAGTGGGAGTCGTCACACTACTTAGTTATTTATCCGCTGTTAAAACTTTAATGTTTTGAGAGGTACCATTCACCTCTGCAATAAATGCTCACGCTATGTAAAAAAAATCACTTTGATTATCAATTTTGTCATGTGTGCCTCGGTTGATTCCTGGACGAGGATTTACACACAATAAAACTCCAGAATTTTGGATGGAAATTCTGGGCGTGACAAATGTCCTCAACACCAATTAAATTGAGTAGCGTGAGAAAGAAGGGTGCCCCTAAGGCATAGTTCAAATCTGAAGGTTGGGGTGAAAATTCCCCTCGTTTCCCGTGAGCACGCTTCCTGAACTGTTAAACGGTGTGTTTTTTGCAAAAAATTTCTATCTAAAAGTTGCTTTAAAAATCATATTAATCCATTTTTCAAGTTTGCAATAGCTAATACTTAATTAATAATTCACTAATGAGTACCTCGTTTTGCATGATCATCTTCATACCTTCAAACTCACTTGGCGATACCGTGAGCAGAAGGCACCGCAACCTTTGGTCCTCCGAAAAGCCAGGAGATGACAGAAGAGGTTGAAAAAATTTGAAAATATATTGTTTCCATAATATTTAATATACTATTTTTTAAAAATATTTACAAAAATATACCAGTGTCACACGGACACCACGTAGCAGTGTTGCACAGCGAGGATGCAACGGCGCAGTGGTGTTGCTGCCCCTCCGTGTGACACCAGTGCGAAAGTATGAAAGTGGCGTTGTGGTGTGCATTGTCAACGCTGTTGCACGGCATTCATGCGACACCAAACGATGCAGAGATGAAGGTCGGATTGGCGTCGAAGAGTTGGACGCGGTGGATGGTGGTGTGGGTGGCGAGGAAGGCCACCACGTCCTTGGGCGGTAGGAGGTTGTTGGCGTTGGCGCCGTAGTTGATGCCAACGGCCATCACTGAAAGCGCCACCTCCGCCGATGGAGCCATAGCGGCGACGTCTTCTCATCACATCTCACTAGTGTTGTGTTTAGGGGAAAGAGAAGAAAAAGGAAAGGAATGGGTTGAGAATTGAGAATTGAGTCCAGCGTGCATACATCCATTGGTGGATTTGAAACTCGACAACAAAACGGTTAAGGGACTAATGAGTTTATCTAGAAATATGCACAAATTAGTCCCAAGTTATTTGGTGTGATGCATGGAGACCCCCATAAAAACATGATGTAAAGCGGCAAAAAGACTCGGAGTTTATTTTAATTTCTTTTGAGTCATAGGAAAGCCATACTATCAAGAAGGGTTGCAAACATCATGTTTTTAGTCCCAAGGCTACTCAAGTACTTAAAGATCCAACTAGTTGAGAGAGTATCACTTTGACACAACACTTGCAGTTGGGTTGGGTGTATTTTGCTGTCAAGGTCGGATGCTCCTACCATGGGTCGGATGCTCAAACCCAGTCCTTCCAGCCTGCTGCTAAGTGTTGGCCGGAGACTCCTGGCCTAGGGGTCGGAGCCTTCGGGGCTCAAATTCGTGAGTAACGACTAAGTGACATATGCCAATGGGTATAAAGCCCATACTTGGTTTTCAACCGTTGGTTGGCCATTCCACTTTCGTTTTTCTGTCTTCTAGCTTCTCCTAAGGTTGTTTGACCTCTCCCACCTAGTTCTGGGGCTCCCTTGGTGATTCTTGTGAGGATCTAGTGTGGTTTTGAGAGAAATTTCTTGAGTGAGGGCTAGGAGAATCTTGTGCACTTCAGGATGAATGCAGAGCTACTGTTTGGAGCTTATTACTCTTGGAGCATGACCTCCTAGATGGTTAGGCGTCACCCCGAGCTTCCTTAAGCTGTGGATTGTCCTAGGCAAGTTTGTGAGGGTGAACCTCACCTCCAAAAGGAAAAGAGGTAACTTTGAGTTCCTACCAAGTTGATCTTCATGGTCCCTTGGTAAGGAAAGGGGTTAATCGAGACCTGGCTCTCTAGAGCTCCTCAATGGAGACGTAGAATCTTTGTGATCCGAACTTCATGTAAAAATCATTTGTGTCCTCTTTTGCTTGCCCCTTTCATTGTGTTTCATTCATCTCTGTTTCTGCCTGGATCTTGCTTCTATTTACCTGTATAGAATATGCGTGTTTCATGTTGATTTACCTATGCTGGAAGTGGCTTGAAAGAGCTCACTTCAACAGGTCAGAGGATCTAGCGTTCTTGGCCGAACCATCCAACTAGCCTTCTTGGCCAGCCCGAGAGAGCCGGTCAGATGGTGCTACCCCTGAGCCTAGAGGCTCTAGCTAGTATTTAACTGCTGCATTTGAAGAATTTTCTAGAACACCTATTCACCCCCTTCTAGGCGACATCTACGGGCTTTCAATTGGTATCAGAGCCTAAGCTCCTAATAAGCTTCACCACTTGGAGTTGATTCAAGATGTTGACATATAGGGTGGTAGATTCAACGGAGGTTCAAGAAGGTGGAGATGACTCGACTAGTCGAGTGGAAAGAAGGGAGTCTCTATTGACCTTGATTACAACAAGTTTATCGCTCCCCTCAGCAATTCGTCTCCATGCCTTCCGGAGGTGCTCCCCATTTTGACTGGACATTCTATAGCGCGTGGAAGCATAAGATGAAGTTGCATCTAATCTCTTTGCATCCTAGTGTATGGAAGATTATGTGCACAAGTGTGACGGATGCACCAGAGGAGAGAGAGGATCCTATATCGGCTCAAGAGGCTCTCATTCACCGCAATGCTCAAGCCGCAAGCATCATCCTTAACTCTTTGAGCCTCGAGGAGTTCAACAAGGTGGATCAACTTGAGGAGGCCAAGGAGATTTGGGATACACTTCAATTGGTGCATGAAAGATCCCTGGCGTGTGAGAGTTGAAGATCGAGTTGCTTGAAGGGCAACTTGGGTGGTTCGTGATGGAGGATGACGAGACACAATAAGATATACGACCGCATGATGGTCATTGTGAACAAGATTCGAGGTCTTGGTGGTGAGGACATGACCGATCATATGGTTGTCAATAGACTTCTCTGCGCGATCGCACAAGGACGCAAGGTATATTCCCCATCCAAATCTCCTTCCAATGATGATGATGATCTTAGTGATGATAAAAGTGAGGATGATATGGATGAGATACGTAAGGACTTTAACAAGCTAGCCATGATGCAATTGTCAAAGCTTATGAAGGCATTGGAGGGAAAAGAAAAATCTCTCGAAAGGCAAGAGGACTTCTCATTCTTGAGAAGGAGAGAAACCTTGCCTTAGAGGAGAATTTGATTAAGGAGAAGGAGAAGGTTAAGAAATTGACCAAAGAGCTCTCTTTAGTCAATGGATCAATCGCTAGTCTAAAGGATGTGAATGAAACACTTCAAGAAAAATTTGTGAAGTTGGACCAAAATCACAAACCTCTTGAAGTGCAATTTGACACCTATCGGAAGATGGAACTCCAACCGCGGGGAGTCTGGGGACCCCCCTTTTTGAGTTCGGCCAGGGGAGTTGTCCTAGGATGGCTGCGGCGTCCGGTGGATATGTGCTCAGGCCTGGGGACCCAAGCTGAGAGATGGCACACAAGGGAGACAGGAGGCGTAGACAGGTTCGGGCCGCGCGGAGGCGTAATACCCTACTCCTGTGTGTGTTTGCTATGTGGGAGAGTATGGTTTGCTGTTACAAGATGAACTCAGGGTGCTCAGGAGCTAGCCGCTCTTCGGGAAGAAGAGGGACCGAGAGCGAGAGAGAGAGCGAGAACCAGAGATTGAGCGTCAGAGATCGAGCGTCCCCAGAGCCTGTGGTATGGATCCTCCTTTTATAGGTCAAGGAGAGTCCACAGTGCCAAGTATACATGAGAGAGCTTTTCTGGAGACTTCTCCTGTTGCCCACGTCCGCTTGCTACGCCCACGCCGGAGTTGGTCTGCTGCAGGCGGCTAAAAGTCGTGAGGATGTGACGGCGCACGCCGTCGCCGCCGAAGTCAAAAGGCTCTAACTGCACGGTCGTGTGTCCACGGGGGGCTATCATGAGACGTCCACGCGTGGCAGAGCAGGCGACAGGGGCGACACGCCCCGTCGCCTCGTCATTAATGCAGGTAGTTGGAGAGTTGGTTCGCTCGAGTCAACCTCGTGCCGGGGGCAGAGAGCTCATCGAGCCCTCCGCGCACACAAGGCGCCGAGCTCCTCTGGGACGGGAAATGTGAGTCCTGGGCCCGGGGAGCGGCGCCCGGGACCAGGGATATCTCTGTAACGTGCCCTGGGACCGAGCCTGTGAGTCCCGGGATGGGGGGCGAGACCCGGGGCCCGGGAACGTCTCGGTGCGCCCCGAGGCCGAGCCTGTGAGCCCCGGGCCCAGGGACGAGACCCGGGGCCCGGGCATGGAGCTTGTAGGCCCCGGGACCGGAAAGCGAGACCCGGGGCCTGACCATGGAGCGTCCCAGGACCGGGGCGTGAGACCCAGGCCCGGGAAATCCCAGTGATGTGTCCCGGGGTCGTGCCTCGGGAAGGGAGCTGTGGGCCCTAGGCCCGGGAAGTCCTAGATATGTGTCCCGGGGGTGTGCCCCGAAACCGAAGCCGAGGCCCTAGGCACGGGGCAAGACCCGGGACCGGAGATGTCCTTGGCCCCTGGTACTTGACCGGAAGAAGGCTGTAGCTGGCCGTCGCCGGTGCAGAATGTGGCCCCGGAGGAGCAGATGTGGCCGAAGATCCACGCGTCCCCAGAGAATGTGGGACCCCCATTCCCATTTCGCTGACAACACCCTTTGGATTAGCATCTCCCCATCCAATGAGGCTACTAAGACCTCCAATGTCTCCACAAGCAACGGTTGTGCTAGGTGCTATAATTATGATTTGGATTCCTATGCTACTAACCTTAAACCTTTGGAGGCTCTCAAAAATGAGAATGGAAGGATGGGTACTTTGGTGAAATTTGGGTGCTTAAAGTCCTATCAATCCAAAGATGCACTTTATAAGACTATCACCACTCACACCAACAAGAATGGTCATGGTCTTGGCTTTTCTCTCTATGAAAGCAGGCCATCCAGAAGAACTATGGTGAATGGGAAGTAGTGCCTGAAGTTTGTGAAGGAAGGGAGCTCAACACAAGCCGAGGAGGTAAAATCTCCCTAGGTTGGCCTAGAGGCCGGAGGGTCCGACCGGGCCTCTCAGCCTGGCTGAGAGGGCCAATCGGAGGCTCTGAATCTTATAGTCGGATGGTCTGACCAGTCCACTTAGGCAAACTGAGAGGACAGGTAGGAGTCTCCGACCCAAATGGTAGGACACTCTGACAAGAAAAACTGTACTATGACTCATATGAGATCACTAAGAATAACCGTGGTAAAGTGATTGCTTATTTCATTGGTGATCACAATGAGGAGTACATGGCTTGTGTGTGGGTGCCCAAGACGCTTGTGACTAATGTTCAAGGACCCAATCTTAGACAATTTTGGGTACCTAAATCCCAAACTTGATTCTTTTTGTAAGCATACTCCTCCGGCGGATCGAGTTGGATTGTTGATAGCAGATGCATCAACCACATGGCAGGGAGAGGAGTATGTTTACAACTCTTGATGAGAATAGAGGAGATTACGACAACATTGTGTTTGGAGATGATGGTAAAGGTAAGGTAATAGGCCTAGGTAAAATTGCTATCTTCAACTATCTATCTCTAATATCCTTCTTGTCAAGTCTTTGAGATACAGTTTACTCTCAGTGCCTCAATTGTGTAAATTGGGTTATAATTGCTTGTTTACCAACGAGGATGTTACCATCTTTAAAAGAGATGATAATTCCATTGCATTCAAGGGGAGGTTCAAGGAAGATCTTTATCTAGAGACTTTGATCTAGATAAAGTGAACCTGGAACCTTGCTTAATTGCAAAGTCCTCCATGGGTGGCTTTGGCATCAAAGGCTAGCCCATACGGGGATGAGGAACTTATCGAATCTTTTAAAGGGGGAGCACATCCTTGGGCTAACTAATGTCACATTTGAGAAAGACCGTGTGTGTAGCGCATGTTAAGCCAGAAAGCAAGTTGGGAATCCATATCCCTTCAAAAACATCATGACCACTTCAAGACCATTGGAGCTACTTCATATGGATCTCTTTGGTCCCGTGGCCTACCTAAGCATCAGAGATAACAAATATGGGTTTGTCACTGTCGATGATTTTTCTTGCTTCACTTGGATGTTCTTTTTGCAAGATAAAAGTGAAACCCAAGGCATCTTCAACAAGTTCGCAAGGCGAGCCTAAAATGAGTTCGAGCTCAAGATCAAGAAAGTAAGGAGTGACAATAGAGGGGAATTCAAAAATACTCAAGTTGAGGAATTCCTTGATGAAGAGGGGATTAAGCACGAGTTCTCCGCTCTATATGATCCACCTCAAAATGGAGTGGTGGAGAGGAAGAACCGATCACTTGTTGAGATGGCTAGAACCATGCTAGATGAATATAAAACCCTGGATATCTTTTGGGCGGGGGCGGTGAACACCACATGTCATGCACTCAACCGTCTTTACCTCCACAAGCTTCTCAAAAAGATGGCATATGAACTCCTCACAGGTAACAAATCTAATGTCTCCTACTTTTGTGTCTTTGGTTGCAAGTGCTTCATTTTGAGTAAGAGATCTCGCTCATCCAAGTTTGCTCCAAAAGTGGATGATGGATGCCGAGGGCACCAGTGAGCCATGAGACATCGTGCGAGCTCATGTCCCCCCAGTACACCATCCAAGGATTCACCATACTGTACAAAGAGATTATCCTGTCCACAACATTCTTATTGATATCTAAAGAGGGGAAACTACTTGCTCCTGGGTCGCTAATTTTTATGAGAATTACTCTTTTATCTTGTCTTTGGAACCAATTAGGATGGAGGAAGCACTTGATGATCCGGATTGGGTTATGGCCATGCAAGACGAGTTGGATAACTTCACTCGCAATGAAGTGTGGTCATTGGTGGAAAGACCCAAGCAAAATATCAACGGTACCAAGTGGGTCTTCCTCAACAAGCAAGATGAGAATGGAGTAGTCACTTGCAATAAAGCATGGTTAGTGGCTCAAGAGTTCACCCAAGTCGAGGGTCTCAATTTTGGTGAAACCTTTCCATTAGTTGCTCTCCTTGAATCCATTCAAATCTTATTAGGTTATGCCGCTAACCATGATTTCAAGTTTTACCAAATGGACATCAAGAGTGCTTTCCTAAATGGACCAATCACGGAGTTGGTGTTTGTTGAGCAACCACCTGGGTTTGAGGATCCCAAATATCCAAATCATGTCTACAAACTTCACAAGGTGCTCTATAGGCTCAAACAAGCCCCTAGAGCATGGTATGAATGTCTTCGTGATTTTCTTCTTAAAAATGCCTTTGAAATAGACAAAGCCAACACTATTCTCTTCACTAAAAAGTTCAAGAATAATTTTTTTGTGTTCCAAATTTATATTGATGACATAATATTTGGTTCTACTAACCCTTCTTTTAGTGATGAGTTTAGCAAGATCATGACAAGGAGGTTCGGGATGTCAATGATGGGGGAGCTCATATTTTTCGTCGGGCTTCAAGTCAAACAACAAAAAGGAAGGAACCTTCATCTCAGAAACGAAGTACCTGAAGGATATTCTCAAGAAGTTCGAGATGGAGGGAGCCAAGCCCATCAAGACTCCAATGCCAACCAATGTGTCGATGTTTTACACCGGCAATATGAATATAGGGCTACTCGTTGGACCGAAACTTGATGGATTGCAAAGGAACACGAAAGGTTTATACTGGTTTAGGCCCTCGATGTGAGGTAATACCCTACGTCCAGTTGTGGTGTATTCCTTTGAGGAAGTATGTGGTGGTTCCGATGAACTTGTGATCACCTGCCCTCAGGGGGCGCCTTGCCTCCCCTTATATACTGGGGGACAGGGTTACATAGTAGGAGTCCTAGCTGGACTATGGCCAAGGGATCTCTTCTTAGAGATATAACCTGTCCGACTAAGACTGTATATTCCTCGTCGTATAAGGCAAAGTCTACTGAGCTCTATCATATCTCTAATTACAAGGCTAGGCCCATCCTCTATCTGAGCGGCCCATATGCTTGTCATGAGGTACCCGGGGCCCATGGCCTCCACGGCAGCCCCTGAGACCTTCATAGTTGAGTCACAGCTGATGCCAAGTGCTCATCCTCCATGGTGAAGATTGCCCGAGTGCATTGCTCCCGAGTACTCTTTGTCCGAGTGCTTCTTCTTCCCGAGTCCTACTTCATGTCAGCTGGCAGCGAGGCTATGAAGGGCTCCATGTAGAAGTATGAATAGTGTGCACCGAATAGGCACATCTATTAGGTGTAGCCCCCGACTTTGTGTTTAATTGTGAAACAATTAAACATAAAGTCAAAGATCTTTAACTTTGTAGTCTTTCCCAAGTAGTATACCACTGGTATATGAGACTCTTCAGCATCATGTCAGCTGAAAATAGTTTATAGTCTTTCCCATGTAGTATGTCACTCGAAAATTAGACTCTTCAGCGTCATGTCGGCTGGAAAAATATTTGCTCATGGCAAATGTTGGCCAAGCATGTAGGCCGAGTACCACTTTATGAATTTTAATCCAACATGTGGTCAGGTGTACTTGAGAGATACCTGTATCCCCATTTTTAATGAAGACCAACTTGTGATCCTTATAAGGATATATCCCCAATACTTGGTGAATAACATAGATATCTGAATACATATGTTCAGCAGTCGGCTTTCATAAAGATATCTGATTACTCAATCGGTCTCTGTTGGTAGCACCAGCACTGTGTTTTTAACACAGCCCGCGAGCGGCCCAAATTAAGCGTGCTACTATAGAAACTCATATCTTTGGCCTGCTACCGAATAAGCCGGCCTAAACCGACCTACCCAGCGCAGCCCTATAAAATTGACATCCCTCGCATGTCAGGATGAGTATTTCAGCGTCGATAACCACAATCAGTCGGAGGAATCCTTGTTTGCAAGCCTTTCCGACTTATGTTTTGGATGCAGCCTGGTTGCCACAGATGCCTAAGTAGATATATTGTAGAATCTGCTTGCCCTCCCCAGGTGTGACGCAGTGCATGAGAACTCCGGATGCGCTTTGACGACGTAGATCTTGTCTAACTTCGGTAAAACCGAATAAGGTACCCGAACCTTGCATTAGCATAGCATTCGGTTGGTGACCCTCATGGGGCATACCCTATCCAACAGAGTTATGGTCAAATAAGGTACCCGAACCTTGCATTAGCATAGGATTTGGCTGGCGACCCTCATGGGGCGTACCCTATCCAATTGAGTAGCATACGAGCCCCGACTGGCGCCGGAGGTCGGTTATTAGCCGAATAAGGTACCCAAACCTAGCATTAGCGTAGGATACGGCTGGCAACCCTCATGGGGCATACCTCACCTAGTAGAGATGTGGCCGAATAAGGTACCCGAACCTAGCATTAGCGTAGGATACGGCTGGCGACCCTCATGAGGCGTACCTCACTTGGCCAAGTGGTACCCGAGCCTCGACTGGTGTTGGAGGACGGTTGTTAGCCCACATATGGAGAGTAGCCAGGGAAGATGACATCCCGACTGGCGCGAGTACTCAGTCAGTAGCCCTCATAGAGCATTCCGAGTGATTCTTGAAGTGTCGCACTCCAAGCATCTTGGCAGACTGGTCCAGCCCCCGAGCGTAGGAGATAGGCTCGAAGCCGCAAGTTCCTGTTATTCGTATTCGGAACTGGCCCTGCATTATAAACATATCAGATGAGTAGCATCTGATGATGAAAACAATCACCCAAATAATATTTATGTATTTTACAATATATGTAAATGTGTGTTTTTCCTCTTATTGATATCAATTTCCCCAAGTAGTTGACCCCTTACGTTTAAGCACTCTGCCCGACTAGTCATAGCCCCCTAGCGTCGGGAGTTGACTCATGGCTCTTTCCTAGACACGCATTTTGGGTGACTTGAGTTCATCTTTCATGGAGCAAAGTTTCATGGATCGGAATTTATGCTACTCGAGTACTTTTGTAATCATTAAGAGCAAAATAGGAAAAATGCGCAGCTTGTACACCTATTAGGTGTAAGCGGCTGCGGCATTGGCAAAACCAAGTAAGGAAATACTCATCAGAAAGCAACTTAGCTGTTCAGTATTTGGGAGTGGGGATGCCATCCTTGCGTATGAGCTTGTGAGCCCCTGAACATGTGACTTGCTGTTCTGATAATCTCCAGTTGTTGAAAGTCGAGGACTGTTGTGACCGACTACCACAATGAAGTCGTCCAACTTGTGTTTACGGTTTCTAGTCTTATTCGGGGCTGCATCATTGGTGTCCTTCCGCTCCTTCTGTCAGTGTGCCTTCTTGTCATCGAGGGCCTCAGCAACAGCGTTGGCAGAGTCGGCGTACTTGTTTGCCATGTCGAATAGAGCCTTGACAGAGTTGGGATGCTTCCGAGTGAATTTAGCGATGAACGAGGCGTCTTTGACTCCTTTTCGAAAGGCGGCGATGATGACCTCGTCCTTGATCTTCAGGATTGAGTTCTTCTTCTCAGAAAACCTCTTGATAAAGTCACGAAGAGACTTGTTCTTCCTTTGATGCAACTGATACAGATTGTACTCGAAAGATGGCCTCTCGTATGTTCCCTGGAAGTTGGCGATGAAGCATTCCCGGAGTTCTCCCCAAGATCTAATTGATTGCTTGGGAAGTCCCGTTAGCCATGTCCTCGCCGAGTCAGCTAGAGCGGCCGGGAGGCAATTAGCCATGGCTTTGTGATCTCCTCCGGCTGCTCGGATCGCCAGAGTGTAGACCGCACGCCAGGACTCAGGGTTGGTCTTGCTGTCGTATTTTTCGATTCCAGTCGGCTTGAAACCTGATGGCCAGTCGACTTGTTGCAGCTCGTGGGTGAAGGCCGGTATGCCTTCATCTGTGTGAGGACTCCGGCTTCGACTATGGCGGTGAAACCGCTTGTGGTGGAGGCCGAAGCGCTCGTTCTCATCTTCCAATCAGCGTTGCTCGTCTTCCTCTTACTTGTGGCGCCGAGCGTTGATGTCCTGCCGAAGATCATGTCGTAATCGGCCTCGGAGATCTCGGTTGTCCCGACAGTTGTTTTGACGCCGCCGGTTGTTGTTGGGGTTGTCGAGTGACGTTTGGCGTGACTCCGTGTGCGGCTGACTGGAGCCGGCCGGTCGGCGTCGCTTTGAGGCGGATGAGACTGCCATTGGGGAAGCCGACCGACTGGTCGGTATGAGGGTATCACACGACTGTTGGTGCTGCTGGCATGCAGTAGTGGTGATCATGACTTTTATCCTTGCTATCGTCGGGGTGGCCTGGTGATCAGGCCTGAACTAGAGTCTATCCAGTAGAGTTGTAGCGGCCACGATGTTCTGTTGAGGAGTAACGAAGACATCGTGGTCGCCGACTCGGGTTTGGAGGATTTGTTGCTGAGCAGTCCGCCCAGCCCTGCGTAGGTCGTTGTTGCAGGCGTGCAGGTGTCTTGCTTCTTCCTCTTGTTGTTCTCGCAGTCGATGGGCCTCCTCTTGCTGTTCGCGTAGTCGGTGTGCCTCCTGAGTAGGAGTAGTGCCTTTGGACGTCATGAAAACTTCACGTGGCGGAGAGAAGCTTGCCGAACTGCTGTCCAACTTACAGTCAGAGTCCGACTGAGAGTCGAAGTTGGAATAATTGATGGGGGTGATTATAACTCCGACCTCCCTCGATCCGATCTCGAGCGGCTCTGGGCCGTATCCGAATCAAACTCCAGGGGATCCGGTTTGCCACGTCGGATGTTGTTTGAAGATATCCACGACGTTGCCAAGTCTGAATGGGAGATTGATGATCTCCTCCTTCCTTAGTCTGAGTTGAACACCGAAAGGAAGAGTTGTCCCAAGACCTGAGCAAGTGGAAGATTGCCGCAGCAAGTCGATGTGGGTTGCTGCGGCGTCGTGTCGGCCGACCAGCGTAGAGTTGGCCTGTTTCCCGGCTGATCGAATCGAGTCCGAGTCGGACAAGATGAGGTTGCCGCACTTGTCGGCGACGAAGTCGAGGCTTCCGAACGTGATCGTGTCTCCAGGGGAGAAGCCAGTGCCATTGACTCCGGTTGTCGAATCCATCGAGCTTATTGAGATTGATCTCGGCGAAGCCCCTACCTGGCGCGCCAACTGTCGATGTTTTACACCAGCAATATGAATATAGGGCTACTCGTCAGATCGAAACTCGATGGATTGCAAAGGAACACGAAAGGTTTATACTGGTTCAGGCCCTCGATGTGAGGTAATACCCTACGTCCAGTTGTAGTGTATTCCTTTGAGGAAGTATGTGGTGGTTCTGATGAACTTGTGATCACCTGCCCTTAGGGGGTGCCCTACCTCCCCTTATTTACTGAGGGAGAGGGTTAAAAAGTAGGAGTCCTAGCCAGACTATGGCTAAGGGATCTCTTCTTAGAGATATAACCTGCCTAACTAAGACTGTATATTCCTTGTCGTATTAGGCAAATCTACTGAGCTCTATCATATCTCTAATTACAAGGCTAGGCCCATCCTCTGTCCGAGTGGCCCATATGCTTGTCATGAGGTACCCGGGGCCCATTGCCTCCACACAATGAGCATCTCGACCTCGACGATAACGGCAAATCGGTGGATCAAAAGGTATATTGTTCCATGATTAGATCACTCATTTAGCTTTGTGCACCTAGGCCTGATATAATGCTTAGTGTGTGCATGTGTGCTCGCTTTCAAGCGGCACCGAAAGAATGCCATCTTGTTGTCGTTAAGAGAATCTTAAAATATTTGGTGCACACTCCTAACTTCGGCCTATGGTATCCCAAGAGTTGTGATTTTGAGCTATCGGATACTCCAATTCTGATTATGCCGTGTATATGATTGACCGTAAGAGCACAATGAGGACTTGTTAATTTCTTGGACGGTCTCTAGTTTCTTGGGCTCTAGGAAGCAAAATCCCATTGCCTTATGCACCGCCGAAGCGGAATACATAGCCGCTGGTTCATGTTGTGCTCAACTCCTTTGGTTGAAACAAACCCTACAAGACTATGGCTATATAATGACCAAGATCCCACCCCTATCTGATAATGAGAGTGCCATCAAAATAGGCAACAATCCCGTCCAACACTCAAGAACCAAATACATTGACATTAGACACCATTTCTTGAGAGACCATGAAACCAAAGGAGACATTGCCATTACCCATGTGAGAACCGAGCATCAACTTGCCAACATTTTCACCAAGCCCTTAGATGAGAAGAGGTTTTGTGAACTTAGGAGTAAGCTCAATATCCTAGATCTTTGAAACATTGCTTGACAAAGTGCTTGACTAATCAATAGTCAAGTATGAATCATAAAAATGTTAATTAAAGTGAGCTCCTGTGTTTTTGAGATCTTTTTTTGTGTAGAAAATGGTCTTAACATTAGGAACGAAGCTCAAACACTCCCCCAATCTCTTAAAAACCTTTTTCTCAAAATGTTTGTGAAAACTTTGTGTGCTAGTTTTTATTGCGAAAATTTGGTTCTTTTCTCCTTGTTGATCCATATTGTGACCATTGTTATATATTGGTTGATTTCCGCTAGTCACATGTAGATCAATAGTCGATCATGTCCACTTCTATTTGCCAACATCCTGGATTCCATCCCACTCAGCCTGGTCGGAGGCTCCGGCCCCCCAGCCCGGAGCATCCGACCGTGGGTCTCTTTTTATCCAGGGGAGAGGGCTGACCGCTTTTCTCTCTCCTCACTTCATCCCCTCTCAACCCTAACTCTCCCCTCTCCCAATCTCAGTGATTTTCACTTTCCATCATCAAAAACCTTCGGGCATCCATGTTTCCCTCCTCTTGGGTGGTCGGAGACTCCGTCCCGTCGTCGTTTTTGTCGTTCTTTGCCTCAAGGCATTGGTTCTAATATCATCTTTTAGGGTTTCCTTCGTTTTGGTCCGATATCTAAATCTATGAACCTAGGATTAGTTTCCTTCGGTTAGAAACATCCCCCTCGTCATCCCTAGGTTATTGATCTATAGTCTTGCTTCACATACATTGGCTGATTTTGAAGATTCTCATTTTATCCATGTGCCTGTTGGATGCTCTGGCTTTCTTGGCTGGAGGTTTCGACCAATGCTCTTGGTCTGGCCGAGAGGGCTGGCCGGAGGCTCCGACCGAAGTGTCAGATCATCCGATAGGCTAATCTGCTAGCCCAATGCATCCTTGTTTCTTCCATTAAGTCCTTAAACTCAATTTTATCCCTTGATTCCTTCTTGTTTTTCAATACTATGGCTAGAGAAAAGAGATAAAAGGCCAGACAGGACATCACCACCTCAGGAACAGAAAGTGATTGAGACTCACCTTCTACTCCTCCTCGGTGAGTTGACAAAGGGAAAGCACTAGCAAGGGCAGGGAGCAGTAAGAAGGCAGGAGGAAGCAAGATGGCAGCTACTTCTTTACCGACCAGTCGACAGACCCCCAGCTCAGCTTTGGTGATCAGGGATCCAGCTACAACACCTCCTCCCAGGAGAGGTAGTTCTCACGGTTTAGGGAGTGGAAGAGGAGATGGCCCAATCCGCCTCTTAAGCATAGGGCAGTCAGCACCACACCCTTTGGACACATAGCAAGACAACATTTTGATTATCTTCATGATGTGTCCAGAGGAGGCAGAGACAGGCGGAAGAACCTAGATGATCTTTCTCAGGAGTTGGTAGATCCTAGGTTTCACACCGCAATATAGGTGGACTGGTATAACTCTGTTTTCATGAGCCGTACCAAGACAATGGTTGAGATGACGTGCATTGACTGGGAATACATGCAGAGGCAGAAGGGACAGATCTTCAAGGATGTCATCAAGCTGTGTGTTGACAAGGACATTGCAGGAATCATGGGGTTACAGTATGACTGGAGTGAAGAAATCATTGGCTAGTTCTATGCCACAGTCTTCTTTGAAGAGAGTGGGCAACATGAGTTTCAGATGAGGTGGAGGAATCAGGGGGAGGAATACACTATTACTGTCTCATAGTGTGCAACCATCTTGGGCATAGATGAAGATGATCTCAATAGGCCAAACCTGCACAATGAGAAGCCCCTTCCAATCCAGAGGACTATGTTCTTATATGCAGATGGAGCACCTCAGAACTGCATGGGAACCACAAAGGGTTTGCTTCCACCCTACAAGATTCTACTAAACATGATCAGTCACTCTCTCTCCCAAGGCAGGAGATGTCACTGCTCTCCCAGCTCACCACTACACTTTGCTTGCTAGATTGAGGAGCCTTAGCCACCTATCAGTGTGATGAAGTACATTTGGTTTGAGATCTTTAGCATTGTGATTGAGCCTAAGAGAGGATGTGCCTATGCTCCTTACATAATGAAGATGATTGAGACAGTGTTTGGGTTGACCATTGAGAAGGAGGTGAAGCACAAGTCCTATCGTCCTCCAGCACCTTGTGCAGTGAAGTTCCCCCTGCACCACGGTCTTTATTTACACCTCATAGTTCAGATTCACCCATGAAGAAGGCTCTCAAGGCAATCTTCAGGATTTGCACTAAGAACGCCGTGAAGATCGAGAAGATGGAGCACATGCAGAAGGAGATGATGAGGGAGGCAGGGAAGACGGTCTCAGATGACTCAGAGGATGAGGTTTGTGAAGACCCCTTTGTAGCTTATGAGGCAGCCCAGCACATTGCTAGTGGCGCTGGTCCTTCTTCCACTCGAGCTTTTGATGAGGATTCAGAGCCAGAGGAGGACACTGATGAGGATGAGGATTAGGATGATGATGAGGATGAGGATGAGGAGGAGGAAGAGGAAGAGGAAGAAGAGGAGGACGAGATTGTTTTAGAGGTTCTAGTGTAGGATATTCCACATGCCTCACAGTAGGATGATGATGCTGCTAGCGGGGACACCGAGATCATTCCTCCTGATGATGAGACAAACACAGTAGGTAGCACAGCATCTGGTGACACAGAGATCATTCACTCTGACGACGACTGGCTCTTTCTTCCCCTGTCTTTCCTCTCTTTTTGGTGCCTTGATGCCAAAGGGGGAGAAAAGTATAGAATGAAGGGGGTCTATTTCTCTCTTCAATTTTGAGATTGCTGTGTCAGTCTGGTAGGAGGCTCTGGCCCTAGTAGTCAGAAGCTTCGACCCCCCTCTGTTAGGCCCTCCTAGATATTTCTATCCTCTAGCAATCTATCTTGTGGACATGTAATATTTGTGTTCTAGGTTGTAATGACTGTTTTCTTCTGTCTTAGCTTAATTTCAGTCATTAGCTTGCTTTATGTGTTGCCTTGTGATATGGTGTAATGTTCTTTTCCTTTTTGTGTGCTTGCCATATCATATGCACCACTTATCCTATTTAACATGTCACACTTTGCACCCTACGAATGAGAAGAGATGGATAAGGCTTTCCATGTTCAACCCATACAAATATGCATATGAACTTCACTCTCACACACATATGCATATATTAAGGGGAAGCTTAATTCACCTCCTTCAATTCAAAATCAAATTTATATTCATTATGTCGTAAGTTTTAACCATATTGTCATCAATCACCAAAAAGGGGAGATCAAAAGTGCATCTAGCCCCCTAAGTGGGTTTTGGATGATTAATGACAAAACAGTTAAGGGACTAATGATTTTATCTAGAAATGTGCTGAGATTAGTCTCAGGTTGCTTGGTGTGATGCATAGAGACCCCCACAAAAACATGACGCAAAGCGGCGAAACGACCCCGAGTTTATTTTAATTTCTTTAGAAATTTCTATTGAGTCATAAGAAAGCCGTACTATCAAGAGGGGTGGCAAACAGTGTTCCAAGGCTACTCAAGTGCTTAAAGATCCAACTAGTTGAGAGATTATCACTTTGGCACAACACTTGCAGTTGGGTTGGGTGTGTTTTGCTGTCAGCGTCAGATGCTCCTACCATGGGGTCGGATGCTCCGACCTAGTCCTTCCTGCCTGCCGGTTAGTGTTGACCGGAGGCTCCTGGCCCAGGGGTCAGAGCCTCCGGGGCTCAAATTTGTGAGAAATGGCTAAGTGATGTATGCCAGTGGGTATAAAGCCCAAATTTGGTTTTCAGCCGTTGGTTTGCCATTTCTATTTGGTTTTTCTATCTCCTAGCTTCTCCTAAGGCTGTTTGACCTCTCCCACCTAGTTCTAGGGCTCCGTTGGTGATTCTTGTGAGGATCTAGTGTGGTTTTGAGGGAAATTTCTTGAGAGAGGGCTAGGAGGATCATGTGTACTTGAGGATGGACATGGAGCTACTGTTTGGAGTTTGTTACTCTTGGACGGTAACCTCCTAGATGGTTAGGCATCGCTCACGAGCTTTCTCAAGCTGTGGATTGTCCTGGGCAAGTTTGTGAGCGTGGACATCGCCTCCGAAAGGAAAAGAGATAACTTTGAGTAGATACCAAGTTGATCTTCGCAGTCACTTGGTGAGGCAAGGGATTAATCGAGACCCGACTCTCCAGAGCTCCTCAACGGAGACGTAGGATCTTTGTGATTCGAACTTCAGGTAAAAATTATTTGTGTCCTCTCTTGCTTGCCCCTTTCATTGTGTTTCATTCATCTTTATTCCTGTCTGGATCTTGCTTCTGTTTACCTACATAGAATAGGGGTGTTTTCTGTTGATTTACCTCTACTGGAAATGGCTTGAAAGAGCTCACTTCTATAGGTCGGAGGATCCAACGTTCTTGGCTAGACCATCCGACAGCCTTCTCGGTCAAGAGAGCCAGTCGGAGGGTCCTACCCCTGAGCTCGGAGGCTCCGGCCAGTATTTAACCGCTGCATTTGAAGAATTTTCAGAAACGTCTATTCACCCCCCTCTAGGTGACATCTGTGGGCTTTCACTCCTCTCCTCATCTCCCCCACACTCTCTCTCTCCTCTAAACATAGCAGAGTATAGGTACACGTGTCCCACACCACCCGTGTGACACCACTGCGGTTGCACTGTCGCACCGTCCACGTGGGACACCACCCGTGACAGCATGACGTGTGGCGGCGGCAGGTGCCGCTATTGCGTGGTGGGAGAGTGACACCATTGTTGTCGCATCCATACCGTGTGACACCGTGTTGTCAGATGGCGTCCATGTGACATTGTCACTGTGACACCGATATATTTTTGTATTGTTTTGGAAAACAGTATATTTATGAAAAAGATTATGGAACTGTACATTTTTAATTTTTTTCGAAGAGGCTGCAGCCTTGGAGCTTGCTCTAGATAGCAGACAAGAGCTCTATTGTGTCATTGTGTGCATGGTGAGAGATATGGAAAGACCATACAACACGAAAGTGAGTGGTTAAGGGGGTGTTCGATTTAGCTTCTGGTGTTGGCTCAGAAGCCGCACACAAAACGAGAAATATCATTAGCGTGTGATTAATTAAGTATTAATTATTACAAACTTGAAAAATAGATCTATTTGATTTTTTAGAGATACTTTCATATAGAAAGTTTTTAAAAAAGTTATTAACCATTTTACGTTATGGGAAGCGTGCTAATGAAAACCGAGGTAGAAGCCAAAAAGAATAAGCTAAATCAAACACCCTATAAGACTTACAATTTACAGAGGCAAGAGGCATTGAGTGATGTGGATAAGGCAAGTTGGATGTGTCATTCGACGAGGGTCAGACTACCGACTAGGGGTATCCTTTTACTTTCTTCGTTTGTTTGTTTTTTTTCTTTTCTTTTGCAAAGTTCGGTGGTATTCTTGTTAAAATTAGTCCAACTTTAGAAACGAAAAACCAGCTTTCACTCTAACCCAAAGTGCCTTGCCTAGTGCCGCTCGGGCTGGTTGAGATAGCAATGAGTAAACGGTTAACTAAACACACAAAACACACACTATTCCCTCTGTATCATATTATAAAATGTTTTTAACTTTTTTAAAAATCAAAATTATTTTAAGTTTGGCAATTTATAGATAATGTACCAATATTTTGTGAGGCCATGGGCACCGGGTACCTCACAGAAGACAATAAGGCCACTCAGATAGAGGATGAGCCTGGTCATGTAATTAGGGATACAATAGGACTCGGTATATGTTGCCTTGCATAACAAGGGAAAGGATACAGTTTTAGCTAGTTACGTTGTGTTCATAAAAGGAAATCCCTTAGTTGAGTCCGACTGGGATTCCTACCTTGTAACCTTGTTTTCTTAGTATATAAGAGGAGGCAAGGAGTGTTAGTGATATGCCCTAGAGCAACATGGAGATGTTATATATATCACATGCTATGTTTATATGTATTGATTGGTTCCTTGAAATAGACATCATCATTATTGATCATGAGTACGTGACTTATTCATGAGACTCTTAAGTCAAATGTTGCTATTGTCTAAATGGATCTTTGATCATATATCATATGAAGAACAATATGATTCTAACATCAGCATATGTATTGATTGATGATCATGTCTCATGGATCATGGTATGGGATACCTCTAATCGATAATATGGACATATGTTAGTGACATATGTTGGATATGACCACCATAGAGGTACTGTAGAGATTTCATGTGTCATCAGTTAGTTTCAGTAGTGTTTATGTAGAGTCTTAGACTTGAGATCATCATGGTTCCAACATACATAGTAGCTTATTTTGGGACTACTAAACACTACTCCGTAACTGGATATAAAAAGTATCTTGATTTGCTATGAACATGTAAGTTGGATGTGAATGATAAAGATGATTTGCCTCTCTTACGGCGAGATACTCTGAACTCGATGTAATGAATTATGGAAGTGCATGCCTGCTAGAGTGATTGAGGTGTTCACAAGTTTGTAATCCCATCACGGATCGAGAAGAGTGATTTGAGCTATTAAGAGGATGACAACAAGTCTCGCCTTGGACTCATCGGAATATAGTGAGGAAAGGGATTTTGTACAATGTGGCATTAAAAAGTTCAGCCGATAGGGTTTACGTATATTTGGTTAAAATATGCCTTGCTAGAGGAACTATTACAGGGTGACGAAGGCGTTTCTGGGTCACGACAAATTAATACGTGAACTCAGGGTCCGCAACTAGGGTGGAACACCTTATTTGAAATGTGATTGAAAATATGGTGCCGATATCGGATAGAGATCGAGTAGACTCTTACTGGTTCTGGTCATCGAGGCCCAAGTAAGGAGGTTATATATAGGGAGGCGAGGGCTGAGGGAATACACGTTTTTCTGTTAACCTCGACTAAACCTAGCCCGCACTTCCGAGACACCTCGCCGCTCACGGTGCTGTACCTGCGATGCGTTCCACGGCCCGGAGTGTGTCACCTGGTTTTTAGAGGGCGCTGCTTGTTGGGCGTTGATTCGGCGGAGATCGTCTACTACTACTACCCTCGACATGCGGGGTTTTGATCGGTTTCTCCAACCTTTTCCGTGCACTTTCTGCATCTAGTGGTAACGATCTATGATCCCTCTCTCGCATGATGTATAGTGTGGCGCGGTAGAAATTTTTGTTACTGCTATCATAGCCTATATCGCTTCTCTTCAAGGAGCCATTGGGCAAGAGGAGTCAAACAGATCGACATATACACAACCACCTCAAGGCATACATATGCTAGAAGTAGGGAATTACCTCTCCTTGAGGGTCTGAACTAGGATAAGTCTGTCTCGTGCTCCTTTGCAATCCATCAAGTTTAGGTCTCACGAGTAGCCCCATAAAATTATTGCCGATATAATGCATCGACAGTTGGCGCTCCAAGTAAGTGCTTCGTCAAGATCATCTTCAACAAGCTTGATGGATCCAACCACCGGAATTGACGGCATCAAGTTCTTCCCTGGGCAAGCGATCAGATTCGAGAGCCTTGACTTGATCACCGACAATCTCGGCAACCTCACCCTGTCCGACTCGGTCTCAACCCGATCGGCCAGGAGCCAGGCCGACCCAGCACCAGTCAGCTTACTCAACACTGTAGCAATCTTCGGTGTTTTGCTACGATGATTTCCAAGATCTACGAGTCTAGGGACAACTCTTTTTTTCAATGTTCAACTCGGACATGACCTTGAGCCGGCCAAGATTGGGCTGAGGGGAGAAGAGGTCGTCAATCTCCCGTTCGGACTCGGGAACGCCGCGGACATCTTTAATCTAAGTCCGATGCAGCTGAACCAATCTCCTAGAATTCAATTTGGATATGGCCCAGAGCCGCTCGAGATCAGATCTAGGGAGGTTGGGGTCGTAATCTCCCCCTAAACAACTCCAAGTCCAACTCCCAGTTGGACAGCAGCTTGGGAAGCTTTTCTCCACCACGCAAAGTGTTCATGGCATCAAAGGGATCAACTCCTGGGCAAGATGCGGGCCGACTACATGACCAGCAGGAGGAGGAAGCCTACTGATTGAGGGAGCAATAGGAGGAGGACGCACGACGCCCGCAACAATAACTTGCGCAAGGCTGGGTAGACTGCCCAACAGGAGATCCTCCAGACTAGAGTCAGCGACCATGATGTTTTTGTGATACCATAGTAGAATGTTGTGGCTGTTGCCACATTGTTGGACACCTTGCAGCTCGAGCCCGATCATCAAGCCACCCCGACTATCGCAAGGATCAAAGCGATGATCACCGCTGTAGCGTGTCAACAGCAGCAACAGTCTGGAGATACGTTCATACCATCCAACAAAACAGTTTCAGACGCTGCGACTTCATCTGCTTTAGCACAGCGCCGAGCAGCTAGCTCCGGTCAGCACCACTCGGAGTCCCATCACATGTCACTCGGCAACAATAACAACGATCAACGGCGATATCATCATGATGAACATCGGGATAACCACGACGCTTGGGGACGACTACTATGGGATCTCCACAACGACATCAATGCTTGGTGCCACGAATGTTAGGAGGATGAACACCGCCAACTCGAAGATGAGCACGAGCACTTTGGCCTCCACCACGAGCGGTTTCATCACCACAGCCGGAATTGGAGCCCTCACCTAGATGAAGGTGTTCCGGCGTTCACGCATGAGCTGCAATAAGTCGATTGGCCATCCGCCTTCAAGCTGACTGGTATAGAGAAGTACGACGGCAAGACCAACCCAGAGTCCTGGCTGACCGTGTACACCTTGGCTATCCGAGCGGCTAGAGGCGATCACAAGGCTATGGAAAATTACCTACTAGTCGCCCTGGCCGACTCAGCAAGAACATGGCTGATAGGGCTCAGATGGTCAATCGTCTCCTTGGGGTAACTCCATGAACGCTTCATCATAAACTTCCAAGGAACTTACGAAAGGTCGTCCTCCGAGTATGATCTATACCAGTGCCACCAAAGAAAGAACGAATCCCTTCATGACTTTATCAAGCGATTTTTCGAGAAGAGCAACTCAATACCTAAAATCAAGGACGAGGTCGTAATTGATGCCTTCCGCAAGGGGGTAAAAGATACCTGTTCATCGCCAAGTTTACTCGGAAGGCACCAAACTCTGTGAAGGCCTTGTTCGACATGGCGAACAAATACGCCGACTCAGCCGATGCTGTCGCCAAGGCTCTCGACGACAAAATGTTGCCTTGATAGAAAGAGCGGAAGGACATGGACGATGCGGCCCTGACTAAAGCTGGGAACCGTAAACGCAAGTCGGATGACATCGTAGCAACTGTCGAGCGCCGCCGACCGCAACCCCCGAGGACTGACGACTACCAAAAAGTCATGAACAGTCCATGCCCTTTCCACCCAAACATGCAGCCAAGAACTGCTTCATGCTCAAAAAGTTTGCTTCAAAGCAGACATCCACGTCCGGCAAGGAGAAGGACAAAGATAAGCTAGACTTGGGCGCAGCTGGCGACTATCAAGATCCCTAGGTTGAGCTCAATCACATATTCGGAGGGCCATCTGCATACAAGTCCAAGCGCAAGCAGAAGCTAACCGCCCGAGAGGTGAACTCGCTCTCGTCAGACGCCCCCCAATATCTGTGCTGGTTAGAAATGGTAATTACATTCGACTGCGTGGACCACCCAGACCTAGTAACGCATCCAGGATGTTATTCACTCATCCTTAACCTGGTCATTAGAAGCATCAAGTTGAAGAAGGTTCTCATCGACGGAGGAAGTGCACTCAACATCGATGAGATGAAGATACCTGTGGAGGCCATAGGCCCCGGGTACCTCATGAGAAGCATTTGGGCCACTCGGACAGAGGATGGGCCTAACCTTGTAATTAGGGATACAATAGAACTCGGCATACATAACCTTGTACGACAAGGAAAGAATATAGTCCTAGTCAGGAATGTTGTATTCCTAGAAGGAAATCCCTTAGTCGGAATCCAACTGGGATTCCCATTCTGTAACCCTGTCCCCGGTATATAAGGGGAGGCAAGGTGCCCCTTGAGGGCATAGCACAATCTCACCAGAGAAACCTCAAAGGCAATACACCACAACTGGACATAGGGTATTACCTCATCTCGAGGGCCTGAACCAGTATAAATTGTTTCGTGTTTCTTTGCAATCCATCAAGTTTAGGTCTCACGAGTAGCCCTATATTCTTATTGTCGATACAAAACATCGACAGTTGGTGCACTAGGTAGGGCCATCGGCGAGATCATCTTCAACAAGCCTGATGGATTCAACCACCGGAGTCGACGGCATCAACTTCTTCCCTAGGCAAACAATCACCTTCGGGAGCCTCGACTTCACTGCCAACAAATTTGGCAACCTCACCCTATCCAACTCGGACCCGATCCGATCAACCAGGGACCAAGCCGACTCTGGGCCGGTCGGCCCACGTAACGCTATGGCAACCCTCATCGACTTGCTGCGGCAATCTTCAACATACCTAGGTCTTTTGTGATTGCCTCTACAGTTGGCCTCGCCTGGCTAATTAACTCCAGTGCCTCTTCGGGTATTGTCTCTTCGGCAAAACCCTCACCAATGGCCTCGATTTCTACCCTAGGGTAGATCGATTTGGTCATAGCAAGGGTTTGGGCAACACCGACAGCGACACACTCATCCGAGTACTTTTTCAAGATGCTCGGGGCTTTACTAAGGTGTGCCTGCACCTAGGAGACTGTACTGGAGTTGGTCCCAGCATGGTGAGGCTCCATAATGTCAAGGAGCCCTTTCACGGATTTGATAAGAATTTCCCGTGACTCCTTGACAACCTTGATCTCCTTTGCAAAGGTGTTGAACTAGGTCTGGGCATTGGCTTTCGAAGCTATTTAGATTCATTGACAAGTATACTTGTTAGCCAAAAATGCAGTTGGAGCAACAAGAAGACGGGATAAGGTTATTGTCAGGGAGGAGGCAGGCTTACTCACATAGTCAGCCTCCACTTTGGCTTTGGCCTTCTCTAGTTCGGTTTTGACCTTCTCAACTTCCTTCAGCTTAATCTCTTGTTGTTTCCTCTCCTCTGCTTGGGTTTTCAATTCAACTTCGAGGGCTGCAAATCAGAATAGTCGAGAACTCGAGATTGCAGTTAGAACTCAACAAGGCAGTCGGGAATCAACAAAGCTGGAGAGATATACTCGAGATTTACTTGGGAGGATAACACAGAAGACTTATTTCTAATCTTCTCAGCTAGAGTCGACCTTTTGTCCCTGAGCTAATTTATTGCTCCCCTTAGCCAAGTTTCCTTCTCCTGGCTAGTCTGTTCCAGGTCGTCCTTGGCGGCCTGGAGCTGGCCCAGTTGTTGGAGATGGGGGCCGAGCTGGGTCAAGACCTTGTTCACTTTCTTCGAGCGGTAGACAATCTTCTGTTTAGAGCAAAACAGAGCACAACATAGTAAAACAGAGTCAGGTGGTGGAGTACCAGATTAAGGAGAACCGTCAAGAACTCAACATGGCAAGGTTTGCTACATACCTGGACTCCCCTGGATGCGGTGATTGCGGCACGAAGAATAACTTCACATTCCCTTGACGCGGCTTGTTCATTATGCTCATAGCTCTCCGCATCTCCCTCAGGGGATACCTAATGGAACATTCTCGGGAAGTTGCGAGGAGGGGCTTTGAGGTTGGGGATGTCTACCTCATCAGAAGATGACGACGATATGGGTGGCGACGGGGTTCTGGCTCTGGACTCGGTTGCTGCTAGGGTTTCAATGATTTGCTCAAGGGCTGGAGTAGTAGCTTTAGCACTCGCCCCTTGGTCAGCCGGCACTAGTGGTCCTGTTGTCGAGACTGCTTTAGCTTCTGCAGCTGGGGCAGCCTCTGGCTCGGTAGATGAACTTGTCGGTACTGGCTTGGCTGGGGACTGTTTGGTAACAGGAGCAGCTGGCACAGTCCCTTTGGGATCAATGTCAATTCGCTTCCTGCACAGTGAGTCAAATATCAAGATACTATCACATCATTCAAGATTTTTAGAAGATTGAAGATTGCTTACCCCTTGGAAGTCTTGAACTTCCACAAGGGGGCTCTCAAAGATATCGGCAGTGGAGAGCTGCTAGCTGTTGGGCCAGTCAGTGTGGTAGTCAGTGGTGGCGTTTTACCTCCAGTCGGCTCTGTTTCTAGTGCAGCTGACTGGGGCATCGAGGTACTCGGTGGCGCCGGCCTTGGGCTTGATGTTACTGATCTCGTACTCAGCGGCGTCAGCCTTGGCCTTGATGTTGCTGGGCTCGATGTTGCTAAGCCCAGCGGTGATGGCCTCAAGCTCGATGTTGCTGGCCTCGGACTCAGAGAAGATGGTCTTGGGCTTGGTAGCCTGGGGGCTAAACTGGCAGGGTCCTTGATCTACAAGCTCACTAGTGCTGTGCTCGGCTTGCTTGCTCTTTTCTTGCCCGGATCTTCGATAGGTTTTTCCTAGCTCTCTTGGAGCTGGGTTGAGCAGCAGAAGGGCTGGCCGGCCTCTTCTTCATTTTGGTGGCCAACAGGGTTTGGGAATCATCATCAAACTCCTTGCAATCCTACAAATGTTTCAAAAACATGCATCATACATTGGAGGACGATTCGAGACAAAAGTCCACAGATATTTATCACCAATGGATAGCAATTCCAAATCAGCTTTTCAAGATTACCTGTGGCCGAGGCCTTTTCTGGCTCTAGGCTGCAGTGGCGCGCTCGACATCTTCTATCTCTAGAACCCCATTGACAAAAAAGCCGAGCAAGGTGTTAGTTACCTTGTTCTCATCAATCATGTCCGGGTATTCTCAGCTGGAATCATTTTTGCCCTGGTAATCCCAGCCAAAGTGGCTTCTCAGCTTCAGGGGCCTAGTGCAGCGGTTCAAGAAACACTGCGCCACCCAGGGACCAGTTAATCCCGAGCTCTTCAATTGATCAATCTTCTCTATCAGTTGGTACACTTGGCCCATCTCTTCATAGCTTGGCACAGAAGACCAGCTAGGCAGGACTACCGGAGAAGAGCCAGTGAAATGGGACAGAGAAGGTTCGAGATCAGAGCAATAGAACCATTCTCTATGCTAGCCCTTGATGGAGGTTTTCAAAGGAACATGGTGTCGATGTTTTACACCGGCAATATAACTATAGGGCTACTCGGTAAGGGGAAACTCGGTGGATTGCAAAGGAACACAAGGGGATTTTATACTGGTTCAGGCCCTTGATGAGAGGTAATACCCTATGTCCAGTTGTGATGGAATTCCTTTGAGGATGTATATGGATCAATGATCTCGTGTGTTGTTCTCTGCCCTCAGGGGGCGCCCTGCCTCCCCTTATATACTGGGGGATAGGGGTGCAAGATAGGAATCCCAGCTGTATACGGCCAAGGGATTTCCTTCTTAGAGATATACCTTACCCGGCTAAGACTGTATATTTCTTTTTGTACAAGGCAAAATCTACCGGGTGCTACTATATCTCTAACTACAAGACTCGGTCTATCCTCTATCCGAGTGGCCCATATGCTTGTGATGAGGTACCCGGGGCCCATGGCCTCCACAGTAGCCCCTGAGACCTTCATAGTTGAGTCACAGCTGATGCCGAGTGCTCATCCTCCACGGTGAAGATTACCTGAGTGCATTGCTCCCGAGTACTCTTTGTCCGAGTGCTTCTTCTTCCCAAGTCCTGCTTCATGTCAGCTGGCAGCGAGGCTATGAAGGGCTTCATGTAGATGTATGAATAGTGTGCACCGAATAGGCGCACCTATTAGGTGTAGCCACCGACTTTGTGCTTGATTGTGAAGACAATTAAACATAAAGTCAAAGATCTTTAACCTTGTAGTCTTTACTGAGTAGATTACTACTGGTATATGAGACTCTTCAGTATCATGTCAACCGGAGTATGATTTATAGTCTTGCCGAGTAGCATGCCACTCATATATGGGACTCTTCAGCTTCATGTCAGCTGGAAAAAGGGGGTTTATAGTCTTTCCCAGGTGGTGTCCCACTCGGGAGTTAGACTCATCAACATCATATCAGCTGGAAAATATATTTATAGTCTCTCCTGAGTAATGCACTACTCGGAAGTTAGACTCTTCAGCATCATGTCGGTTGGAATAATGTTGCTCATGGCAACAGGTGGCCAAGCAGGTAGGCTGAGTACCACTTTATGAAAATAAATCCATTGCGTGGTCAGGTGTACTCGAGAAAGATACCTGCATCCCCAATTTTAATGAAGACTAGCTTTTGTGATCCTTATAAGGATATATCCTCGATACCTGGTGGATAAAATAGATACCCAAACCCATGTGTTTAGCAATTAAGATTTCATGAAGCATATCTGTTTACCTCATCGGTTCCTGTTGGTAGCACCAGCACTGCGATTTTAACCTAGCCTGCAAGTGGCCCATATTGAACGTGCTACTGTAGGAACTCATATCTTGGTGGCCCAGTGTGATTTTGCAGGCCCAAGCCCATTTAGTCGGCACAGGATCTATAAAGATTGAGGGAGAGAGAAAAGATTCCTCGTCTTCCCCACGTGACCAATCATTTCGTCTTCCCAGCTTCGTGCCGAAATTTTGCTTCCCGCTCTGCTAGGGTTCGCCATTGCTTGCTCCTCCCCACCAAAGCTCGAGCGATTTTGCATCCGCTTGTCAATTCCAAGCCCCCGACCTTGTTTCCCCCAAATCTCCTATCCCCCCAGCCATGCTGAAGGTTCCAGATGTTGTTGGGGCGTCAGACGATGGGTGGCCGATCTCGGACTGTAGCCGGGCAAAGCTGGAGAGGTTGGAGAGGTCGCTGCGGCTGTAGAACCACGACATTATCTGCTGGCGGCCGGCCGAGGGTGAGTCGATCCTAAATCCCCAATCTGGCGAAACTGTTGTTTTTGCCTCTTTCCTCGACTGAGGTTTGTTTCTTCCCTCTTTCGAGTTCTTCCACCGTCTTCTTAATGTTTACGGATTAGAGTTGGTGAATCTGAATCCCAACTTGATCCTGCAAATCTCCATCTTCGTGACTCTCTGTGAGTGCTACTTGGGTGTGGAACCCCACTTCAATTTCTTTAGGCACCTATTCCACATCAAGCCCCAACCCTCCAAGAATAAGGTTCAGGTGATTGGGGGGGCTGGCCTTCAATTGAGAAAGTGAGATGAAGAAGATATATATTAGTCTCCCTTTGAAGTCTTCCTTGAAAGGCTGGCATAAGGAGTGGTTTTATTGTTCCGATCTGGTGCCCTCCTTGCCTGCATTCATCGGGAAGCCCCCGACGATCTCGCCAAATTGGTCATCGGACCCAACCTTTGAAGAGATGGGCCAGGTGCATTAGTTGCTGGCCAGATTGGTGAAGTTCAAGGAAGCCGGCCTGACTGGCCCTTGGGTGGCCAAGCGTTTCCTGACCCGGCGCGTTCAGCCACTGAAGTTGAGAAGCCAGTTCTGCTAGGACTATCAAGGGAAGGATGACCCCGACCGAGAAAGCCGAGAGGTGATCAGCTAGCAAGAAGTGACCAAGATCTTGTTCACCTATTTCTCCAATGTGGTGATCGAGACCGAGGACGCGGAGCGTTGCATCGTGGCCTATAACGGGAACTGGCCCCGTCCTGAGGTAACATCTGCGTCTCTCCTGTGATGAATGCTTGTAGACATATATCTGTAATTGCCCAGCATTGTGTGATGTATGTTATTGAATTGCTTGTAGTGGTGCAAGGAGTTTGATGATGACTCCCATCCATTGTTGGCCACGAAATCGAAGAAGAGGCCGAGAAGTCCTTCTGCAGCCTAGCCCGACTCCGAGAGAGTGGGGAAGAAATCCACTGCAGATCGGGGCAAGGAGAAGGTGGTGAAATCGAGTACCGCCGCCGGGAGCCTAAAGATAAGGGACACCACCGGCGTGGCATCTAGGCCATTGAGTCCCAAACCGGGACCTATGCAGCCAAGCTCCCCGACGCCGAGCATAACAAGAGTGCCGCTGAGTACGAGGTCGACCGCAGCGCCTCCGAGTACCCGAGCGCCCCAGCCGGCCACACCGCGGATGGGGCTGACCAGGACTAAAGTGCCACTGCCAACTTTCGCGTCCTCCGGCCCGACAGCCAGCAGCACTCCAACGCCGTCCTCTGGATCTCCCGAACCGAAGCTCAAGTTCTCCAAGAAGTAGGTCGTTCTGGGTCTTCTGAGAATCATGTTTATGATTGTGTCGTCTTGATGTCGGATTCGTTGTGCAGGAGGCGGGTCGACATTGACCTCAAGAGGACCACATCGGCCACTCCCGCTGCCGATCCTAACCCAACCGAGTCAGAGCCAGCGAGCACACTTGCTGAGCTGGCGGCGATCCCAGTTGTAGAAATTGGGACAGCCCCGACTGCAGGGCTGCTGACACCGGTTGACCAGGGGATGGTTGCCAGAGCCGCTGCCCCAGCTCCTGAGCCAGCGCCTGTCGTCGAAGCCGTCGTGGCAGCACTTGAGCTAGTGCCGGTTGTTGAAGCCGTGGCCACAGACCCTAAGTCGACCCCCGAGGCCCCGGAGGCCGCCGAGTCGGGGGCTAGGAGTCCGTCGCCATCCTGGTCGTCGTCCTCATCGTCGTCACTGTCTCTGCCTTCGGATAAGCCGGACCTCCCCAGGCTCGAAGCTCCTCCTTGCAAGTTCCCGCGGACGTTCCATTGGATGGCGCCTGATGGAACCGCGAAGAGTTATAGGCATGATGAGGCTGCGGTGGAAAGGGAGCGCGAAAGCTTGCTGCGCTCCACACTCGCCGCGTCCCAGGGGATCCAGGCATGACCTTCGTCGTATTCACAGTCTTGGTTTTCTTGCTCGTATGGGTTATCTGACGACTGACTCTGTTTTGCTCTGTTTTTCCCTGAGTAGAAGCTCGTTGATCGCTCGGAGAAGATGAGCAAAGTCTTGATGCGGGTTGCCCCCCAGCTCCAAGAGTTGGACCAGCTCCGGACCCTGAAGGCCGAAGTAGAAGGGCGCTGCCAGGAGAGGGAGTCTTAGCTGAGGGGCTCCGTTACTCAGCTCAGGGCCGAGAATTGGGACCAAGCTAGTAAGATTAGAGGTAAGCCCCCAAGATGTATCTTTCTGACCAGATCCATAGTATATTTCTCTAGTTGTGTTGTTCCCGACTTCCCAGTTGTGTCTTGACTGCAACATCGAGTCCTTGACTAATCTGTCGTGCAGCCCTCGAAGCCGAGTTGAAGACCCGAACAGAGAGGGAAATCCAACTGAAGGAGGCCGAGAAAGCCAGGGCCAAGCTTGAAAAAGACAAGGCCGACCTGACAAAGGCCAAGACCAAGCTTGAGCAGGAGAGGGCTGAGTTGAATGAGGCCAACGACAAGCTCGATAAGGAAAAAGTCGAACTGGAGAGGACCATAGCCAGGTGGGAGGCCGACTACGATAGTAAGTCTCCCTTTTGACACTGATCTTAACCAATCCATTAATTACTCCATCTGTAGCTTTGCCTAACAAGTTTATTTGTCGGTGAACCTGGGTAGCTGCTAGAGCCAATTCCAAGGCCCAATTTCAGGCTTACGCAGAGGAGATAAAGGTCATCAAGGAGTCACGGGAGGCCCTCCTCGGGTCCGTGAGAGGGCTCCTTGACCTCGTGGATCCACGCCCCGTGGGAACCAGCTGCAGCAGGATTGCCCAAGTGGAAGCGCGCCTTGAGGATGCATCGAGTGCCCTGAAAAGGTACTCGGATGAGCATGTTATTACCGGCGTGGCCCAAACCCTTGCTATGACCAAGTCCATCTACCCAAGGGTAGACGTCGAAGCCTGTCGATGTTTTACACCGGCAATAAATATATGGGGCTACTCGGCGGATGGAAACTCGGTGGATTGCAAAGGAACACAGGGAGATTTTATACTGGTTCAGGCCCTCGATGTGAGGTAATACCCTACGTCCAGTTTGTATGTATTCCTTTGAGGATTTGTGGTGGTGATTCTGGTGAACCAACTCAACCTGCGAGCTTATGTGTGCTCTTGCCCTCATGGGGCGCCCTGCCTCCCCTTATATACTGGGGGACAGGGTTACAAGGTAGGAGTCCCCATCGGATTACGACTAGGAGATCTCCCCTTAGAGATATAACGCACCCGACTAGGACTGTATATTCCTTTCTATACAAGGCGAAGTCTGCCGAATCTAGCTATATCTCTAATTACAAGGCTAGGCCCATCCTCTATCCGAGTGGCCCATATGCTTGTCATGAGGTACCCGGGGCCCATGGCACCCGCAAAGCCATAGGGGAGGGGTTTGCCGAGGAGACGACTCCCAAGGAGGCGCTAGAGCTAATAGTGAAGGCAAGGCCGACTGCAGAGATTATCACTAGAGATCTGGATCTATAAAAACAGTATGTCATGCAGTCGGTGTATTGTGGTCTTTTATAAGGACATGTGTAAATATATGTGCAATGCCGCCAAGCTTTAAACTATTACTCAGTTGTCATTAGCTTTACTCGATTATATGGTTCGCACCGAGTTAGTCTATGGGAACTTAATAAAATCGTTCACCGCAAAAAGCTATACTAGGGCAAACATAATAAAGTCGTAGTGAAGCTTCGTAACTAGATACATGCAGCCCCCGACTCACTACTCGTTGAAGCAAGCGGTGTAGTGAGTCAGAGAGGAACTGTACACATGGAAAAGTATAAAACTCAGGTGTAGAAAGGACGTAGCTGTTCTATGTTCCATGAGTTGCTGATGAGGGCACCGTCTTTAGTGTTCAGTCGGTAGGCACCTGGCCGCGTAACCTCGGATATATTGAAAGGCCCTTCCCAAATTGGGGATAGTTTGTGCCCGTCTTTGGTGGTTTGTATTTTCCTCAAGACGAGATCTCCAGCCAAAAAGGCGCGGCCACGGACATTGCGATTGTGGTAGCGACGCAGGCCTTGAAGATACCTTGCCGACTGGATTGTTGCGATATCCCTCGCTTCTTCCAACTGATCGAGTTTGACCAATCGGGTGTTGTTGGAAATATCTTCTGAGTAGGCCCGGACTCGCGGAGAGCCGAACGCTAATTCGGTTGGTAGCATAGCCTCGGCACCATAGATCAGGGAGAAAGGGGATTGCCCTGTTGCCCGACTAACCGTAGTTCTGAGAGACCAGAGAACAGATGGGAGTTCTTGTACCCACCGGCCTGCGTATGGTTGTAGTCGGTCGAATATCCTGGCCTTGATACCTTGTAAGACCATACCGTTGGCTCGTTCAACCTGCCCATTGCTCCGTGGGTGTGCCACAGACACATAGCAGATCTTGATGCCGAAGTCGTCACAGAAATCTTGAAACACACCGCCCGTGAACTGAGTGCCGTTGTCAGTAATGATGCGGTTGGGGACTCCGAATCAGTAGAGTATACTCATAATGAAGTCCTTTTCTCGTGCCACTGTTATGGTTGCAACGGGTTTAGCCTCAATCCACTTGGTGAATTTATCCACTGCGACGAACAAGTGTGTGAACCCCCTGGTGCTTTCTTGAAAGGCCCGACCATGTCAAGCCCCCATACTGCAAAGGGCCAAGAGATTGGGATTGTTTGGAGTTCCTGGGCTGGAAGATTGGTTTGTCTTGCGTAGAATTGGCAACCCTCGCATGTGCGAATGATGTCTTTGGCATCTGTGACTGCTGTTGGCCAAAAAATCCCTGCCGGTAAGCCTTTCCGACTAATGTCCTAGATGCAGGATGGTTGCCACATATGCCCGAGTGGATCGACTGCAAGATTTGCTTGCCCTCCTCGGTGGTGACGCAGCGCATGAGGACACCGGATGCACTTCTTCGGTATAGGTCTTCTCCGACAACTAAGAAAGTCTTGCTTCGACGTTTAATTCGTTCAGCTTCACTGCGATCTTCTGAGAGTTTGTCATCCAGGAGGTATTTGAGAACGGGAGTCCGCCAATCTTGACATATATGCAGCACCTCGTCTGTTGCCGGGGTAGGTTCGCCTCCCGACTGCTCCAGTGCTGGTTTCTTCTTGATTGATGTCTCCATGAGTTGCTCGAAAAGATTCTAGTCAGGACCACTTCTTGCTTGGATCCCATGTTTGCCAGCTCGTCTGCAGCGTCATTGTATTGTCGTAGGACATATGTTATCTCCAGCCCGTCGAACTTGTTTTCCATCTTGCGGACCTCCTGATAGTATGCCGCCATGGTGTCGTCAAGGCATGTCCAGTCCTTCATGACTTGGTTTACCACAAGTTGGGAGTCTCCTCGCACAACCAGTCGATGGATGCTGAGTGATATGGCGATGCGGAGCCCATGTATGAGTGCCTCGTACTCGACGACATTGTGGGAAGCCGGGAAGTGGATTTGTAGGACGTACTTCAGTTTTTCGCCGGTGGGGGACGTCAGTATGACTCCAGCCCCGGTGCCGCCGATCCGTAGAGAACCGTCGAAGTACATTGTGCAGTACTCTAGCTTTGCTGTTGATGCAGGCATGTGAACTTCTGTCCACTCGGCCACAAAGTCAGCTAGGGCTTGTGATTTAATTGCAGTCCGTGGCTAAAAGGTGATGTCGAATGCCATCAACTCGAGCGCCCATTTAGCGATTTGGCCGGTGGCCTCGCGGTTATGCAGGACGTCCCCGAGTGGAAACGATGTGACCACCATGACATGATGTGCTTGGAAGTAGTGCACCAGCTTCCAGACAGTGATAAGTAGGCCATAGAGCAGCTTCTGGACCTACGGATATTTTGTCTTCGAGTCGGTAAGCACCTCGCTGACAAAGTAAACTGGTCGTTGGACTTTTTGGATGTGACCCTATTCGGATCGCTCGACCACCAGCACCGTGCTGACTACCTAAGAAGTTGCCGCCAGATATAGCATTAGCGGTTCTTGGGGCATCGATGATGCCAACACGGGGGGTGATGTGAGAAATTGCTTGAAGTCTTCGAAGGCTTGCTGGGCTTTGGGAGTCCATTGGAAATTGTCTGCTTTCTTCAGTAGCTTGAAAAAGGGCATACCCCGTTCGTCCAGTCGGGAAATAAACCGGCTGAGTGCCGCCATGCAGTCTGTCAGCTTTTGGACGTCCTTCTGGTTAGTCGGGGGAGCCATATTCATGATTGCATTGACTTTCTCTGGGTTGGCCTCGATGCCGCGATGCGAGACGATGAAGCCGAGTAGCTTGCCGGATGGCACACCGAAGGCGCACTTTTCCGGGTTCAACTTCATCTTAAATCTTCGAAGATTTTGGAAGGTTTCTTCCAGGTCAGCGATGAGGTCTTCTTTGGACTCGGTCTTGATTACCACGTCGTCGACGTAGGCTTCCACATTGCGCTCGATCTGGGTGTGTAGACAGCACTGGATTGCACGCTGATATGTTGCTCCAGCGTTTTTCAAACCGAACGGCATAGTGATGTAGCAGTACGCACCAAACGGCGTGATAAAAGACATCTTGAGGCAGTCCGAGTCCTTCAGGCTGATTTGATGGTATCCTAAGTAGCAGTCGAAAAAACTGAGAAGTTCACACCCTGCTGTTGAATCCACCACCTGGTCTATCCTTGACAAACCAAATGGGTCCTTGGGGCACGCCTTGTTGAGATCGGTGTAGTCGACGCACATGCGCCATTTACCATTTTTCTTTCGGACCAGAACTGGGTTTGCCAGCCAATCCGGGTGATAGACCTCTTTGATGAACCCCGCTGCGAGAAGCTTGGTTATCTCCTCCCGAATAGCATCTTTACGGTCCTGAGCGAAACGCCGTAGCCATTGCTTAACTGGCTTGGCGTCTGTCTTCACATTGAGGGCATGCTCGATCACCTCCCTTGGTATGCCTAGCATGTCGGACGGTTTCCACGCGAAGATATCCTTGTTAGCTTGAAGGAAGGTGATGAGCGTGTCTTCCTATTTAGGGTCGAGTCCGGTCCCGACTAGAGCAGTCTTGGAGGGGTCGGAAGGGTCAAGGGGGATCTTCTTCGTGTCAGAGTCCACTAAAATTCCTGACTTCGCTGCTTTTTTGGCTGGAACTGAGTCTTCCTCAACTTCAATTGTGACGGCTTGCCGAATGCTGTTGCGCCTGACTGCCGCCTCTTGCGATTGAGCCAATTCGCAACTCTTCTTGTCGCAGGTGAAGGCTTGCTTGACATCGCTGCGGAGGGAGAGGACTCCTGCTGGCCCTGGCATCTTAAGCACCATATATGTATAGTGCAGTATCGCCATGAATCTGGCGAGTGCCGGTCGTCCGAGTATCGTGTGGTATTAAGTCTCGAAGTCGGTGACCTCGAAGCAGATGTTTTCTGTGCGGAAGTTATCCCGCGTGCCGAAGGTGACTGGCAGGGTAATCTGCCCGAGTGGTGTTGAAGATAGGCCGGGGATTATCCCGTGGAAGGGCGCCGTACTCGACCACAGATCTGAATGAGGAATCTTCATCTCATCCAGGGTCTTGGCGAAGAGGATATTGAGCGCGCTCCCTCCGTCTATGAGAACCTTCTTCAATATGATATTCTTCACGATCGGGTCCAGGACGAGTGGGTAGCGCCCTGGGTGTGAAACCCGATCTGGATGATCTGCGCGGGTGAACATTATTGACGTCTCTGACCAGCGCAAGTATTGGGGGGCGTTTGCTGTGGAGATTGAGTTGACGTCGCACGCTGTAAGCTTTTGCTTTCGCGTGGACTCGTAGGCAGACGGCTCTCCAAAAATGTGGTTGAGCTCGGCTTGGGGATCTTGAAAATCATCAACTAGGCTCTGATCTGGCTTATCCTTGTCCTCGTCGGTGCCAAATGATGAAGTCTGCTCGGAAGCAAACTTCTTAAGCATGAAGCAGTCTTTGGCCGTGTGCTTGCCCTTGGGGTGGAAGGGGCAAGGCCCGTTCATGACTTTCTGGTAGTCGTTGTTGCATTGGGGCCGCGACCGAGTTCGCTCCATGTTGGCCACCGTGTTATCCGACTTCCGCTTGCAGCCGCCGGTCTTGTATTGAGATGGCTCGTCAGCTTTCACCTTTTGTTCTTTCTGTCGGGATTCCTTCTTCTCGTCGAGGGCCTCTGCGACCGCTTCAACCGAGTTGGTGTATTTGTGCGCCATGTCAAAGAGAGCCCGGACAGAGGATGGTGGCTTCCCAGTGAATTTCACGATGAACGGGGCGTCCTTTACTCCCTTGCGGAAGGTGGCGATGATGGCCTCGTCTCTGATCATTGTGATCTTGTTGCGCTTCTCGAAGAATCTTTTGATTAAATCTGTTAACGCCAAAATTTGGTACGGCTCGTTACCATGTTCGGTTAATGAAAGAAGCGATATCAGCCATTGGAAACTAATCCAGAAGAGTCCGAGCTTGGGAAGGAATCGTGAAGACCACGTTATGGCAGTTATTTATCTTATCTATTAGATAGTTTATCTTTTAGGAAACCTGATCTCTTGTCCGATCAGGTCTGTTAGTTTTCTTTTTCTAGTTAGGAAAGTCCTGTTTCGTGTCCTATAAGGACTCTTGTAACTCGGGGTATATATACGTATGCCCGGAGACCTTGTAATCTATCTCTCGATCAATTAAACTTTGGCGCATCGCCACCCTTTCGACGGGTTCTTGCTTCTCGAGCGGGGCTGCATCGGTTAGGTCCGAACTCCTGCGAGAGGGTAAGACTCGTCACCCCTTACCCAGGTGTATCTGCCCTGTCTACGGCTGCATCGGTTCGGTCCGACCTCTTAGGCCGATCAGGTATACCACATCACGCGTGCGTAGATCTTATCAGCTTACTAGGAGTAGCTTATCGTCAGTTTGTGCTGCATCGGTTGGGTCCGACCTACTAAACTGTCGCGATAAGTTGTTCCTGCTAGGTTGATGGTTTTTGTGCAAGCGTCTTATCGGAATGTATAGCCGATAAGTTATCTTATTACATCACAGTTGCATTAGGTCTATCGACTTGTTGAGGTTCCTTTATTATTATCGATCTGTGCTGCATCAGTTAGGTCTGAACTACTAGATCGATAATAATAGATTTATCCTTGTCGAGCCGATCGGTGTATATGCGATGTTCTATCAGAGTGCTTAGCCGATAGGTTATCTTTTTATAAAGCCGACTGTATTATCTTTACTATTTTGGTCATCTATATTATCATCGGTTTTCTAGCCGATGCACATGTGTTTCCTTGGCAGTCGGCTAGCTTACTATTCTGCCTATCTATTTTATCATCGGCTTCTAGCCGATGCACATGTTATACTGACAGCTTATCTATTCGCTTATAGCGTTATCGGTTTCGTAGCCGATACACAGGTGCCATCGGCTATTGGCTACAAGGAGCCTACATCAGTCCGTATCGGCCGATAAGCCGATGTGCAATTGCTGCTGGTAGTCGGACAAGAGCACGAGCAAGGACCCGGACACGGGCAAGGACCCGACTACGAGCACGAGACCCGGGCGCGAGTACAGGCGGGGGCCCGGGCACGAGCATAGCGGCGATCGGCTGGAAGGAATCCGTATCGGCTTGCTGGCCGATTGGATCAGTAATCTAATTTCTTCATCTCCTTGTCAATTGCGGGGTCAAATTGACTGGCACGCCTGTGAACCTTTAACATTTTAGGACCTGCACTGGAGCTAAGCAGATCTCCCAGGCCTTCGTATGTTCAATCGCATCAAACCAGATCATCAACAAGCTTCTTGGCACACCCGGTGGTTTTTGGTGCGAACAAAATCGCATAGAGACTCATTCTTCTTCTGGTGTAGTTGATATAAATCATGCTCAGAAGACGGCCTCTCGTAGGTTCCCTGAAAGTTGGCGATGAACCGCTCCCTGAGTTCTCCCCAGGAACCGATCGACCGCCTCGGAGCCCTGTCAGCCATGTCCTCGCCAAGTCGGCTAGTGCGACTAGGAGGTAGTTAGCCAAGGCTTTATGGTCGCCCCCGGCAGCTCGTATTGCCAGGGTGTATACAGTGAGCCAGGACTCGGGGTTGGTGTTGCCGTCGTATTTCTCGATCCTCGTAGGCTTGAAGCCTGACGGCCAGTCAATGTCCTGGAGCTCGTGAGTGAAAGCTGGAACACCTTCGTCTTCGTGAGGGCTTCGACTCCTGTTACGGTGGTTATACCGCTCGTGGTTGAGGCCGAAGCATTCGTAGTCGTCCTCCTATCGGCGACGCTCATCTTCTTCATGTTCATGACACCGAGCATTAATGGTGTGACGGACGTCACGTTGTAGCCATACTCGGAGATCTTGGTTAGGCCGGTGATTGTACTGGTGACGCTGCCGATTATTGTTGTTGATGTCGCCGAGTGACGTTTGGCGCGATTCCTCGTGTGGCCGACTTGAGCCGGCCGCCCGGCGCCGTGCTGATGTAGACGAGCCTGCTGCCAGAGAACCCGACCTGTTGGTCGGTATAATTGTGTCGCCCGACTGCTGTTGCTGCTGACAGGCGGCAGCTGTGATCATCACCTTGATCTTGGCGATGGTCGGGGTGGCCTGGTGATCAGGCCCGAGCTGGAGCGTGTCCAGCAGGGTTGCGGCGGTCACGACATTCTGTTGTGGCGTGACGAAGACGTCGTGGTCGCCGACTTTGGTCTAGAGGATCTATGCGGGCCTCACGATCGGCTTCCTCCTATTGTCGTAGTCGGTGTGCCTCCTCCTGCTGCTCCTCTTGTAGTCAGCGTACCTCCGGTGTTGGTGTTGAAGCCATGAAGATCTCACAGGGCAGAAGAAAACTTGCCAGACTAGAGTCTGAACTAGTGTTTGAACCGTTATCCGACTTGGAGTCGAAATCCAAGTAGTTTATCGGAGTAAGAACGACTCCGACCTCCCTAGATCCAATCTGAAACGGCGCTTGGCTGTGTCTAAACTGAATCGCAGGAGATCAGGTTCGCCGCGTAAGATGTAGATTTGCCGTGTTGTCGAACCTGTGCGGGAGATTGACGATCTCTCCCCTTCTTGGCCCAACCCGGGCTGGCTCAAGGCCTAGCGCAAGTCGGACGTCAAAGGGAAGAGTTGTCCCAAAGTTCGGCGAAGTAGAAGATTGCTACGTTGAGTTGATGATTGTTGGCACAGCGTCTTGTGTGCCGACTGACGTGGAGTCAGCTGGTTCCTCGGCCGGTTTGATTGGATTTGCTTTGGCCAAGGTGAGATTGCCGATCTGGTCGGCGATGAAGTCGAGGCTTCCAAAGGTGATTGTATCTCCAAGGGAGAACTTGTCGCCGTCGACTCCGAAAGTGGGATCCATCGAGATTGTGGGTGTAGATCTCGCCGAATCCCCTACCTGGTGCGCCAACTGTCGATGTTTTACACCGGAAATATAACTATAGGGCTACTCGGCAAGGGAAAACTCGGTGGATTGCAAAGGAACACAAGAGGATTTTATACTGGTTCAGGCCCTCGATGAGAGGTAATATCCTACGTCCAGTTGTGATGGTATTCCTTTGAGGATGTATATGGATCAATGATCTCGTGTGTTGTTCTCTGCCCTTAGGGGGCGCCCTGCCTCCCCTTATATACTGGGGGACAGGGATGCAAGATAGAAATCCCAGCCGTATACGGCCAAGGGATTTACTTCTTAGAGATATACCTTACCCGGCTAAGACTATATATTTCTTTTTGTACAAGGCAAAATCTACCGGGTGCTACTATATCTCTAACTACAAGACTCGGCCCATCCTCTATCCGAGTGGCCCATATGCTTGTGATGAGGTACCCGGGGCCCATGGCCTCCACACATGGAGATAGATCTTTTTCATTTCGTTGCTGAGTTGGAGACCGGCTCCCCCAATCACTTGGACTTTGTTTTTGGACGGCTGGGGCTTAATGTGGAACAAATACCGAAAAAGGTTGAAATGGGGCATAACCCCAAGAAAACATTCACACAATGTGGTGAAAATGGAGATTTGCATGATAGAGTTGGGATTCAGATTCACCAACTCTAGTTGATAGAAGGACAAAAGCTAGCGGAAGAAATTCGAAGAGGGAAGGGCAAGACCGCGATGGAAGAAAGAGGTGAAGACGACTATCTCACTAGATCAGGGCACCGGCATAGATTCCCCTTCGGCGGTGCGCCAGTGGATGACTTCTTGTCACTGCAGCATCAGTTGCTTCTCCAAGTACTTCAGCTTCGTCAAGTCGCAGTCCAAATCCGGCCAAGCTTCTGTGGACATCTCTGGGATCTCGAGCATAGCTCTCGGCATTGTTGGGAGTGAGAAGATTTGGAGGAAATGCTATTGGAGGCTTGGGATGCATGCGGCGGAGCAAAATCACCTGAGTTTTGAGCGGGAGACGCCGGCTATGGCAAACCCTAGCAAGACGAAGTGTGAAATTTTGGCGCGGAAGCTAGAAGACAAAACGATTGGCGGATTGGAGAAGATGAGAGAATCTTTTCTCTTTCTTCCTACTTTTATAGAGCCTGTGCTGATATGTGGACTTAGGCTGGCTAATTTGGTACTAGCCACAAGATACGAGTTTCTAAATGGCATGCTCTATAGAGCCGATTGCTGGCTGTGTTAAAATCACAGTGCAGATGCTATTTACAGAAACTGATTAAATAATCAGGTGAGCTTAATGAAAGCCTAATTGCTGGGCAGATGTGTTCAGATATCTGCATTATTTACCAGGTATTGAGGATACATCCTTATAAGGGTCTATAGCTGGTCTCCATTAAAATTAGGGAAGCAGGTATCTCTTAAGTACACCTGACCACACATTGGGTTAAAATCCAAGAAGTGGTACTTGGCTTACATGCTTAGCCACCAATTGCTATGAGCAAAAATAATACCAGCTAACACGATGCTGAAGAGTCTACATACCACGTAGTATACTACTCGGGAAAGACTACAAGGTTAAAGATCTTTGACTTTATGTTTAATTGTTTCACAATTAAGCACAAAGTCAAGAGCTACACCTAATAGGTGCACCTATTCGGCGTACACTATTTATATTTTTCTATAAAGCCCTTCATAGTCTTGTTGCCAGTTGACATGAAGCAGGGCTCGGAAGAAGAAGCACTCAGACAAAGAGTACTCGGGAGTAATGCACTTGGGGATTCTTCACCGTGGAGGATGAGCACTCGGCATCAGCTATGACTGAACTATAAAGGTCTCAGGGGCTACTGTGGAGGCCATGGGCCCTAGGTACCTCATGAGAAGCATTTGGGCCACTCGGAGAGAGGATGGGCCTAACCTTGTAATTAGGGATACAATAGAACTCGACATACATAACCTTATACAACAAGGAAAGGATACAGTCCTAGTCGGAAACGTTATATTCCTAGGAGGAAATCCCTTGGTTAGAATCCGACTGGGATTCCCACTCTGTAACCCTATTCCCCGGTATATAAGGGGAGGCAGGGCGCCCCCTAGGGGCATAGTGCAATCTCACCAGAGAAACCTCAAAGACAATATACCACAACTGGACGTAGTGTATTACCTCATCTCGAGGGCCTGAACTAGTATAAATTGTTTTGTCTTCCTTTGCAATCCATCAAGTTTAGGTCTCACGAGGAGCCCTATATTCTTATTGTCGATACAAAACATCGACAGTTGGCGCACCAGGTAGGGGCATCGACGAGATCATCTTCAACAAGCCTGATGGATCCAACCACCAGAGTCGACGGCATCAAGTTCTTCCCCGGGCAGACAATCAGCTTCGGGAGCCTCGACTTCGTCACCGACAAATTCGGCAACCTCACCTGTCCGATTTGGACTTGATCCGATCGGCCAGAAACCAAGCTGACTCCGCGCCAGTCGGGCTACTCAACGCTGCAGCAATCTTCGACGACATGCTGCGGCAATCCTCAAGATTTGCGAGTCTCGAGACAACTCTTTCTTTCGGTGTTCGACTCAAACTTGGCCTCGAGCCAGCCAAGATAGGGCTAAGAGAGGAGGAGATCGTCAATCTCCCATTTGGACTCAACAATGCCGCGGACAATTTCAATCTCACTCCAACGCGACAGATCCAATCCACCAAGGTTCGACTCGAATACGGCCCAGAGCCACTCGAGATCGGATATAGGGAGGTTGGAGTTGTAATTACACCCCTCAACTACTCTGACTCCTACTCCCAATCAAATAGCAGCTCAGCAAGATTCTCCCCACCATGCGAAGTTTAGATGATGTCTAATGGCTCAACTCCCACTCAAGATACACGCTGACTACGCTATCAGCAAGAGGAGGAGGCTCGCCGACTATGCGAACAACAGGAGGAAGATGCACGACGCTTGCAGGCCGAGCACGACGCTCGTAACGACAACCTGCGCAAGGCTGGGCAGACTGCACAACAGAAGATCCTCTAAACCCGAGTCGGCGACCATGACGTCTTTGTGACTCCACAGCAGAACGTCGTGGCTGCTACCACATTACTCGACACCTTGCAGTTCGGGCCCAACGACCAGGCCACCCCAACCATTGCAAGGAATAAAGCCATAATCACCGCTGCAGCCTGCCAGCAGCGGCAACAATCTGGAGATACCTTAATACCGTCAAACAAGACGGCTTCAGACATGGCGATCTCGTCTGCCTCAACACGGCGCCGTGCAGCTGGCCCCAGTCAGCATCACTAGGAGTCTCGACATACATCACTCGGCAATCAAAACAATAATTGAAGGCGGCACCATGACGACCGCCATGACAACTAGGATGCCCAAGGACGATTACAACGAGACCTCCGCCATGACATCAATGCCCGACACCGAGAGCGCGAGGAAGATGAGCACTGCCGATTGGAGGACGAGCATGAGCGCTTCGGCCTCCACCACGAGCGATTTCATCGCCGTAGCTGGAGACGGAGCCCTCACGAGGATGAAGGAGTACCGGCGTTCACCCACGAGCGCAAGTTGATTGGCCATTGGGCTTCAAGCCGACTGGAATCGAAAAGTACAATGGGAAGACCTACCCCGAGTCCTGGCTCATGGTCTACATTTTGGCAATCGGTGTAGCCGGAGGCAATCATAAGGCCATGGCTAACTATCTCCCAGTCGCCTTAGCTGACTCGGCGAGAACATGGCTAACTGGCCTTCCCAAGCGATCAATTAGCTCCTAGGGAGAACTCCGAGAACATTTCATTGCCAACTTCCAAGGAACATATGAGAGGCTGTCTTCCGAGTATGACTTATATCAATGTCACAAAAGGAAGAACGAATCCCTCCATGACTTCATCAAGAGCTTTTCCTAGAAGAGGAACTCGAGACCAAAGATCAAGGACGAGGTCGTCATCACTACCTTCCGCAAGAGAGTTAAGGACACCCCATTCATTGCCAAGTTCACTTGGAAGCCTCCGAGTTTAGTCAAGGCTCTATTCGATATGGCCAACAAATACGCCGACTCAGCCGACACTGTTGCCGAGGCCCTAGAAGACAAGAAGGAGCTCCGACAGAAGGAAAAGAAGGACACTGACGATACAGCCCCAACAAAATCCAGCAATCGTAAATGCAAGTCGGACAATGTTGTGGCAGCTGCGGAGCGTAGTCGGCCGCGACCCTGAAGGACCGACGATTACCAAAAAGTCATGAACGGGCCATGCCCTTTCCACCCAAAGGGGATGTACGCGGCTAAGAACTGTTTCATGCTCAAGAAGTTTGCTTCAGAGCAAACATCAGTATCTCGTGATGCCAAAGACAGGGATAAGCCAGATTCGGGCGCAGCCGGCGACTACCAAGATCCCCAGGCTAAGCTCAATCACATCTTCGGAGGGCTGTCTGCATATGAGTCCAAGAGAAAAAAAAGGCTAACAGCCCAAGAAGTCAACTCAGTCTCAACAGACGCCCCCGAATACCTGCGCTGGTCAGAGACGGCAATCACATTTGACCACGCATATCACCCCGAACGAGTCACGCATCCAAGATGTTATCCACTCGTCCTAGATCCAGTCATTAGAAGTATCAAGTTGAAGAAGGTTCTCATTGATGGAGGAAGCGCTCTCAACATATTGTTCTCCAAAACGCTCGGCGAGATGAAGATCCCTCGATCCGAGCTACGGATGAGTACCGCTCCCTTCCACGGGGTAATCCCCAGCCTCTCTTCCCACTCTACTCCGACAGATCACTCTGCCAGTTACTTTTGGCACGCGGGACAATTTCTGCACCAAGAACATCTGCTTCTAAGTTACCGACTTCGAGACAGCATATCACGCCATACTCAGTCGGCCTGCACTAGCCAAGTTCATGGCGGTGCCCCACTATACATACATGGTGCTCAAGATGCTAGGATCAGCCGGAGTACTTTCCTTGCGCAACGATGTTAAGCAAGCCTTCACCTGTGACAAGGAGAGCTGCTAGTTGGCCCAGTCTCAAGGGGCAGTAATTAGACGAAACAATATCTGACTAGCGGCAACACCTGCAAACAAGGACGATCAAGTTTCGGCAAGAAAAGCAGCAAAGTCGGGAATTTCGGTGGATTCAGAGACAAAGAAGATCCCCCTGGACCCTTCCGACCCCACCAAGACTGCACTTTCTGGGACCAAACTCGACCCCAAATAGGAAGACGCGCTCATCACCTTCCTCTAGGCGAATAGGGACATACTTGCTTGGAAACCTTCTAACATACTTGGTGTACCAAGGGAGGTGATTGAGCATTCCCTCAACATCAAGCCAGACGCCAAATCAGTCAAACAACGACTGCGGCGCTTCGCACAAGACCGCAAGGATGCTATTTAGGACGAGATAACCAAACTCCTTGCAGCCGGGTTCATCAAAGAGGTCTATCACCCGGATTGGATGGCAAACCCAGTCCTGGTCCAGAAGAAGAACGGTAAATGGCACATGTGCGTCGACTATACCGACTTAAACAAGGCATGCCCCAAGGATCCATTTGGTCTACCCAGGATATATCAGGTGGTCGACTGCACTACGGGGTGCGAGTTGCTCAGTTTTCTCGACTGTTACTCAGGATATCATCAAATCAGCCTAAAGGAGGAGGATTGCCTAAAGACTTCTTTCATCACACCATTTGGTGTATACTGCTATGTCACTATGCTGTTCGGGTTGAAAAACGCTGGCGCAACGTATCAACGTGCTATCCAGCGATGTCTTCACACTCGGGCGCAATGTGGAGGCGTATGTTGATGACGTGGTAATCAAGACCAAAGTCAAGGAAGACCTCATCACCGACTTGGAAGAAACTTTTCAAAGCCTTCGGAGATTCAGGATGAAGTTGAACCCAGAGAAGTGAGTCTTCGGATTACCTTTGGGAAAATTGCTCGGCTTCATCATATTACATCAAGGCATCGAGGCTAATCTAGAGAAAGTCAACGCTATTATGAACATGGCACCCCTGACTAGCCAGAAGGACATACAGAAGCTGACTGGCTGCATGGTGGCACTCAGCCAATTGGTTTCTCGACTCGGTGAATGGGGCATGCCCTTTTTCAAATTACTAAAGAAAGTCGACAATTTCCAATGGACATCAGAAGCCTAGCAAGCCTTCGAAGACTTCAAGAAATTCCTCATATCACCACCTGTGTTGGCATCACCTATGCCCCAAGAACCACTCATGATGTATCTAACGGCAACCTCTTAGGTAGTTAGCACGGTGTTGGTCATAGAGCGGGTAGAACCTGGGCATATACAAAAAGTACAGAGGCCAATCTACTTCGTCAGCGAAGTCCTAGCCGACTCCAAGATAAGATATCCCCAAGTCTAGAAGCTGCTCTATGGTTTACTTATAACTGTTTGGAAGTTGGTGCACTATTTTTAGTCGCATCAAGTTACAATTGTCACATCGTATCCACTCGGGGACGTCCTACACAATCGCGAGGCCACTGGCAGAATTGCTAAATGGGTGCTCGAGTTGATGGCGTTTGATATTGTTTTTCAACCTCGAACAACAATGAAGTCACAAGCACTTGCCGACTTCGTAGCCGAATGGACAGAAGTTCAGACAGCTACACCAACGGACAAGCTTGAATATTGGACAATGTACTTCGACGGTTCTCCGCAGATTGGCGGAGCAGGGGCTGGTGTCATCCTGACATCGCCCACTGGAGAAAAATTGAAATATGTCCTTCAGATACACTTTCCAGCATCCCACAACACTGCCGAGTACGAGGCACTCATCCACTGGCTCCGCATCGCTATATCGCTTGGCATCCGTCGACTGGTAGTGCGCGGTGATTCTCAACTCGTGGTGAACCAGGTCATGAAAGACTGGACATGTCTAGATGACAACATGGTGGCTTACTGTCAGGAGGTACGAAAGCTGGAAAATAAGTTCGACGGACTGGAGATTACACATGTGCTGCGCCAATACAATGAAGCTGCAAACGAGTTAACCAACATGGGATGCAAACGAGAAATGGTCCTGACGGGAATCTTTGTTGAGCAACTATTGGAGCCGTTAGTCAAGAAGAAATCAGTACTCGTGCAGTCAGGGGCTGAACCTACCCCAGCAACAAGTGAAGTACTAATCATCTCTCAAGATTGGTGGACTCCAATCATCAGGTTCCTCCTGGAAGACGAGCTCCTACTTAGATTGCAATGAGGCCGAGTGAATTAAACGTTGAAGCAAATGTTTCCTAGTAGTCAGTGAAGACCTTTATCGTAAAAGCGCATCCGGAGTCCTCATGCGCTGTGTGACACCTAAGGAAGGCAAGCAGATACTGCAATCCATCCACTTGGGTATTTGTGGCAACCACGTTGCATCAAGGTCATTAGTCGGAAAGGTCTACAGACAAGGTTTCTTCTGGACGACTACGGTTATAGACGCTAAAGACATAGTTCGGACATGCGAGGGATGTCAGTTCTTTACAGGGCAAACACATCTTCTAGCTCAAGAACTACAAACAATTCCTATCTCTGGCCCTTTGCATTTTAGGGGCTTGACATGGTCGGGCCATTCAAAAAGGCGCCAGGAGGGTTCACACACTTGTTCGTCGCAATGGACAAAATAAAAAAGTGGATTGAGGCAAAATCCGTTGCTACCATAACAACAGCAAGGGCAAAAGACTTCATCATGAGTATTGTATATCGATTTGGATTTCCCAACCGCATTATAACGGACAATGGCACTCAGTTTACTGGTGGCGTTTTTCAAGATTTCTGTGACGACTTCGGCATCAAGATCTGTTATGCTTCTCTGGCACACCCATGAAGCAATGGGCAGGTTGAGTGTGCCAATGGCATGGTCTTACAAGGTATCAAGACTCGGGTGTTCAACCGACTACAACCATATGCAGGGCAGTGGGTGCAAGAGCTTCCATCCATTTTCTGGTCTTTAAGAACCACGGTTAGTCGGGCGATAGAGCAATCCCCTTTCTTCCTAGTCTTTGGTGCTGAGGCTGTGTTACCAACCGAGTTGGAGTTCGGCTCACCACGAGTCTGGGCCCACTCAGATGCAAAATCAATTGAAGACCAGCTGGTCGAACAAGATCAGTTGGAGGAAGCAAGGGGCATCGCAACTATCCAGTCGGCAAGGTATCTTCAAGGCCTACATTGTTATCATAGTCGGAATGTTCGTGATTGTGTCTTTTCGATGGGAGATCTCGTTTTGAGAAAAATTCAAACCACCAAAGACAGGCATAAATTATCTACCTTTTAGGAGGGGCTGTTTATTATCGCTGAGGTAACACGTCCGGGCACCTACCGACTGAAGATAGAAGATGGCGTCCAAATCAACAAGTCATGGAACATAGAACAGCTATGTCCTTTCTATACCGGAGTTTTGTACTCCTTTTGTACATATAAATAAAGTTAGTTACTCTGACTCACTACGTCGCTTGTTCCAACTGAGTAGTGAGTCGGGGACTACATGTTAATGAAACTTTACAACAACTACGTGTTGACGCCAAAAACCGCCGGGGCCGTTCGGCGCCTGGAGACACGCGAAGGCCTGGGAGATTTGCTTCACTCCAGTGCAGGTCCTAAAATCTTGAGGTTCGTAGGCGTGGCAGTCAATTTGACCCTGCAATTGACAAGGAGAAAAAATATTAGATCAATGAGCCAATCGGCTGGAAGCCGATCTAGACTCGTCTCATCGGCCGATGGCTGATATGAACTATAGCACTTATACACCGGCTGGAAGCCGATGATGGCATGAACAATAACATAATAATAAACAAATACCAAACTAGCCAATCATCGAAGGGATGCTCAAAAATCGGCTGTAAACTGATAAAATAAATAAGTAGAATGCATAAATAAATAGATCAAATAAACTCCAGCCGATTGTGATTAAAATTACTAGTGTCGCCGCAAAGATACTGCCCGCACCCGTGGCCAGGCCCTTGCTCGTGCCCGCGCCCGGATCTTCACCTACTGCTCGGGCCCGTGCCTGGGTCCTCGCCTGCGGTTGCGCCCGGGTTCTTACCTGCTGCCGTGCCCGTGCCCGGGTCCTCGCCTGTGTTCGTGCCCGGGTACTTGCTTGCTGATCATGCCCGTGTTCTCGCTCGTACTCGCGCCCGGGTTAGCAGCGATTTTCTAAATGTTTGTAACAAATCGGCTGGATATGAAGATAACTTATCGGCTAAGCACTTCGATAAAACATCACATAAAAACCATCGGCAAATTAAGAGTAGAGTTATTATTACCAGTCTAGTAGATCGGACCCAACCGTTGCAGCACAGACTGGTGATGATAACCAGACCTCGACAGGCCGATAGATCTAATGTGATCGTGATGAACCATATGATAACTTATTGGCTAAACATTCCGATAAGACGCTTGCGCACAAAATATCAGCCTAGTAGGAACAATTTATCACTGGCAGTTTAGTAGGTCGGACCCAACCGATGCAGCACAAACTAATGATAAATCACTCCCAGTAAGCCGATAGGATCTGCGCACGCGTGATGTGATATGCCTAATCGATCTATGAGGTCAAACTAAACTGATGCAGCCATAGATAAAATAGATATATCGTGGTAAGCCGTCCACCGTGAACCAACTAGAATATCGGACTTAACGGAGGAAGTCCTAGCCGATGCGGTGTCCGGGGTGACGAGACTTACCCTCTCGCAGGAGGTCGAACTTAACCGATGCAGCCCAGCTCGAGAAGCAAGAACCCGTCGAAGGGGTGGCGATGCACCGAAATTGTATTGATCTGGTTGATGTAGATCTCTTACACAGCACCCGGGCATACGTATTTATACCCTGAGTTGATACGAGTCCTTATTGGACACGATACAAGATTTCCTAAACACAAAAGGAAACACTAACAGGACCTGACCAGACACGAGGTCAGGTTTCCCAAAGATAAAATATTAATCCTTGCCTAATTAATAAACACAATAATTAATTGCCACGTGTGGTCTTCACGGCTTCTTCTTGGATTCGGCCCCTTTTGGATCAACTTCCGTTAGTTAACTGTAATTTTCTTCTTAACAGAATCTGATACAGAGCCATACCAAATTTTGGCGTTAACACATGCCCCCCAATTTCGGAGTTCTCTATAGGACTTCGAAATTCTTTCATTTTGGGCCTTCAGATTCCTTCCATACCGAGGCGGCCCAAGGTAGCCTACTTGCCTTAATTGTTTGAAACAGTGCCAACGGCCTCAATTCCCGCCCGGTCATCATACCTCTATAAACCGCTCCGTCTCCCTAGCCTTTTTTACGCTTTCACATCACCAGAGCACTACCGCTTCATCTTCCAAGACCTCGACGAACTCCGGCGAACTCAGACGAACCGTCGCATCTCCTCTCTTCGACCGCTGATTCCTGCTCTTCTTCCTCCGGCGCAATGGCATCAGCATCCGCAGTCCCCGAGGTAATCTCTCTACCCGACTGTTCTTCTGATTCTGTAGCCTAGATGAATCCAATCTGCCATGTTCTTCACCTGTTCTTCGTCGTGTTCTTGTTGACTGTAGCACCTTAGGAACCAAGTTCTAATCCCAGCCGCCGACTACCCGGATTTCTTCTATCACGGCCCAATGGGTAGCTAGGATCCCACAGATTTCATCAGCGCCGAGACCCAACGCATTCCTTTCAAGAACTCTGCCATGTTGGTCAGTGATTGGACCAATAGCTTCAGATCATGGCCGAGCAAGCTTCCTGGGTGGAGGGATTGGTATATCAAAGTATCGGCTGCGAAGAGAACCCTCTGGGAAGAATCCAACATCGGCCATTGCATCAACCTTTCTCTGGCCGATATGGAAAAGAACGAGCCTCTGCTTGCATCGGCTTCATATTTCTGGTCAGATGCTCTCAACGCCTTCATGTTCGGTCACAGGCCGATGACCCCCACCTTGATGGATGTAACTATGCTCACCTGCCTCGACACGACGAGTTACATCGACCCCTTCAGGCTCCGATTCAAGCCTGCTCATCGGCTCCAAGCGAAGAACATTGGCAGCTGGTCCAGGTATATATCCATCCATAATAAGGGAACTGGACCAGTCGATGATCAGGAACATGTCGCCTTTTTGAACTTGTGGCTGGAATGGTTTGTTTTTGGTGGCGCAACCCTCGGCCCGACGACCAACATGCAATGCCTGGCAGAATGTTTGGCCGATCGGAAACAAATCCCCTTGGGGAAATACCTCCTTGGTGCCACTTATCAGCTGCTACATCAAGTAGCGATCAAGCTATCGGCCGGCCAGCCCATCGGCCACATTGGGGGTCCTTGGTGGTTTGTGCAGTTATGTCTCAACGTCTACACCTCCAAGGCCTTTTCTGAGACCTCTTGTCTCAACCAGTCTTTTCCAGCCGATCATACAGAAGACGAGGAACTTACTTACCGCCGATGTATCTCCATGGGTGAAGCTGCATCGGCTCTTCCTGGCAGCAAGATAACACCCGCTGGACTCAGCCAATGGTTCAAAGTGTTCTATTACGGCTTCACCAAGGAGGCCACACTTTGGTTTGCATACAACGATGCGTCATCATTTGAAATGCCTTCCAACTTCAATCCACTCAACGCTCTGGAAGACGATGAATCGAAGGCCACATTTCTATCGGCCGTTACCCCCTGTCTGCTGCCGATTGGTTTCTCTCAGGGCCGATCGCAACCATCATATGAATTCTACCATCCATCGGTCGGCTCCCGTCAGCTTGGTCTTGGTCAACTTCCGATCGGCCTATTCTTCATCGATAAACTTCAAGCTCGGGGCAAAGTCAACAATGCCTTAGAGTATGATCGGATGCGGACCTTAACAGACTCTCTTTCCCTGGGTGCCGCCACCGAGGTGAATGTATGTACCGCCAACACAAAACTTTTTGCCCGATGGTGGTCAGAATGGAGGAGACATCTATTCAACTTGGCTGTCATCCACTACTGTTCTCGCCTCAACGCCGACTACATCAAATCCGATGATGAGGTAACACCCATAAACCTTAATCACCATCTCCGATCATCTCTCACTCTTAATTTTGCAGGCTGCCCACGTCGAGCCCCCAACGACAAGCAATAGCGGTCGGCCGATCATGTATCAACCCTCATCGGCCACTCCGAACTTAGGGCGCAATGCTCCCTCTCCATCGGCTCTCCTCCAGGCGCCCCGGCCGACAGGACAAAAGCACAAAAAGCTGGCACATCGCCCTTCTCTCAAGAAGCAGAAAAACAATGCTGATGTCATAGTCACGACGTCACCTACTCCTCAAACAACATCGGCCCCCTCATCACCCCGGGTATGCGCTAAGTCTTGATATCACTATCTGTTTTCCATCTTTCTCATCAGTTTCATTTTCAGCTCGAGTCATCGGCTCCTGAACCTCAACCTTCTACTGACATCCCTCCAAGCATCGAGCCGATGACTTCTCCAGCCGCTCCAATTTCAGCACCCAGTCCCCAAGCCGTTGATGAGGCTGTCCCTGCTACATCGCCTGACATCGGCCATCCTAAAGAACAACTTACTCATCCACCTGAAGCCGATGTCACCCAAGCTGCCGATGCCTTACCTCAGGTAATCTCTCTATATCCATACCTCATTTTTTAACTCTTCGCTGATTCTTTTACCGATGTCAATTTGCAGTCCTTAGCCGATCTATTCTCCTTTGACATCAGCAAGTACTTAGAGACAGAAGAAGCAACAGCCACCAGCGCAGCAACCAAACCATCCTTCCCAGCCGATGTGCGCGAGTACTTAATGAATATCATCAATCGGCTGGAAAATCCAATCGATGCACTAGTGGAAGATTGCGGGCCGATCCGGGCAAGACTTGCGGATATTGAACACCATTTGCCCGAAGAACTCATCGACGCACTGACTCCCGCGGCATATCTGGAATCGCACAGATTCAAACTCATCAAGCTCAGGCAGCGCATAGTCGATCATGCTGATCAACAGAAGATAACCCAAGATATCCAAGCCGATCGGCTTTCAGCCCAAACAGAGAAGAAAAAGCTTGATGACATGGTAGCTGCCCCTCAGGAGCTCCAATCCAATTTGGACCAGCTGAAGAAAAAGGAGGCCGATTTGCTGGCAAAACTTGAAAAGTTCGTAAGGATCTTGAAACAACAGAATCCCAGCTCACCGGCCTACCACAAGCTATACAAGACCAAGAGGCCAAGGTCGCAGCAACGGTGCGTCAAGTCATTCATCGGCGCAAAAATTTGAAGATCATCCCAGGCTCCAATGAAGACGACATTCGTGCTATCAATGAGATTGACCAGATTCGCCTACGCACGATCGAAACAATTCAGAACTTCTTGTAAATTTTAACATTGACGTCTGATGGTCCTCTGAAACCTGCCGATTAACCTTTTGCTGTAATATAATCTAATCGGCTCTGTTGCTTGCTTCTCTCAATTACCCCTTAGTATCTTTTTTGGCCTATATGATCTAAAGGCGATACCAATCGATATCGGCTGTCTTTAGGCGATGCAAAAACATCGGCTTTCTGAACCATATTAGAAATCGGCTGCACTTAACCGATTTAAGAGTTAACCCAAACACTCGGATAATATCTCTTGAGATACTTCCCATTAAGTGCTTTAGCAAACTCTGTCCCCTCAAGATCTTCTAATATATAGGCATTACCAGGCACACAACGATTAATCCGATAGGGCCCTTCCCAATTAGGCGACCACTTTCCAAACTTATTATCTCTGGACCCGATCGGCAAAATCAATTTCCACACAAGAACTTCCTCAGCAAACGATTTATTCACCACTTTTTTGTTATAATGCCTAGCCGCCTTAACCTTATTTTCCTTAATCCTTTCCAATGCCCTTAACCGATTCTGAGCCAAATCTTCAAGTTCATCTGTCATTAAGTTATAATAATCATCGGCTGTCAATTGATTTTGCAAAGAAACTCTCCTAGAGCCGATGTTAGTTTCCCAAGGTAGAGCCGCCTCGTGTCCATACACCAACTGATAAGGTGGCACCCGAGTAGATCCATGACATGCCATCCGATAGGCCCACAATGAATCGGCTAATGTAGTATGCCATCGTCGTGGCTGCTCATCAATCTTCTGCTTGATCAACTTGATTAGACTCTTATTCGAAGCTTCCGCTTGCCCATTGGCCTGAGCATAATAAGGCGACGAATTTAATAACTTGATTCCCATACTGGCAGCAAACTGTTGAAACTCATCAGACACAAAAATAGATCCCTGATCAGTAGTTATCGTCTGAGGAATCCCAAACCAATAAATTATGTGCTCTTTTACAAACTCGATCGCTTCTCTGGACGTAACTTTCTTCAGAGGAATCGCTTCTACCCACTTTGTAAAATAATCTATCACTGCCAATATGAACTTATGTCCCTTACTTGATGGAGGAAAAACCTGGCCGATCATGTCAATTCCCCATCCTTTGAACGGCCACGGTTTAATGATAGGATTCATAGCCGATGCGGGTGCTCGCTGTATATTTCCAAATTTCTGACAATCTTGACACCCTTTATAGTATCTGAAGCAATCTTCCAGCATTGTCGGCCAAAAGTATCCTACTCTTCTTAGCAACCACTTCATCTTATGAGCCGATTGATGAGTCCCACAAACGCTCTCATGCACTTCGCACATAACCACTTTGGCTTCTTCCAAATTCAGGCACCTCAGCAGAACTCCTTCAAAAGTCCGATAATATAATTCTCCATCAAGTAGCACATATTTAGTGGCTTTATATTGAAGTTTCCTAGAAACCGACTACGACGGATTTTGCAGATAACTGATTATTTCCTGTCTCCAATCATCGGCTTTATCCTGAACATCATTATCGGCTATTTCAACCTCAACCTGTCTATTCAGCCGATAACCAGAGGCAATCTGTGCAAGATCATTGGCTTCTAAATTCTGCTCCCTAGGAATATGATCTATTGATACCATCTTAAAATCCTTCAACAAATCTGTACACTCCTCATAATATGACCTCAAAATATCATCCCTGCACTCATATTCCCCAGCCAACTGCTTTATCACCAACAAAGAATCACCAACAATTTCTATGATATCGGCTCCGATCTCCTTTAGAAGTTGAAGTCCTATTAATACCGCCTCGTACTCCGCTTGATTATTAGTCCGATAAGGTTTAATTGTAAAAGCAAACTCAAAACTTGCTCCCCGAGGCGATATAATGACCAAGCCGATACCAGATCCATGCTTGCAAACTGATCCATCAAAAAACAAAGTCCAAGGGATTGGCTCCACATAATCTTCGTGAACCCCTCTGTGTTGCACAATGAAATCGGCCACCGCCTGCCCTTTGACTGCTTTAGCCGATTCATATCTCAAGTCGAATTCTGTCAAGGCAAAAACCCATTTACCAACTCGCCCTTTTAAAACGGGAGCCGACAACATGTATTTCACCACATCGGCCTTGCAAACCACCGTGCATTCAGCCGATAGGATATAATGCCTCAACTTTGTGCATGAGAAATACAGACAAAGGCATAATTTCTCCACCGTAGGATATCTTGTTTCAGCATCCAAAAGCCTTCTGCTTAGATAGAACACGACTCGCTCCTTGCCTTCAAACTCTTGAATTAAAACAGACCCGATGGATTTCTCATCGGCTGATAAGTACAACTTGAACGGCACCCCTTTCTGCGGCAGAATTAGAACAGGTGGGGAACTCAAATAACTCTTAATTCCATCAAATGCCTTCTGCTGATCTACCCCCCACACAAACTCTTGATCGGCTTTCAACTTCAATAACGGAGTAAAAGATTTAATTCTCCCTGACAAATTTGATATAAATCTCCTTACAAAATTAATCTTGCTGATCAATGACTGTAACTCTGTCTTGTTGCTTGGTGGCTCCGTGGTCTTGATGGCTCTGACGCTCCGTTGACTAATTTCAATTCCTCGCTCATGAACCATAAAACCCAAAAACTGCCCAGCCGATACACCAAAAGCGCATTTATTGGGATCCATCCTTAGTCCGTATTCCTTGGCCCTTTCCAGCACTTTCCGCAAATCGGCTATATGGCTTTCCTCACTCTTAGACTTAACCACCACATCGTCAATGTAAATTTCCACTAGCAAGCCGATGAGATCATGAAATATATAATTCATCGCCCTCTTGCTGCCAGGAAGAGCCGATGCAGCTTCACCCATGGAGATACATTGGCGGTAAGTAAGTTCCTCGTCTTCTGTATGATCGGCTGGAAAAGACTGGTTGAGAAAAGAGGTCTCAGAAAAGGCCTTGGAGGTGTAGACGTTGAGTCATAACTGCACAAACCACCAAGGACCCCCAATGTGGCCGATGGGCTGGCCGGCCGATAGCTTGATCGCTACTTGATGTAGCAGCTGATAAGTGGCACCAAGGAGGTATTTCCCCAAGGGGATTTGTTTCCGATCGGCCAAACATTCTGCCAGGCATTGCATGTTGGTCGTCGGGCCGAGGGTTGGGCCACCAAAAACAAACCGTTCTAGCCACAAGTTCAAAAAGGCGACATGTTCCTGATCATCGACTGGTCCAGTTCCCTTATTATGGATGGATATATACCTGGACCAGCCGCCAATGTTCTTCGCTTGGAGCCGATGAGCAGGCTTGAATCGGAGCCTGAAGGGGTCGATGTAACTCGTCGTGTTAAGGCAGGTGAGCATAGTTACATCCATCAAGATGGGGGTCATCGGCCTGTGACCGAACATGAAGGCGTTGAGAGCATCTGACCAGAAATATGAAGCCGAAGCAAGCAGAGGCTCGTTCTTTTCCATATCGGCCAGAGAAAGGTTGATGCAATGGCCAATGTTGGATTCTTCCCAGAGGGTTCTCTTCGCAGCCGATACTTTGATATACCAGTCCCTCCACCCAGGAAGCTTGCTCGGCCATGATCTGAAGCTATTGGTCCAATCACTGACCAACATGGCGGAGTTCTTGAAAGGAATGCGTTGGGTCTCGGCGCTGATGAAATCTGTGGGATCCTAGCTACCCATTGGGCCGTGATAGAAGAAATCCGGGTAGTCGGCGGCTGGGATTAGAACTTGGTTCCTAAGGTGCTACAGTAAACAAGAACACGACGAAGAACAGGTGAAGAACATGGCAGATTGGATTCATCTAGGCTACAGAATCAGAAGAACAGTCGGGGAGAGAGATTACCTCGGGGACTGCGGATGCTGATGCCATTGCGCCGGAGGAAGAAGTGCAGGAATCAGCGGTCGAAGAGAGGAGATGCGACGGTTCGTCTGAGTTCGCCGGAGTTCGTCGAGGTCTTGGAAGATGAAGCGGTAGTGCTCTGGTGATGTGAAAGCGTAAAAAAGGCTAGGGAGACGGAGCGGTTTATAGAGGTATGATGACCGGGCGGGAATCGAGGCCGTTGGCACTGTTTCAAACAATTAAGGCAAGTGGGCTACCTTGGGCCACCTCGGTATGGAAGGAATCTGAAGGCCCAAAATGAAAGAATTTCGAAGTCCTATAGAGAACTCCAAAATTGGAGGGCATGTGTTAACACCAAAATTTGGTATGGCTCTGTATCAGATTCGGTTAAGAAGAAAATTACAGTTAACTAACGGAAGTTGATCCAAAAGGGGCCGAATCCAAGAAGAAGCCGTGAAGACCACACGTGGCAATTAATTACTGTGTTTATTAATTAGGCAAGGATTAATATTTTATCTTTGGAAAACCTGACCTCGTGTCCGGTCGGGTCCTGTTAGTGTTTCCTTTTGTGTTTAGGAAATCTTGTATCGTGTCCAATAAGGACTCGTATCAACTCGGGGTATAAATACGTATGCCCGGGTGCTGTGTAAGAGATCTACATCAACCAGATCAATACAATTTCGGTGCATCGCCACCCCTTTGACGGGTTCTTGCTTCTCAAGCTGGGCTGCATCGGTTAAGTTCGACCTCCTACGAGAGGGTAAGTCTCGTCACCCCGGACACCGCATCGGCTAGGACTTCCTCGGTTAAGTCCGATATTCTAGTCGGTTCACGGTGGACGGCTTACCACGATATATCTATTTTATCTATGGCTGCATCAGTTTAGTTTGACCTCATAGATCAATTAGGCATATCACATCATGCGTGCGCAGATCCTATCGGCTTACTGGGAGTGTTTTATCATCAGTTTGTGCTGCATCGGTTGGGTCCAACCTACTAAACTGCAAGTGATAAATCATTCCTGCTAGGTGTGGGTGCCATGGGCCCCGGGTACCTCATAACAAGCATATGGGCCACTCGGACAGAGGATGGGCCTAGCCTTGTAATTAGAGATATGGCTAGATTCGGCAGACTTCGCCTTGTATAGAAAGGAATATACAGTCCTAGTCGGGTGCGTTATATCTCTAAGGGGAGATCTCCTAGTCGTAATCCGATGAGGACTCCTACCTTGTAACCCTGTCCCCCAGTATATAAGGGGAAGCAGGGCGCCCCATGAGGGCAGAAGAGCACACATAAGCTCAGAGGTTGAGTTGGTTCACCAGAATCACCACCACAAATCCTCAAAGGAATAACACCACAACTGGACGTAGGGTATTACCTCGCATTGAGGGCCTGAACCAGTATAAAATCTTCTGTGTTCCTTTGCAATCCACCGAGTTTCCATCCGCCGAGTAGCCCCATATATTTATTGCCGATGTAAAACATCGACAGTTGGCGCGCCAGGTAGGGGCTTCGGCGCGATCTACATCTACAAGCTCGATGGATCCAGCAACCGGAGCCGACGGCGGCAAATTCTCTCCCGGAGATACAATCTCATTTGGAAGCCTCGACTTCGTCGCCGACATGTTCGGCAATCTCACCTTGGCCGACACGGACCCGATCCAACCGGCCGAGGAACCAGCCGACTCCGCGCCAGTCGGCCTATACGATGCTGCAGCAATCTCTCACGACATGCTACGGCGATCTCCAATACGCCCGAGTCCAGGGACAACTCTTTCTTTCGGTGTTCAACTCGGACTCGGTTTTGAGCCGGCCAAGATCGAGCCAAAAAAGGAAGAGATCGTCAATTTCCCGTTCGGACTCGGCGACGCCGCGGATATCTACAATCTACATCCGACGTGGCAAACCCGATCCTCTGGAGTTCGACTCGGATACGGCCCCGAGCCGCTCAAGATCGGATCTAGGGAGGTCGGAGTTGTAATCACCCCCATCAACTATTCCGACTACGACTCTCAGTTGGACTACGACTCTCAGTCGGATTCCGACTCTAAGTCGGACAGCAGTTCGGCAAGCTTCTCCCCGCCACGAGAAATCTTCATGGCATCCAAAGGCTCTACTCCTACTCAGGAATCACGCTGACTACGCAAGCAACAAGAGGAGGAGGCCTGCCGACTGCGAGAACAACAGGAGGAAGAAGCAAGACGCCTGCATGCCCGCAACGACGGCCTACGCAGGGCTGGGCGAACCGCTCAGCAACAAACCCTCCAAACAAAAGTCGGCGACCACGACGTCTTCGTCATACCACAACAGAACATCGTGGCCGCCGCAACCCTACTGGACACGGTCCAGCTTGGGCTTGATTACCAGGCCACCCCGACCATCGCAAGGATAAAAGCCATGCTTACCGTTGCTGCATGTCAGCAGCACCAACAGTCGGGTGATACCCTCATACCGACCAACCGGTCGACATTCCCAACGGCAGTCTCATCTACCTCAAAGCGACGCCGAGTGGCTGGCTTCAGTCAGCTGCATACGGAGGCACGTCAGACGTCACTCGGCAGCCCCAACGACAACCGGCGACGTCAAAGCAACCGTCGGGATGATCAGGACCTTCGAGGCCGACAACGACGTGATCTTCGGTAGGACATCAACGCTCGACACCGCGAATGAGAAGATGATGAGCAATGCCAACCGGAAGACGAGAACGAGCGTTTCGACCTCGACCACGAGCGGTTTCGCCGCCGTAGTCGGGGTCGGAGTCCTCATGAAGATGAAGGAGTACCGGCCTTCACCCAGGAGCTACAACAGGCCGACTGGCCATCGGATTTCAAGCCTACAGGAGTCAAAAAATACGACGGCAAGACCAATCCCGAGTCTTGGCTCACGGTCTATACTACGGCAATCCGAGCAGCTGGAGGAGATCACAAAGTCATGGATAACTACCTCCCGATCGCTTTAGCCGACTCAGCGAGGACATGGCTAACAGGACTTCCCAAGCAATCAATCAGCTCCTGGGGAGATCTCCGAGAACGCTTCATCGCCAACTTCCAGGGGACATACGAGAGGCCATCTTCCGAGTACGACTTATATCAGTTGCATCAAAGGAAGAACAAGTCTCTTCGTGACTTCATTAAGAGGTTTTCTGAGAAGAAGAACTCAATCCCTAACGTCAAGGATGAGGTCGTCATCGCCGCCTTTCGAAAAGGAGTCAAAGACACCTCGTTCATCGACAAATTCACACGGAAGCCTCCCAACTCTGTCAAGGCTTTATTTGACATGGCGAACAAATACGCCGACTCAGCCCACGCTGTTGCTGAGGCCCTTGAAGATAAAAAGGCATCTGACAGAAGAAGCGGGAGGGCACCAACGACACGGTCCCGACTAAAGCCGGGAATCGCAAACGCAAGTCAGACGGCTTCATTGTGGCAGTCGGCCACAATCGTCTTCGACTTTCAACAACTAAAGATTATCAAAACAACAAGTGACATGCTCGGGGGCTCACAAGCTCAAATGCAAGGATGGCATCCTCACTCCGAAATACCGAATAGCTAAGTCGCTTCCTGATAAATATTTCTTCACTTGGCTTTACCAATGCCGCAGCCGCTTACACCTAATAGGTGCACAAGCTGCACTTTTTTCTGTTTTTGCTCTTAAATGATTGCAAAAGTACTCGAGTAGCATAAATCTCGATCCGTGAAACTTTGCTCCATGTAAGACAAACTCAAGTCACCCAAAACGCGTGTCCGGGAAAGAGCCATGAGCCAACTCCCGACGCTAGGGGGCTATGACTAGTCGGGCAGAGTGCTTAAACGTAAGGGGTCAACTACTCGAGGAAATTAATATCAAAAAGAGGGAGAACACGTATTTACATATATTGTAAAATACATTTTATTCGGGTGATTATTTCCATCATCAGATGCTACTCATCCGATATCTTTATATTGCAGGCCCAGCTCCGGATACGCGTGACAGGAACTCAGGGCTGCGAGCCTATCTCCTACGCTCGGGGGCTGGACAAGTCTGCCAAAATACACTCGGGATGCTCCATGAGGGCTACTTACCGAGTACTTGCGCCAGTCGGGACGTCATCTTCCCCGGCTACGCTCCATGTGAGCTGACAACCGACTTCTGGCACTAGTCGGGGGTCGTATATCACTTGGCTGGGTGAGGTACGCCCCATGAGGGTCACCAGCCGAATCCTATGCTAATGCAAGGTTCGGGTACCTCGCTTGGCTATAACTCTGTTGGGTAGGGTATGCCCCATGAGGGTCGCTAGCCGAATCCTATGCTAATGCAAGGTTCGGGTACTCTGCTCGGCTCTTCTGAAGTCAGAGAAGACTTACATCGTCAAAGCGCATCCGGAGTTCTCATGCACTGCGTCACACCTGAGGAGGGCAAGCAGATCCTGCAACATACCCACTCAGGCTTATGTGGCAACCAGTTTGCATCCAGAACGTAAGTCGGAAAGGCTTGCGAATTATGATTTCTCTGGCTAATTGCGGTTACCAACACCAAAAAACCCATCCTGACATGCGGTGGATGATACTTCTATAGAGCTATGCTGGATAGGTCGGCTCAGGCCGGCTTATTTGGTAGCAGCCACCAAGATATGAGTTCCTACAGTAGCATGCTCCATGTGGGCCGCCCGCAGGCTGAGTTGAAATTATAGCGCTGGTGCTACCAACAGGAGCCGATGAAGTAAACAGATATGCTTCATGAGAGCCTTATTGCTAAACATATATGTTTGGGTATCTGTTTTATCCACCAGGTCTCGAGGATACATCCTTACAAGGATCACAAGCTGGTCTTCATTAAAATTGGGGATGCAGGTATCTTTCTCGGGTACACCTGACCACGCCGTGGATTTATTTTCATAAAGTGGTACTCGGCCTACATGCGTGGCCACCAGTTGCCATGAGTAACATTATTCCAGCCGACATGACGCTGAAGAGTCTAACTTTCGAGTAGTGCACTACTCGGGAGAGACTATAAATTTCTCATTCGCACTAACATGACGCGGAGGAGTCTAACTTCTGGGTGGGACGCCACTCGGGAAAGACTATAAACACCTTTTCCAGCTGACATGAAGCTGACGAGTCTAATTTTCGAGTAGTATACTACTTGGGAAAGACTATAAATAATCATCCTGGCTGACATGATGCCGACGAGTCTAATTTTCGAGTAGTATACTACTCGGGAAAGACTATAAACACCCCCTTTCCAGCTGACATGACGCTGAAGAGTCCCATATACGAGTAGCATCCTACTCGGCAAGACTATAAACACACATTCCGACTGACATGAAGTCGAAGAGTCCTATATACGAGTAGTTCCCTACTCGGCAAGACTATAAATCATATTCCAGTTGACATGATACCGAAGAGTCTCATATACCAGTAGTAATCTACTCGGGAAAGACTTCAAGGTTAAAGATCTTTGACTTTATGTTTAATTATTTTCACAATTAAGCACAAAGTCGAGGGCTACACCTAATAGGTGCGCCTATTCGGCGCACACTATTCCTACATCTACATAAAGGCCTTCATAGCCTCGCTGCCAGCTGACATGAAGCAGGACTCGGGAGAAGCAGCACTCAGACAAAGAGTACTCAGGAGCAATGCACTCGGGAAGACTTCACCGTGGAGGATGAGCACTCGGCATCAGCTGTGACTCAACTAAGAAGGTCTCGGGGGCTACTGTGGGTGCCATGGGCCCCGGGTACCTCATAACAAGCATATGGGCCACTCGGACAGAGGATGGGCCTAGCCTTGTAATTAGAGATATGGGTAGATTCGGCAGACTTCGCCTTGTATAGAAAGGAATATACAGTCCTAATCGGGTGCGTTATATCTCTAAGGGGAGATCTCCTAGTCGTAATCCGATGGGGACTCCTACCTTGTAACCCTGTCCCCCAGTATATAAGGGGAAGCAGGGTGCCCCATGAGGGCAGAAGAGCACACATAAGCTCAGAGGTTGAGTTGGTTCACCAGAATTACCACCACAAATCCTCAAAGGAATAACACCACAACTGGACGTAGGGTATTACCTCGCATTGAGGGCCTGAACCAGTATAAAATCTTCTGTGTTCCTTTGCAATCCATCGAGTTTCCATCCGCCGAGTAGCCCCATATATTTATTGCCGGTGTAAAACATCGACACTAGGCTAATATTTTGTGCGCAAGCGTCTTATCGGAATGTATAGCCGATAAGTTATCATATGGTTCATCACGATCACATTAGATCTATCGGCCTGTCGAGGTCTGGTTATCATCACCAGTCTGTGCTACAACGGTTGGGTCCGATCTAATAGACTGGTAATAATAACTCTACTCTTAATTAGCCGATGGTTTTTATGTGATGTTTTATCGGAGTGCTTAGCCGATAAGCTATCTTCATATCCAGCTGATTTGTTACAAACATTTAGAAAATCGCTGCTAACTCGGGCGCGAGTACGAGCGAGAACACGGGCACGATCAGCAAGCAAGTACCCGGGCATGAACACAGGCGAGGACCCGGGCACGGGCATGGCAGCAGGTAAGGACCCGGGCGCAAGCGTAGGCCAGGACCCGGGCACGGGCCCGGGCAGCAGGTGAAGATCCGGGCGCGGGCACGAGCAAGGGCCCGGCCACGGGTGCGGGCAGTATCTTTGCAGTGACACTAGTAATTTTAATCACAATTGGTTGGAGTTTATTTGATATATTTATTTATGCATTCTGCTTATTTATTTTATTAGTTTACAGCCGATTTTCGAGCATCCCTTTGATGATCGGCTAGTTTGGTATTTGTTTATTATTATGTTATTGTTCATGCCATCATCGGCTTCCAGCCGGTGTATAAGTGCTATAGTTCATATCGGCCATCGGCCGATGAGACGAGTCCAGATCGGCTTCCAGCCGATTGGCTCATTGATCTAACATTTTTTCTCCTTGTCAATTGCAGGGTCAAATTGACTGGCACGCCTACGAACCTCAAGATTTTAGGACCTGCACTGGAGTGAAGCAAATCTCCTAGGCCTTCGCGTGTCTCCAGGCGCCGAACGGCCCCGGCGGTTTTTGGCGTCAACACGTTTTTGGCACGCCTGGTGGGACACGAAGTATCAACAGTCTCAATCGGAATTGCAACATGGCCGGAAAAGAGATCAAAACAAACAACGTAATTCTAGTCAACATGGAAGATTTAATAGACGAGCAAAGACAGCAAGTCGAGCAAAATATGGCCAATTTCCAGAAGCTTTGCTTGGAATCCTTCAGTATGACAAGACAAGGGCCGATTCAGAAGATGCAGTTTCCAAAACCAGTTCTATTTGGTGAATCGAGCCGTACACCACCCGAAAGTCCACCAGTAAAACCTTTACAAGATATGGTAAATGAAGCAGTGCATCATGCACTCATAAATCAATCCGGGATCTTGGTGAACATGCTTCATAACCTCATAAAGAAGATGGTGGATGGATCAATCGTTCAAGAGCCTACTCGGGGTCCTGACTATCTCCTGCCAAAGACGGAGCCCAATCAAGTTACTTATGGGATAAACAGAGACATACCAGAAAACCTGTTTACACAGAACCAGGCTGGGGGGCAACAGGATATTCCTGCTGGATACCATCGGTCTGCTTATTATGGGGGATATCAGCAAAATTATCCAGGAGCTAGGGCCGATCCAGGTAGTTACCAAAGGGAATATCCTAGACAGAATCGGCAACCGACTCCACCTATACAGTATCAACAGGACAACCCGAGGGAAGAAGATTTGTCAACAAGGGTTGCAGAAATAGTAAGGGAACAATTTGGGATCAAGCCCAAGGAGCAGACATTTATGTATCGGCATCCATGTCTCGAGTGGTTTGATAGAGTGCCATTGCCACACCGATACAGGGTCCCAGATTTTTCCAAGTTCTCAGGGCAAGGCAGCACATCTACAGTAGAACACGTTAGCCGATTCCTAGCACAGTGCGGAGAGGCATCGGCTGAAGAGGCTCTGAGAGTTACTTGTATAGTCTGATAAGCCGACCGAGTACACAAATAGTCACGAGACTTACTTGTATAGTCGGTGTCCATCTTGGACTTCGCCATCTCGAGCTCTTTTAGCTCCTTCTTCAGGCGTTCAATTTCCAGGGATTGGTTATTGAGGTTTGTCTCAAGAGCCATAGCCAAACAGAGTGTGGGTGCCATGGGCCCCGGGTACCTCATGACAAGCATATGGGCCACTCGGATAGAGGATGGGCCTAGCCTTGTAATTAGAGATATAGCTAGATTCGGCAGACTTCGCCTTGTATAGAAAGGAATATACAGTCCTAGTCGGGTACGTTATATCTCTAAGGGGAGATCTCCTAGTCGTAATCCGATGGGGACTCCTACCTTGTAACCTTGTCCCCCAGTATATAAGGGGAGGCAGGGCGCCCCATGAGGGCAGAAGAGCTCATAGAAGCACACGGCCATACAGTTCATCAGAACTACCACCGTATATCCTCAAAGGAATACATACAAACTGGACGTAGGGTATTACCTCACATCGAGGGCCTGAACCAGTATAAAATTTCCTTGTGTTCCTTTGCAATCCACCGAGTTTCCATCCGCCGAGTAGCCCCATATATTTATTGCCGGTGTAAAACATCGACACAGAGTCAACGATCAACAATACAGAAAGATTTGTCTGAGGTCACTCGAGCAAGAGGGAAGCTTACTTCTAATAGTCCCTGCCTGAGCCCAGTTCTCATCCCTAAGCTTGTCTACTGATCCCTTCAGCCACTCCTCCCTCTCCTTGCTGGATCTTTCTAGGTTTTCCTTGGTAGTCTGGAGCTATTGGAGTTGGGTAAGTTGAGGGGCAAGCTTGGACAGAACTCGAACCATCTTCATCGACTGATCGACCACTTTCTGCTCAGGGAGTATTCAAGTCAAGCACAACAAGCACCAAAAGTGCAAAGTCTTGAAGAACCACCAATCAGCAAACACAGCGAGATTGGTTGCATACCTGAATTCCCTTTGACGCAGTGATAGCGGCGTACATCAAGTTATCCTTTCTCTCTGGGCTGCCTACCGTCATGCTCGAAGCTCTCTGCTTCCCCCTCTGGAGTAACCCAATGGAATGTCCGGGGGAAGTTTGCAGGGGGAGCCTCGAGTCTGAGATCATCTTCATCAGAAGATGACGATAATGGAGGTGATGGAGTCCTAGGCCTTGGACCAGTTGGTGGCACGGGCTCTTGGGTGAGTTCAGGGATGGGAGCTTCAATTGCGATGTCCTGACTGGGTGACGCTGGTGGCCCGACAGGGTGGATCAACTCAGCTTCATGGGCTAGGATGATTTTCGGCTCGGCTTGTGGCTCGACTGGCTCAGCCTCTGTCGGGACGAGATCTGCTACGGGGGTTGGTGGCACTGCTCCCTTAGGGTCAGCGTCACTTGGCTTCCTATAGGAATATTCAACGGTCAAGATATTACAAGTTTATTCAAGCTGTTTTGAAGACTGAAGATTTCTTCATACCTCTTGGAAGTTTTAAACCTCCATCCCTGTGTGCTAGGGTTGGGGGTAGTCGGCGATGGGCTTGATAGCCTGCTTGGTGGTGGAGAGCTACCGACTATCAGGCTCATGGGCGTGGCAGTCGGCAGTGCATAACTTGGCCCAGTCGGCGCTGTACTTAACGCAGCCGACTGGGTGGTGGCGACACTCGTTGGTGCGGTCCTAGGGCTGGGTGGCCTGGACACGGCGCTGCTTGAGTCCTTGATCATCAGACTGCCAGATGCCTTACTCAGCATATCATTCTTTTCGGCCTAGTCTGTCGCTGGTCTTTCCCAGCCCTCTTGGGGCTGGGTTGGGTTGTCGAGGGGCAGGCCGGGCGTTTCCAGGCCCCACTAGCCGATTGGCTTTGGGGATCAGAATCAAATTCTTCATATTCCTGCAAACACCCAGATATCAAACCATGCAAGATGGGATGACATTCATATCGCTCATGACAAATGGATATCAAGATGACTACAACATCATATATTACCTTTGGCCGGGGCCTGCCCTCGTAGTATGGCTTGGGGGCTCTTTCTTTATCCTCGGTCACCACGACCCCATTGATGGAAAAGCCGAGCAGAGTATCGGTTACCTTATTCTTGTCAATGAAGTCGAGGTATTCTCGGGTTGGATCATTTTTCCCCTAGTAGTCGAACCCAAGGTGGCTTCTGGCCATCAAAGGCTGGGTTCGGCGATTCAGGAATCACCTGGCCACCCAGGGACCGGTCAGCCCTGTGCCCTTTAGCGCGCTGATTTTCTTCAGCAGCTTGTATACCTAGCCCATTTCACCTTGCGATGGCACTGAAGTCCAGCTCTCCAGGACAGATGGTGGATTTCCTGTGAAAGGGGGCAGCGAGGGCTCGAGATTTGAGCAATAAAACCACTCTCGATGCCATCCCTTGAGAGAAGTCTTTAGGGGGACATGGAGATATGTGGAGGCCATGGGACCTGGGTACCTCATCACAAGCATATGGGCCACTCGGATAGAGTATGGGCCGAGTCTTGTAGTTAGAGATATAGTGGCATCTGGTAGACTTTGCCTTGTATAATAAGGAATGTAGAGTCTTGGCCGGGTAAAGTATATCTCTAAGAAGGAAATCCCTTGGCCGTATCCGGCTGGGATTCCTATCCTGTACCCCTGTCCTCCAGTATATAAGGGGAGGCAGGGCACCCCTTAAGGGGCACGAGATCATTGATCGACACAACTCCTCATACGAATAACACCACAACTAGATGTAGGGTATTACCTTACATCGAGGGCCTGAACCAATATAAAATCTTTTTGCGTTCCTCTGCAATCCATTGAGTTTCCCCTCGCCGAGTAGCCCTATAGTTATATTGCCGGTGTAAAACATCGACAAGATAAGCCTTCTGCATCTCATTGCGGAGTTGAAGGCTTGCTCCCCCTATTGTCTTAATCTTGGATTTTGAGGGTTGTGGCTTGATGTGGAAGAGATATTGGAAGAGATTGAAATGGGGACTAATGCCTAGGAAGGCCTCACAGAGGGTCACAAAAATAGAAATCTAGTGAACAGAGTTGGGATTGAGGTTGACGAGCTCAATGCGGTAGAAGTCAAGAAGACGGCAGAGGAAATCAGAAGATGGCAAAGAAAGACCACGATCAAAAAAAGAAGTAAAGACCATGGTCTAGCCTGGGCCTGGAATGGGGACAAACTCACCGATGATTGGGCACCAGTTGATGATCTCCCGCGGCTATAGTATCTTCCTGTTCTCCAAGATCGTCAGCTTCGTGGAGCTGTAATCCGACACCGGCCAAGATCTTGATGACATATCTAGGATGTCAAAAGGGGTTCTCGGCATCACTAGGGGTGTGGATCTGGGAAGCAGATCCTGGTGAATCTCGGGCCGGGAGCGTAGCTACAGCGAACCCTAGCGGTGCGGAGAGCACGAAGTTTGGGCGCTGTTTCGGAAGTTGAAGCGATTTGGCAGATTGGGGAAGAAAGGGAAATCTTTTCTCTCTCCTGTCGTTTTATAGAACCTGCACCGAGTTAGTGGGCTTGGGCCGGCTAGCTCGGTAATGGGCCATAAGATATGAATTTCTAAATAGCATGTCCTACTGGGCCGACTACTGATTGTGTTAAAATCACAGTACAGATACTATTTTATAGAAACCGATCAAAATAATCAGATATGTTTCATGTTAAGCCTAATTGCTGGACACATGTGTTAAGATATCTGAATTATTTGACAGGTATTGAGGATATATCCTTATAAGGATCAATAGCCGGTCTCCATTAAAATTGGGGATGTAGGTATCTCTCAATAACACCTCACCACATATTGGGTTAAAATCCATGAAGTGGTACTTAGCTTAAATGCTTAGCCAAAATTGCCTTGAGCAAAAATATTTCCAGCTGATATGATGCTGAAAGAGTCCGATTTCTGAGAAATATAGCACTCGGAAAAGACTTAAAGGTTAAAGATCTTTGACTTTATATTTAATTGTTCCACAATTAAGCACAAAGTCAGGGGCTACACCGAAGAGGTTTGGTGCACAATATTCATATTTCTTATGAAGCCCTTCATAGCCTCATTGCCAGCTGATATGAAGCAGGACATGGAGAAGAGATACTCAGACAATGGGTACTCGGGAGCAAGGCACTCAGGAAATCGTCACCAAGGACGATGAGCGCTCGGCACCTGTTGTGACTCAACTATGAAGGTCTCAGGGGTTACTGTGGAGGCCATGGGCCCTGGGTACCTCATGAGAAGCTTTCTGGCCACTCGGACAGAGAATAGGCCCAATCCTATAATTAGCGATGCGACAGGACTCGGTGCGTATTACCTTGTATGATAAGGAAAGGGATATAGTCCTAGTCGGGTACGTTGTATTCCTAGAACGAAATCCCTTGGTCAAGTCCGACTGGGATTCCTACCTTGTAACCTTGCGCTCCTCGGTATAAAAGGAGAGGTGCTCTCAGCAGAGAGAGAAGGCAGAATCTCACCAGTGAAACCTCAAAGGCAATACACAATAGCTGGAAGTAGGGTATTACTGTGGAGGCCATAGGCCCCGGGTACCTCATGACAAGCATATGGGCCACTCGGATAGAGGATGGGCCTAGTCTTGTAATTAGAGATACCATAGAGCCCGGCAGACTTTGGCTTGTACGATAAGGAATATATAGTCCTAGTCGGGCAAGATATATCTCTAAGAGGAGATCCCTTGGCCATAATTCGGCTGGGACTCCTACCTTGTACCCCTGTCCCCCAGTATATAAGCAGAGGCAAGGTGCTCCCTGAGGGCATAAGCTCATAGAAACGAACATACATCCTCAAAGGAATACACCACAACTGGACATAGGGTATTACCTCACATCGAGGGCCTGAACCAATATAAACCTCCCCGTGTTCCTTTGCAATCCACCGAGTTTCGATCCGATGAGTAGCCCTATATTCATATTGCCGGTATAAAACATCGACAATTACCTCACCAGGTAGGGGGCTTCGGTGAGATCTACATCTACAAGCTCGATGGCGGCAAATTCTCTCCTAGAGATGCAATCTCATTCGGAAGCCTCGACTTCGTCGCCGACATGTTCGGCAAACTCACCTTGGCCGACACAGACTTGATCCAAACGGTCAAGGAACTAGCCGACTCCGCGCCAGTCGGTCCGCAAGATGCTGCAGCCACCCTCGTCAATCTGCTGTGGCGATCTACCACCTGTCCGGGTCTTGAGACAACTCTCTCCTTCGGCGTCTGACTCGTGCTTGGCCTTGAGCCGGCCTGGGTCGGGCTAGGAAGGGGAGAGATCGTCAATCTCCCTTGCAAACCCAACGACGCCGCGGATGTACATCCCATGCGGCTGACCCGATCCTCTATGCTTCAGTTTGGACATGGCCTAGAACCGTTCCAGATTGGATCTAGAGAGGTCGGAGTCGTCCTTACTCCGATCAACTACTCGGATTCTGACTCCAAGTGGGACAACGGTTCGAACACCAGTTCAGACACTAGTCTGGTGAGTTTCCTTCTGCCCCGCGAGATCTTCATGGCTTCAACCCCCCCACCGGAGGTGCGCCAACTACAAGAGGAGCAACAAGAGGAGGCACGCCGATTACGGCAACAGGAGGAGACCGAGTGCGAGGCTCGCAACGACGAGCTACGCAAGGCTGGGCGAACCGCTCAGCAACAGATCCTCCAGACCAAAGTCGGCGACCATGACATCTTCGTCATGCCACAAAAGAACGTCGTGGCCGCAGCAACCCTGCTAGACACACTCCAGCACGGGCGTGATCACCAGGCCACCTCGACTATCGCCAAGATCAAGACGATGATTACAGCTACTGCCTATCAGCAGCACCAGCAGTCGGGCGACACACTTGTACCGTCCAACCGGTCGGGTTCTCTGGCGGCAGGCTTGTCTACATCAGCACGTCGCTGGGTGGTCGGCTCAAGTCAGCCGCACGCGGAGTCACGACATACATCTCTCGGCCATCCTAACAACAACAACCGGCGGTGTCCCTAGTACGATCGCCGTGACAATCAAGATCTCTGAGAATGCCTACAACACGACCTCCGCCACAACATCAATGCTCGGCGCCGTGAACACGAAGAGGACGAGCGCCACCGACTGGAGGACGAGCACGAGCATTTCGGTCTCCACCACGAGCGGTTTAACCATCGCGGCAAGAGCCAGAGCCCTCACGAAGATGAAGGCGTACCCGCTTTCACCTAGGAACTACAAGACGTCAACTAGCCATCGGGCTTCAAGCCTACGGGAATCGAGAAATACGACAGCAAAACTAACCCTGAGTCCTAGCTCACCGTATATACCCTGGCGATCCGAGCTGCCGGAGGTGATCACAAAGCCATGGCTAACTACCTCCCGGTCGCCCTGGCCGACTCAGCGAGGACATGGCTAACAGGGCTCCCGAGGCGATCAATCGATTCCTGGGGGGAACTCCGGGAACGCTTCATAGCCAACTTTCAAGGGACTTACGAGAGACCGTCTTCCGAGCACGATCTCTACTAGCTGCACCAGAGGAAGAACGAGTCCCTCCGTGAGTTCATCAAAAGGTTCTCCGAGAAGCGCAATTCCATTCCTATGATCAAGGACGAGGTCGTCATCACTGTCTTCTGCAAGGGAGTCAAGGACGCCCCGTTCATTGTGAAGTTCACTCGAAAGCCACCAGCCTCTGTCCGGGCTCTCTTCGATATGGCCAATAAATACGCTGACTCGGCCGAAGCGGTCACAGAGGCCCTCGACGAGAAGAAAGAGCCCCGGTAGAAGGACCAAAAGGCGAAAGCCAACAACGAGCCATCACAGAACAAGTCCGGTAACCGCAAGTGGAAGTTGGACAACGAGGTGGCCAACATGGAGCGAACTCGGTCGCGGCCCTCAAGGAACAACGACTACCAGAAAGTTATGAACGGGCCTTGCCCTTTCCACCCCAAGGGCAAGCACACGGCCAAGGACTGCTTCATGCTCAAGAAGTTTGCTTCCGAGCAGGCTTCATCATCTGGTGCCGACAAGGACAAAGACAAGTCAGATTCGGGCTAGGCCGATGATTTTCAAGATCCCCAAGCCGAGCTCAACCACATCTTCGGAGGGCCGTTTGCGTACGAGTCCAAGCGAAAGCAGAAGATAACGGCACACGACGTCAATGTGGTCTCTACAGTAGACCCACCCATATTTGCATTGGTCAGAGATGTCCATCACATTCAACCACGCAGATCATCCAGATCGGGTTTCACACCCAGGACGCTACCCACTTGTCCTGGATCCGGTCATCAAAAATATCAAGCTAAAGAAGGTCCTCATAGATAGAGGCAATGCGCTCAATATTCTGTTCGCCAAGACTCTGGATGAGATGAAGTTTCCTCGTTCAAAACTACGGCCGAGCACGGCACCCTTCCATAGGATAATTCCTGGCCTATCTTCAACACCCTCGGACAAATAACATTGCCAGTTACCTTCGGCACGCGGTTAACTTCCGCACAGAAAACATCTGCTTCGAGGTCGCCGACTTCTAGACCGCGTACCACGCGATACTCAGACGACCGGCGCTCGCCAAATTCATGGTGATACCGCACTATACCTACATGGTGCTCAAGATGCCCAGGCCAGCCGGGGTCCTCTCCCTCCGTAGTGACATCAAGCAAGCCTTCACCTGTGACAAGGAGAGCTACGAGTTGGCTCAATCGCAAGAGGCAGCAGTCGGACGCAATAGCATTCGGCAAGCCGTCACAACTGAAGTCAAGGAGGACCAAGTTCCGGTGAAAAAAGCAGTGAAGTCGGGAATTTCAACGGACTATGACACGAAAAAGATCCCCTTGGACCCTTCCGACCCCTCCAAGACTACTCTAGTTGGGACCGGACTCGACCCCAAATAGGAAGACGCGCTTGTCACCTTCCTCCAAGCCAACAAGGATATCTTCGCATGGAAACCGTCTGACATGCCGGGCATACCAAGGGAGGTGATCGAGCACGCCCTCAATGTCAAGACAGACACCAAGCCAGTCAAGCAACGGCTGCGGCGCTTCGCACAGGACAGCAAAGATGCTATTCGGGAGGAGATCACCAAGCTCCTCACAGCCGGGTTCATCAAAGAGGTCTACCACCCGGACTGGCTAGCAAACCCAGTTCTGGTCCGGAAGAAAAATGGTAAATGGCGCATGTGCGTCGACTACACCGATCTAAACAAGGCATGCCCCAAGGATCCATTTGGTCTACAGAGAATAGATTAGATGGTGGATTCAACCGCGGGGTGCAAACTTCTCAGTTTTCTCGACTGTTACTCAGGATACCACCAAATTAGCCTGAAGGAGGAGGACTGCCTCAAGACGTCTTTCATCACGCCGTTTGGCACATACTGCTACATCACCATGCCATTCGGCCTGAAAAACACTGGAGCAACGTATCAACGAGCAATTCAGTGGTGTTTACACACTCAGATCGGGTGCAACGTGGAGGCCTACGTCGATGATGTGGTGATCAAGACCAAGTCCAAAGAAGATCTCATCGCTGACCTGGAAGAAACCTTCCAAAATCTTCGAAGATTCAAAATGAAGTTGAATCCGGAAAAGTGTGCCTTCGGTGTGCCATCCGGCAAGTTACTCGACTTCATCGTATCGCATCGCGGCATCGAGGCCAACCCGGAGAAAGTCAATGCAATCATGAACATGGCACCCCCGACTAGCCAGAAGGACGTCCAGAAGCTGACAGGCTGCATGGCGGCACTCAGCCGATTAATTTTCTGACTGGGCGAACAGGGCATGCCCTTTTTCAAGCTATTGAAGAAAGCAGACAATTTCCAATGGACTCCCAAAGCCCAGTAAGCCTTCAAAGACTTCAAGAAATTTCTCACATCACCACCCATGTTGGCGTCACCTATGCCCCAAGAGCCATTAATGCTATATCTAGCGGCAACAACTCAGGTAGTCAGCACGGTGTTGGTAGTCGAGCGATCTGAACCGGGTCACATACAGAAGATTCAATGGCCAGTCTACTTTGTTAGCGAGGTCCTTGCTAACTCCAGGATGAGATATCCGCAGGTCCAGAAGCTGCTCTACGGCCTACTTATTACTGTCCGGAAGCTGGTGCACTATTTCCAATCGCATCAACTCACGGTGGTCACATCATATCCACTAAGGAATTCCCTGCATAACCGCGAGGCCACCGGCCGAATCGCTAAATGGGCGGTCGAGTTGATGGCGTTCGACATCACCTTTCAGCCATGGACAGTGATCAAATCACAAGCTCTAGCTGACTTCGTGGCCGAGTGGACAGAAGTTCAGATGCCTACATCAACAGCAAAGCTAGAGTACTGGACAATGTACTTCGATGGTTCTCTAAGGATCAGCGGCGCCGGGGCCGGCGTCGTACTGACATCCCCCACTGGCGAAAAACTCAAGTATGTTCTCCAGATCCACATCCCGGCTTCCCACAACGTTGCCAAGTACGAGGCACTCATCCACGGTCTCTACATTGCTATATCACTCGGCATCCGTTGATTGGTTGTGCGTGGAGATTCCCAACTCGTGGTCAACCAAGTCATGAAAGACTGGACATGTCTCAACGACACCATGGCGGCATACTGCCAGGAGGTCAGAAAGCTGGAAAACAAGTTTGACGGGCTGGAGATAACACATGTCCTACAACAATACAACGATGCTGTAGATGAACTGGCAAACATGGGATCCAAGCGAGAAGTAGTCCCGACAGGGATCTTTGTCGAGCAACTTACGGAGCTGTCAATCAAGAAGAAACCAGCGCCAGCGCAGTCGAGAGGCGAACCTACCCCGGCAACAAACGAAGTGCTGACCATATGTCAAGATTGGCGGACTCCTGTTCTCAAATCCCTCCTTGACGATGAACTCCCAAAAGATCACAATCAAGCCGAACAAATCAAACATCGAAGCAAAAGTTTCCTAGTAGTCAGAGAAGACCTGTACCGAAGAAGCACATCCGGTGTCCTCATGCGTTGCGTCACCACCGAGGAAGGCAAGTAGATTCTGCAATCGATCCACTTGGGCATATGTGGCAACCACGCCGCATCCAGGACGTTAGTCGGAAAGGCTTACAGGCAGCGATTTTTCTGGCAAACAGCAGTAATAGATGCCAAAGACATTGTTCGCACATATGAGGGTTGTCAATTCTACGCAAGACAAACAAATCTCCCAGCTCAAGAACTTCAAACCATACCAATCTCTTGGCCCTTTGCAGTATGGGGGCTTGACATGGTCGAGCCTTTCAAGAAAGCACCAGGAAGGTTCACACACTTGTTCGTCGCAGGGGATAAATTCACAAAGTGGATTGAGGCAAAACCCGTTGCTACCATAACAGCGGCACGAGCAAAGGACTTCATCATGAGTATATTATACCGATTCGGGGTTCCTAACCGCATCATAACGGACAATGGTACTTAGTTCACGGGCGGCGTCTTTCAAGATTTATGTGACAAATTCGACATCAAGATCTGTTATGCTTCTGTGGCACATCCGTGGAGCAACGGGCAGGTTGAGCATGCCAATGGCATGGTCTTACAAGGCATCAAGATAAGGATATTTGACCGACTACAACCATACACGGGCCACTGGGTACAAGAACTCCTATCCGTTCTTTGGTCTCTCAAAACCACGGTTAGTCGGGCAACTGGGCAATCCCCTTTCTTTCTAGTCTATGGTGCTGAGGCCGTGCTACCAACTGAGTTAAGAGTACGGCTCTCCGGGAGTTCGAGCTTACTCAGAAGACAAATCCAACAATACCTGATTGGTCAAACTAGATCAGTTGAAAGAAGCGAGGGACATCGCAATAATCCAGTCGGCAAGGTATCTTCAAGGCCTGCGTCGTTATCACAGTCGCAATGTCCGTGGCTGCGCCTTTTTGGTCGGAGATCTCATCTTGAGAAAAATACAAACAACCAAAAACAGGCATAAACTATCCCCAATATGGGAAGGGCCGTTCATTATCGCAGAAGTTACATGGCCAAGCGCCTACCGACTAAAGACGGTGCCCTCGTTAGCAACTCATGGAAAATAGAACAACTACATCCTTTCTATACCTGAGTTTTATACTTTTATCTCCTCTGCAAAAGCTTGAAATTGGATTTGGGCATTGGCTCTAGCAGCTACCCGGATTCATCGACAAGTAAACTTGTTCGGCAAAATTGCAGACGGAGTACTTAATGGATTGGTCAAGATCATTGCCAGAGCGGAGACTTACTTTCGTAGTCAGCCTCCCATTTGGCTTTGCCCTTCTCCAGTTCAACCTTCTCTTCCTTGAGCTTGGCGTTGTCCTTCTCCAGGTTGGCCTTGTCTTTCTCGAGCTCAGCTTTGGCCCTCTCCGCCTCCTTCAGCTGGTTTTCCCCCTCTATTCGGGTCTTCACCTCAGCTTCGAGGGCTACACATCAGAATGGTCAAGAACCCGAGATTGCAGTTAGGACACAACTGGGCAGCCAGAAACAACCGAGTTGAAGAAATATGCATGGGATTTAGTCGGGAAGATAAATACGGGAGACTTACTTCTGATCTTCTTTGCTAGAGCCCAGTTCTCCTCCCTGAGCTGGTTAACGACTCCCCTTAGCCAAGTCTTCCTCTCCCAGCTCGACTGCTCTAACTCGGCCTTCAAGGTCTGGAGCTGGCCTAATTGTTGGAGTTGGGGGACAAGCTGGGTCAGGACTTCGTTCATCCTCTTCGAGTGGTCAACAATTTTCTGCTCGGGGAGAAATAGAGCAAAGTAGAATCAAGCGTTAGAACACTCATGCAAGGAAGACTACCGAGATTCTGATATGGCGAAAGTCATACCTGGACCCCCCGGGACGCGGCGATTGCGGTGCAAAGCAAGTCTTCACGCTCCTGCTCTGCCGCAACTTCATCGTGCTTGTAACTCTTCGCAGTTCCATCGGGGGCTACCTAGTGGAATGTCCTCGGGAATCTGCGGGGAGGAGCCTCAAGCCTGGGGAGATCCAGTCCCTCTAAAGACGACGACGACGACAGGGACGGCGACGGGGTCCTAGCCCCCAACTTGGCAGCTACTGGGGCTTCAAGGACATGCTCAGTGGTTGGAGCAACAGCTTCAACATTAGCCTCTTGGTTGGCTAGCGTCGACGGCTCTGCAGTCGGGACGACCTCGGTTTCTGCAACTGAGACGGTCACTGACTCAGCAGATGTGCTCGTGGGCACTGGTCCGGCTGGGGACGGCTCTACAATAGGAGCAGCCGGTGTGGTCTCCTTGAGATCGATGTTGGTGCGCTTCCTGCACGATGAGTCGGACATCAATACACCACGATGCTAAACAGCACTCCTAGAAGACTTAAGGTCGCATACCTCTTGGAGAATTTGAGCTTGTGCCCGGGGGCTCCTGATGTCGGCGGTTGACTGCTGCCGGTTGTCGGGCTGGACGGCGTGGCAGTCGGCGGCGGCATTTTTGTCCTGGTTGGCCCCGCTCCTGGTGTGGCCGACTGGGGTGCTCAGGTACTCGGCGGTGCCATCCTTGGGCTTGATGTTACTGAGCCCGACGGCGCTTGACCCGACCTTGTACTCGGCGGCACTCTTCTTGGGCTCGATGATGCTGAGCCTGACTGCACTGGTCCCAGTCTAGGACTCAGCGACCTGGGAATTGTGCTAGTGGTGTCTTTTATCTTCAGACTCCCAGCTGCGTCACTCGGCCTGATAATCTTCTTCTTGCCCTGGTCTTCAACAGGCCTCTTCCCCGCTCTCTTGGAGTCGGGCTGGGCAGCAGAAGGACTTAGCGGCCTCTTCTTCGACCTCATGGTCGACAAGGTTTGGGAGTCCTCATCAAACTCCTCACATGACTACAAGCAGTTCAACAACATATGTTACAAATCGTGAAGCAATCCTGGGCGTATATCTACAAGCACTCATCGCAGATGGATAACCAGTTAACATCAACGAGAGTTACCTTTGGGCGTGGCCTCTTCAGGCTGTAAGCCGCCACAGACCGCTCTGTGTCTTCAGTTTCGACAATCCCGCTTGCAAAGAAATCCAGCAGGACATTGGTCACCTTGTGCTTGTCCATCAGGTTAGGGTATTCCCGGCTAGGATCACCTCTTCCCTTGTAGTCCCAGCCGAAATGACACCTCAACTTTAGCAGCCTGATGCACCGATTCAAGAAATGTCTAGCCACCCATGGACCAGTCAGCCCGGTGCTCTTCAGCTTGTCAATCAATATATGGACTTGGCCCATTTCTTCAAAGCTAGGCACAGATGACCAGTTGGGCACAACCGTCGGAGGCAAACCCATAAAAGGGGGAAGGCTTGGTTCAAGATCAAAGTAGTAAAACCATTCCTTATGCTAGCCTTTGAGAGAAGATTTCAGGAGAATATTGAAATAAATCCTCTTCATCTCACTCCTGAGCTAGATACCGGCCGCCCTAATCACCTGGACCTTGCTCTTTGAGGGCTGTGGTTTGATGTGGAACAGATGCCTAAATAGATTCAAATGGGGTTCCACACCCAGGAAGCATTTACAAAGAGTCACAAATATAGAAATTTGCAAGATCGAGTTGGGATTCAGATTCACCAACTCGAGTTCATAGAAGGCAAGGAGCTGGCGGAAGAACTCGGAAGATGGAAGAGAAAGATCCCGGTTGAAAAAAGAGGCAAAAACAATGGTCTCACCAACCCGGGGCTCTGGAACTAATTCACCTTTAGCCGGATGCCAGTTGATGACATTGCGGCTTTGCAATCTCAGCTGCTTCTCCAGAAGCTTCAGCTTAGCCGACCCGCAATCTAAAGTCGGCCAGACCTCATCTGATGCATCCAGGAAATCTAAAGCTCTCGGCATGGTTAAGGGCGAGAAGATTTGGGGGAAATGTTGTTGGAGGTTTGGAACGGACGCGGAGAAGCGGGATCGCCCGAGTTTCAATGGGGAAGAGCAAGCAATGGTGAACCCAAGCGAGGTGGGAGGCAAAATTTTGGCGTGGAAGCTGGAAGACGAAATGATTGGAGGATTGGAGAAGATGAGAGAATCTTTTCTCTCTCTCCCCGCCTTTTATAGAGCCTGTACTGATTCATGGGCTTGGGCTTACAAAATCGGTATTGGGCCAATAAGATATGAGTTTCTATAGTAGCATGCTCAATATGGGCCGCTCGCTGGCTGTGTTAAAATCACGGTGTTGGTGCTACCAACAGGAACCGATGAGGTAAATAGATATGCTTCATAAAGGCCTAATTGCTAAACACATGTGTTCGGGTATCTGTCTTATCCACCAGGTATTGAAGATATATCCTTATAAGGGTCACAAGTTGGTCTTCATCAAGATTGGGGATGCAAATATCTCTCAAGTACACCTGACCACATAATGGATTAATTTTATAAAGTGGTACTCGGCCTATATGCTTGGCCAACAGTTGCCATGAGCAAATCTTTTTTCAGCCGATATGACGCTGAGGAGTCTAACTTCTGAGTAGTGCACTACTCGGGAGAGACTATAAATATTCTTTCCAGCCGACATGACGCTGAAGAGTCTAACTTTCGAGTGGGACGCCACTCGGGAAAGACTATAAACATATTTTCCAGCTAACATGAAGCTGAAGAGTTTCATATACGAGTGGCATGCTACTCGGCAAAGACTATAAATTATTTCCGGTTGACATGATACCGAAGAGTCTTATATACCAGTAGTATACTACTCGGGAAAGACTACAAGGGTAAAGATCTTTGACTTTATGTTTAATTGTTTTCACAATTAAGCACAAAGTCGGGGGCTACACCTAATAGGTGCGTCTATTCGGTGCACACTATTCACACTTCTACATGGAGCCCTTCATAGCCTCGCTGCCAGCTGATATGAAAGAGTACTCAGGAGCAATGCACTCGGGCAATCTTCCCCGCGGAGGATGAGCACTCGGCATCAGTTGTGACTCAACTATGAAGGTCTCAGAGGCTGCTGTGGAGGCCATGGGCCCCGGGTACCTCATGACAAGCATATGAGCCAGTCGGACAGAGGATGGGTCTAGTCTTGTAATTAGAGATATCATAAAGCCCGATAGACTTTGCCTTATACAATAAGGAATATACAGTCCTAGTCGGGCAAGATATATCTCTAAGAGAAGATCCCTTGGCCGTAATTCGGCTGGGACTCCTACCTTGTACCCTTGTCCCCCAGTATATAAGGGGAGGCAGGGCGCCCCCTGAGGGCATAAGTTCATAGAAGCGAACATACATCCTCAAAGAAATACACCACAACTGGACGTAGGGTATTACCTCACATCGAGGGCCTGAACTAGTATAAACCTCCCCGTGTTCCTTTGAAATCCACCAAGTTTCGATCCGACGAGTACCCTATATTCATATTGCCGGTATAAAACATCGACAATTACCTCACCTCGAGGGCCTGAACTAGGATAAATTGTTTCGTATTCTTTTGCAATCCATCAAGTTTAGGTCTCACGAGCAGCCCCATATTATTATTGCCGATACAAAACATCGACAATATCAACGTGCTATTCAATGGTGGCAATGTGGAGGCATATGTCGACGACGTGGTGATCAAAACCAAAGTCAAGGAAGATATCATCGCCGATTTAGAAGAAACTTTTCAAAGCCTTCGGAGATTCAAGATGAAACCGAACCCGAAAAAGTGCGTCTTTGGAGGACCTTCGGGGAAGCTACTCGGTTTCATCATTTCACAACACGGCATCGAGTCAAATCTAGAGAAAATCAACGCAATCATGAATATGGGTCCCCTGACTAGCCCAAAGGATGTACAGAAGCTGACTGGTTGCATGGTGGCACTCAGCCGATTCGTTTCCCAACTTGGCAAACGGGGTATGCCATTTTTCAAAGTACTGAAGAAAGTTGATAATTTTCAATGGGCGTCAGAAGCCCAATAAATCTTTGAAGACTTCAAGAAGTTCCTCACATCACCACCCGTGTTGGCGTTGCCAATGCCCCAGGAACCACTTATGTTGTATGTGGCAGCAACCTCTCAGGTAGTCAGCACGGTATTGGTAGTTAAGCAGGCAAAGCCAGGACATATACAAAAAGTTCAAAGGCCAGTTTACTTGTTAGCGCGGTCCTAGGTGAAACCAAGATGAAATATCGCCAAGTCCAGAAGCTGCTTTATGGTTTGCTTATAACTGTCCGGAAGTTGGTGCACTATTTTCAGTTGCATCAAGTTACAATTGTCACATCGTATCCACTTGGGGATGTCCTACACAACCACGAAGCCACCGGTAGAATCGCTTAATGGGTGCTCGAGTTGATGGTGTTCGACATTGTCTTCTAGCCAAGGATAGCGATTAAGTCCCAAGCACTTCCCGACTTTGTGGCCGAGTGGACAGAAGTTCAGACGGCTACATCAACAGACAAGCTTGAATACTGGACGATGTACTTCAACAGTTCTCTACGGATCGGGAAAGTAGGGGCCGGCGTCATTCTGGCGTCGCCCTCAGGAGAAAAACTTAAATATGTCCTTCAAATACATTTTCCAGCATCTCACAATGTTGCTGAGTACGAGGCACTTATCCATGGGCTCAGTATCACCATATCACTCGACATCTGCCGACTGGTGGTTCACGGGGATTCTCAACTCTTGGTAAATCAAGTTATGAAAGACTAGACGTGTCTGGACAACAACATGGTGGCATATTGTCAAGAACTGCAGAAGCTGGAGAACAAATTCGACGGGTTGGAAATTACACATGTTTTGCGCCAATACAACGAAGCCACAAATGAACTAGCCAACATGGGATCCAAGTGAGAAGTGGTCCTGATTAGAGCTTTCATCGAGCAATTACTGGAGCCATCGGTCAAGAAAAAGCCTGATCTTGAACAGTCAGGGGCTGAACCTACCCCACGACAAGGGAAGTGCTAATCATCTCTCAAGACCTACGGTCTCCAATCATCCAATTCTTACTAAAAGATGAGCTCTCAAAAAATCGCAGCGAAGCTGAGTGGATCAAACGTTGAAGCAAATGTTTCTTGGTAGTCGGTGAAGACCTTTACCATCGAAGCACATCTGGAGTCCTCCTGTGCTGCGTCACATCCGAGGAGGGCAAGCTGATTCTACAGTCCATCCACTCAGGCATCTGTGGCAACCATGCTGCATAAAAGACATTAGTCGGAAAAGCTTATAAGCAAGGATTCTTCTGGCCAACTACAGTTACTAACGCCAAAGACATAGTTCAGACATGCGAGGGATGCCAATTCTTTGCTCGACAAACACATCTACCAACTCAGGAATTACAAACAATCCCAATTTTTTGGCACTTTGCAGTTTGGGGCTTGACATGGTCGGGCCGTTCAAGAAAGTGCCAGGAGAGTTCACACACTTGTTCGTCGCAGTGGATAAATTGACAAAGTGGATTGAGCCAAAACCCATTGCTACCATTACTGCAGTAAGGCAAAAGACTTCATAATGGGTATTATTTGCCGGTTTGGAGTTTCCAATCGCATAATAATGGACAACGGCAGTCAGTTCACTAGTGGCATTTTCCAAGATTTCTGTGACGACTTTGGCATTAAGATCTATTATGCTTCTGTGGCACACCCACGGAGCAATGGGCAGGTCGAGCGTGCAAACGGCATGGTCTTAGAAGGTATCAAAACTAGGGTGCTCGACCGACTACGGCCGTATGCAGGGCGGTGGGTGCAAGAACCCCATCTATTCTCTGGTCTCTATGAACCACGGTCAATCGGGCAACAGGGCAATCCCCTTTCTTTCTAGTCTATGGTGCCGAGGCCATGTTGCCAACCGAGTTGGAGTTTGGCTCTTCGAGTTTGGGCCCGCTCAGAAGACAAGTCAAATGAAGGCCGATTGGTCGAACTCAATAGTTAGAAGAAGCAAGGGACATCACAACTATCTAGTCGGCGAGATATCTCCAAGGACTTCGGCGTTATACAGTCAAAATGTTCATGGCCGCGCCTTTTTGGTGGATGATCTCATTTTGAGAAAAATTCAAACCACCAAAGACAGGCACAAACTATCTTTCTTATGGGAGGGGCCATTCATTATTCACTGAGGTGACACATCTAGGTGCCTACCGACCGAAGACTGAAGACGGCGTCCTATTCAACAACTCATGGAACATAGAACAACTACGTCTTTTCTATTCCTAAGCATTGTACTCAAGTATATATGTATATATATATATATATATATATATATATATATATATATATATATAAAGTTTCTTACTCTGACTCTATGGAGGCCATGAGCCCCAGGTACCTCATGACAAGCATATGGGCCACTCAGACAGAGGATGGACCTAGCCTTGTAATTAGGGATACAATGGAACTCAGCAGACTTAACCTTGTACGACAGGGAAAATACAGTCCTAGTCAGTGTGGGTGCCATGGGCCTCAGGTACCTCATGACAAGCATATGGACCATTCGGATAGAGGATGGGCCTGGTCTTGTAATTAGAGATATACTAATCCCTAGCAGACTTTGTCTTGTACGATAAGGAAAACATAGTCCTAGTTCGGTGCGTTATATCTCTAAGAGGAGATCCCTTCGTCGTAATCCGGTTGGGACTCCTACCTTGTAACCCTGTCCCCCAGTATATAAGGGGAGGCAGGGCGCCCCCTGAGGGCAGGTTGAGTTGGTTCAACAGAATCACCACCATACATCCTCAAAGAAATACCACCACAACTGGACGTAGGGTATTACCTCACATCGAGGGCCTGAACCAGTATAAAATCCCTCTGTGTTCCTTTGCAATCCACTGAGTAGCCCCATATTCATATTGCCGGTGTAAAACATCGACAGTTGCCGCTCCAGGTAGGGGCTCCAGCGATTTCTTCACCAACAAATTCGATGGATCCAACAAGCGGAGTCGACAGCAACAAGTTCTCCCCTGGAGACACAATTTCCTTCGGAAGCCTCGACTTCATTGCCGACCAGATCGGCAACCTCACCTTGGCCGAAGCAGATCCAATCCAGCCGGCCGAGGAACCAGCCGACGTTGTGCCAGTCGGCCCACAAGACGCCGCAATCTCCTTCAATGACCTACTGCGGCAATCCTTCACTTCGTCGAGCATTGGGACAACTCTTTCCTTCAGCGTCCGACTTGTGCTAGGCCTTAAGCCAGCTCGAGTTGGGCCAAGAAGGGGAGAGATCGTCAATCTCCCGCACGGATTCGGCGACGCTGCGGATCTACATCCCACGCAGCAGACCCGATCTCCTGCGATTCAGTTTGGACATGGCCAAGCGCCGTTTTAGATTGGATCTAGAGAGGTCGGAGTCGTTCTTACTCCAATAAACTACTCGGAGTCCGACTCCAAGTCGGATAACAGTTCGAACGCTAGTTCGGACTCCAGTCTGGCAAGTTTCCTTCTGCCCCACAAGATCTTCATGGCCTCAACACCACCACCGGAGGTGCGCCGACTACAAGAGGAACAGCAGGAGGAGGCCTGCCGATTGTGAAAACAACAAGAGGAAGAAGCAAGACGCCTACACGCCCACAACGACGACCTGCGCAGGGCTGGGTGGACTACTCAGCAACAAATCCTCCAAACCCGAGTTGGCGACCACGACGTCTTCACCACTCCTCAATAGAACATCGTGGCCACTGCAACCCTTCTGGACACACTCCAGTTTGGGCCTGATCATCAGGCCACCCCGACTATCGCAAGAATCAAAGCAATGATCACCGCTGCTGCAAGTCAGCAGCACCAACAGTCGGGCGATACCCTCATATCGACCAACTGGTCGGCACCTCCAACAGTAGTCTCAACCGCCTCAACGCGACGCCAAGCGGCCGGCTCCAGTCGGCTGCACACGAAGTCATGCCACACGTTACTCGGCAACCACAATGATGCCTGGCGACGCAGACATCAAAGCAACCATCGAGACAACCAGGATCTCCGAGGCCAACTACGGCGTGACCTTCGGCAGGACATCAATGCTTAGCGCCGCGAATGAGTGGAAGACGAGAACGAGCGCTTCGGCCTCCACCATGAGCGGTTTTGCCGTCGTAGGCAGAGTCGGAGTCCTCATGAAGATGAAGGAGTACCAGCCTTCACCCATGAGCTTCAACAGGTTGACTGGCCAATAGGCTTCAAACCCACTGGGGTCGAAAAGTACGACGGGAAGACCAACCCCGAGTCCTGGCTTACAGTCTACACTCTAGCAATCCGAGCAGCTGGAGGAGATCACAAGGTCATGGCTAACTACCTCCCAGTCGCTCTAGCCGACTGAGCGAGGACATGGCTAACAGGACTCCCAAAAAGGTCAATCGGCTCCTAGGGAGAACTCCGAGAAAGCTTCATCACCAACTTCCAGGGAACATACGAAAGGCCATCTTCCGAACACGACCTGTATCAGTTGCATCAAAGGAAGAACGAGTCTCTTTGTGACTTCATCAAGAGGTTCTCTGAGAAGAAGAATTCAATCCCAATGATCAAGGACGAGGTCGTCATCGCCGCCTTTCGAAAAGGAGTCAAAGACACCTCGTTCATCGCCAAATTCACTCGGAAGCCTCCCAACTCTGTCAAGGCTTTATTCGACATGGCGAACAAGTACGCCGACTCGGCCGACGCCGTTGCTGAGGCCCTCGATGACAAGAAGGCACCCTAATAAAAGAAGCGGGAGGGCACCAACGATGCGGTCCCAACTAAAGTTGGGAGTCGCAAACGCAAGTCAGACGACTTCATTGTGGTAGTCGGTCACAACCGTCTTCGACCTTCAACAACTGAAGATTATCAGAACAACAAGTGACATGCTCGGGGGCTCAAAAGCCCAAATGCAAGGATGGCATCCCCACTTGAACATACCGAACAGCTAAGTCGCTTCCTAATAAATATTTCTTTACTCGGCCTTGCCAATGCCGTAGCTGCTTACACCTAATAGGTGTACAAGCTGCACTTTTTTCTGTTTTTGCTCTTAAATGATTGCAAAAGTACTCGAGTAGCATAAATTCCGATCCGTAAAACTTTGCTCCATGAAAGACGAACTCAAGTCACCCAAAACATGTGTCTGGGAAAGAGCCATGAGCCAACTCCTGACGCTAGGGGGCTATGACTAGTCGGGCAGAGTGCTTAAATGTAAGGGGTCAACTACTCAGGGAAATTAATATCAATAAGAGGAAGAACACGTATTTACATATATTGTAAAATACATTTTATTCGGGTGATTGTTTTCATCATCAGATGCAACTCATCCGATATCTTTATAGTGCAGGGCCAGCTCCGGATACGCGTGATAGGAACTCAGGGCTGCAAGCCTATCTCCTACGCTCGGGGGCTGGACTAGTCTGCCAAGATACGCTCCGAATGCTCCATGAGGGCTACTAACAGAGTACTTGCACCAGTCAGGACGTCATCTTCCCCGGCTACGCTCCATGTGAGATGACAACCGACTTCCAGCACTAGTCGGGGGTCGTATATCACTCGGCTGGGTGAGGTACGCCCCATGAGGGTCGCCAGCTAAATCCTACGCTAACGCTAGGTTCAAGTACCTTATCCGGTCACAACTTCGCTGAGTTGGGTACGCCCCATGAGGGTCGCCAGCCGAATCCTATGCTGACGCAAGGTTCGGGTACCTTATTCGGCTAGTATAACCGACCTTCGGCGCCAGTTGGGGCTCATGTGCTACTCTGTTGGATAGGGTATGCCCCATGAGGGTCACCAGCCGAATCCTATGCTAATGCAAGGTTTGGGTACCTTATTCGGCTTTACCGAAGTCAGAGAACACCTGTATCGTCAAAGCGCATCCGAAGTTCTCATGCACTGCGTCACACCTGGGGAGGGCAAGCAAATTCTGCAATATACCTACTCAGGCATCTGTGGCAACCAGGCTACATCTAGAGCATAAGTCGGAAAGGCTTGTAGACAAGGATTCCTCTGGCTGATTGCGGTTTCCGACGCTTGAGTACTCATCTTGACATGCGATGGATGCTACTTCTATAGAGCTATGCTGGATAGGTCGGTTCAGGCCGGCTTATTTGGTAGTAGCCACTAAGATATGAGTTCCTATAGTAGCACGCTCAACATGGGCCGCTCGCAGGCTGGGTTAAAATCGCAATGCTGATGCTACCAACAGGAACCGATGAGGTAAACAGATATGCTTCATGAAGGCCTAATTGCTAAACACATGTGTTTGGGTATCTATCTTATCCACTAGGTATCGAGGATATATCCTTATAAGGATCACAAGCTGGTTTTCATTCAAATTGGGGATGCAGGTATCTTTCTCGAGTACACCTGACCACACAATGGATTAATTTTCATAAAGTGGTACTTGGCCTACATGCTTGGCCAACAGTTGCCATGAGCAACATTATTCCAGCCGACATGACGCTGAAGAGTCTAACTTCTGAGTAGTGCACTACTCAGGAGAGACTATAAACCTTCTTTCCAGCTGACATGACGCTGAGGAGTCTAACTTCCGAGTGGGACGCCACTTGGGAAAGACTATAAACCCCTTTTCCAGCTGACATAAAGCTGAAGAGTCCTATATACGAGTGGCATGCTACTCGGTAAGACTATAAATCATATTCCGGTTGACATGATACCAAAGAGTCTCATATACTAGTAGTATACTACTCGGGAAAAACTACAAGGTTAAAGATCTTTGACTTTATGTTTAATTGTTTTCACAATTAAGCACAAAGTCGGGGGCTACACCTAATAGGTGCGCCTATTCGGCACACACTATTCATACTTCTACATGGAGCCCTTCATAGCCTCGCTGCCAGCTGACATGAAGTAGGACTCGGGAGAAGAAGCACTTGGACAAAGAGTACTCAGGAGCAATGCACTCGGGAAGACTTCACTGTGGAGAATGAGCACTCAGCATCAGCTGTGACTCAACTATGAAGGTCTCAGGGGCTACTGTGGGTGCCATGGGCCCCGGGTACCTCCTGACAAGCATATAGGCCACTCGGATAGAGGATGGGCCTGGTCTTGTAATTAGAGATATAGTAATCCCTAGCAGACTTTGTCTTGTACGATAAGGAAAACATAGTCCTAGTTGGGTGCGTTATATCTCTAAGAGGAGATCCCTTGGCCGTAATCCGGTTGGGACTCCTACCTTGTAACCCTGTCCCCCAGTATATAAGGGGAGGCAGGGCGCCCCTTGAGGGCAGGTTGAGTTGGTTCACCAGAATCACCACTATACATCCTCAAAGGAATACCACCACAACTGGACGTAGGGTATTACCTCACATCGAGGGCCTGAACCAGTATAAAATCCCTCTGTGTTTCTTTGCAATCCACTGAGTTTCCATCCGCCGAGTAGCCCCATATTCATATTGCCGTGTAAAACATCGACAGTCAGGCACGTTGTACTCCTAGAAGGAGATCCCTTGGTCGTAGTCTGCTGGGACTCCTACTTTGTAACCCTGTCCCCTAGTATATAAGGGGAGGCAGGGCACCCCCTGAGGGCAAAATCATCAAGATCACAAAGATCACAATCACACATCCTCAAAGGAAATACACCACAACTCGACATAGGGTATTACCTCATTTCGGTCAGATGAGTAGCCCTATATATTTATTGCCGATACAAAACATCGATAGTTGGCGTGCCAGATAGGGGTTTCGTTGAGATCATCTTCATCAAGCCTGATGGATCCAATCACCAGAGTCGATGGCATCAACTTCTTCCCCGAGCAAACAATCAGCTTCGGGAGACTCGACTTCATCGCCGACAAGTTCGGCAACCTCACCCTGTTCGAACCGGACTCGATCCAATCAGCCAGGAAACAAGCTGACTCTGCGCTGATCAGCCCATGCAACACTACAGCAACCCTCGTCGACTTGCTGCGGCAATCTTCATCTTGTCTGGGTCTCGGTACAACTCTTTCCTTCGGTGTTCGACTCGGACTCGGCCTTGAGCCGGCCAAGATCGGGCTAAGAAGGGAAGAGATCATCAATCTCTCGCTTGGACTCGGCAACGCCGCGGATATCTTCAATCAACATCCGATGTGGCAAACCCGATCCCCTGGGGTTCAACTCAGATATGGCCCAGAGCCGCTTGAGATTGGATCTAGGGAGGTCGGAGACATCATTACCCCCTTCAACTATTCTGACTTCGACTCTCAGTCGGACTCCGACTTTAAGTCGGACAGCAGTTCGGCAAGCTTCTCGCTGCCACGTGAAGTCTTTATGATATCCAAGGGTTCATCCGCCTCGACGTAACACCGAGCGGCCGGCTCCAGTCAACCGCACACAAAATCATGTCAGACGTCACTCGGCAACCCCAACAACAACCGGCAGCGTCAAAACAACCGCCAGGGCAACCAGGATCTGCGAGGCCGACTGCAGCGTGACCTTTGACAGGACATCAACACTCGGTGCCGTGAACGAGAGGAAGACGAGCTACGCCGACTGGAAGACAAGAACGAGCGCTTCGGCCTCCACCACAAGCAGTTTCACCATCGAAGTCGGAGTCCTCACACAGATGAAGGTGTACCGGCCTTTACCCACGAGCTGCAACAAGTTGACTAGCTGTCAGGCTTCAAGCCGGCTGGAATTGAAAAATACGACGAGAAAACCAACCCTGAGTCCTGGCTCACGGTCTACACTCTGGCAATCCGAGCAGCTGGAGGAGATCACAAGGCCATGGCTAATTACTTCCCAGTCGCTCTAGCCGACTCGGCGAGAACATGGCGAACAGGACTTCCTAAGAGATCAATCGGCTCCTAGGTAGAACTCCGGGAACGCTTCATTGCCAATTTCCAAGGAACATACGAGAGGCCATATTCCGAGTACGATCTGTATCAATTGCATCAAAGAAAGAACGAGTCTCTCCATGATTTCATCAAGAGGTTCTCTAAGAAGAAGAATTCAATCCCAATGATCAAGGATGAGGTCGTCATCGTCGCCTTTTGAAAAGGAGTCAAAGACACCCGTTTATCACTAAATTCACTCGGAAGCCTCCCAACTCTGTCAAGGCTCTATTCGACATGGTGAACAAGTACGCTGACTCGGTTGACACTGTTGCTGAGGTCCTCAATGACAAAAAGGCAACCTAACAGAAGAAGCGGAAGGACTCTGATGACATGGCCCTGACTAAGGCTGGGAACTGCAAACACAAGTCGGATGACTTCATTGTGGCAGTCGGTCACAAGCGTCTTTGACCTCCTACAATTGAAGATTATCAGAACAACAAGTGACATGCTCGGGGGCTCAAAAGCCCAAACGCAAGGATGGCATCCTCACTCCCAAATACCAAACAGCTAAGTCGTTTTCTGATAAATATTTCCTCACTCGGACTCGCCAATGCCGCAGCCGCTTACACCTATTAGGTGTGTACACCTAATAGGTGTACAAGCTGCACATTTTTTCTGTTTCTTCTCTTAATGATTGCAAAAGTACTCGAGTAGCATATATTCTGATCCGTGAAACTTTGCTCCATGAAAGATGAACTCAAGTCACCCAAAACGCATGTCTGGGAAAGAGCCATGTGCCGACTCCCGACGCTAGGGGCTATGACTAGTCGGGCAGAGTGCTTAAAGGTAAGGGGTCAACTACTTGGGGAAACTAATAACAATAAGAGGAGGAACACATATTTACATATATTATAAAATACATAAATTTTCTTCAGATGATTGTTTTCATCATCAGATGCTACTCATCCGATATGTTTACAATGCAGGGCCAGTTCCGGATACACGTAACAGGAACTCAGGGCTACGAGCCTATCTCCTACGCTCGGGGGCTGGACCAGTCTGCCAAGATACACTTGGAGTGCGATGCTTCAAGAATCACTTGGAATGCTCCACGAGAGCCATTGTCCGAGTACTCACACTAGTCGGGACTCGTGTGTGGGCTAAAAACCGACCTCTAGCACTAGTCGGAGCTTGGGTACCACTCGGCTGGGTGAGGTACGCCCCATGAGGGTCGCCAGCCGAATCCTATGCTAATGCTAGGTTCGGGTATCTTATTCGATTACAACTCGGCTGGGTGAGGTATGCCCCATGAGGATCGCTAGCCAAATCCTATGGTAATGCTAGATTCGGGTAACTTATTTGGCCATAACTCTGCTGGGTAAAGTACACCCCATGAGGGTCGCTAGCCGAATCTTATGCTAATGCGAGGTTCGGATACCTTATTCGGCTAACAACCGACCTCTGGCACCAGTCGGAGCTCGGGTACCACTCCGCTGAGTAGGGTATGCCCCATGAAGGTCGCCAGCCGAATCCTATGCTAATGCGAGGTTCGGGTACCTTAATCGGCTAATATAACCGACCTCCAGCGCTAGTCGGGGCTCATGTACCACTCGTCTGGAGTACTCATCCCAACATGCGAGGGATGCTAATTTTATAGGGCTGTGCTAGGTAGGTCGGTTTAGGCTGGCTTATTCGGTAGTAGGCCAAAGATATGAGTTTCTCGATAGCATGCTCTATTGGACCGCTCGCTGACTGTGTTAAAATCACAGTGCAGGTGCTATTCATAGAAACCGATTAAATAATCAGATATGCTTCATGCTAAGCCTACGGCCGGGTGTATACATTCGGGTATCTACATTATTTACTAGGTATTGAAGATATATCCTTATCAGGATCGATAGTTGGTCTCCATTAAAATTGGGGATGCAGGTATCTCTCAAGTACACCTGACCACGTATTGGGTTAAAATCCACAAAGTGGTAATCGGCTTACATGCTTAGCCATTATTTGCCATGAGCAAAAATCATTCCAGCTGACATGATGCTGAAGAGTCTCATATACCAGTAGTACACTACTCGGGAAAGACTACAAGGTTAAAGATCTTTAACTTTATGTTTAATTGTTTCACAATTAAGTACAAAGTCGGCGGCTACACCTAATAGGTGCGCCTATTCGGCGCACACTATTCATATTTCTACATAAAGCCCTTCATAGCCTCGTTGCCAGCTGACATGAAGCAGGACTCGAGAGAAGAAGCACTCAGACAAAGAGTACTAGGGAGCAATGCACTCGGGAATTCTTCACCATGGAGGATGAGCACTCGGCATCAGCTGTGACTCAACTATGAAGGTCTCGGGGGCTACTGTGGAGACCTTGAGCCTCGAGTACCTCATGACAAGCATATGGGCCACTCGGACAGAGGATGGGCCTAGCCTTGTAATTAGGGATATAATAGAACTTGGCAGACTTAACCTTGTACAATAGGGAAAATACAGTCCTAGCCGGGCACGTTGTACTCCTAGAAGGAGATCTCTTGGTCATAGTTCGACTGAGACTCCTACTTTGTAACCCTGTCCCCCAGTATATAACGGGAGGCAGGGCGTCCCCTGAGGGCAGAATCATCAGGATCACCAAGATCACAATCACACATCCTCAAAAGAAATACACCACAACTGAACATAGGGTATTACCTCATCTCGAGGGCCTGAACCAGTATAAACCTTTTGTGTTCCTTTGCAGTCCATCGAGTTTCGGTCTGACGAGTAGCCCTATATATTTATTGCTGATACAAAACATCGACAGACTCACTACGCCAATTGTTTCAACCGAGTAGTGAGTCGGGGGCTACATGATGATAACATGTCTTTTGTCATTACTAGAGTCCGAGTCTATCTCATCTAAGTCATAAAGTTTTATAACAACTGTGTTAAGTCTTGTCGAGTATAGTTTTGTGAGACAAATGACTTTTAAAGTTGATCTCTATACGCTTGGCATAGATTGGCTGGTTGGATAAAACTAATGATGGCCAAGATAGAACATGCATTCAGCAAGATTTCATGACAAAGCAAAAATATTTACAATATATACACATTGATTTTGTTCTCCTCATACACTGACTATTTAAGAGTTTATGTTCACAATGGCAGATCTTCGACGATTGCTCGGGCAGTCGACCTAACCTGGCTGATCAACTCCATGCCTTCCTCCAGGGTGGTGCCCTTAGCAAAGCTCTTGCTGACTACCTCAATATCTACCCAAGGGTAGAGAGACTTTGTCATGGCCAATGCTTGGGAGATACCCACCATGGCATGCTCAATAGCAAATTCTTTCAAGATGGCTGGAGCCTCTTCAAGATGTTGAGCCACCTAGGAGGGAGAACTTGAGGTGGATCCAGCTAGGCCTAGCTACATAATATCTAACAAAGTCTTCGCAGAATCTACTATGATATTCTGTGAATCCTTTATTACTTTGATCTCCTCGGCAAAGGTACTGAACTGAATCGCGCATTGGCTTTGAAGGCTGCTCATACAGAAGAGAAACATAAGCAGGTTTGGATATCTCGTCGGACAAAGTACAAGAGCAGATATGCAACTTACTCGCGTACTCGATGTCGACCTTGGACTTCACCTTCTCGAGCTCTTTTAGCTCCCTTTTCAGGCGCTCAATTTCCAGGCATTGGTTATTTAAATTTATCTCTAGAGCTATAGCCAATCAAAATTCAAGATTAAGAACACAAAGAAGGATGTCTGGAGCTACTCGGGCAGAAGGGAAATTTACCTCTAATGGTCCCTATCTTCTCCCAATCCTCGTCCCAAAGCCTATTGATCGAGTCCTTTAGCCAATCCTCCCTCTCCTTGCTGGTTCTTTCTAGCTCATCCTTGGAGACCTGGAGCTGGTTAAGCTGAGCGAGCTGGGGAGTGAGTTGGGTAAGAATATTACCCCTCTTCTCAGATCGCTCAATGACTTTCTGCACAAGTTGGATGATTATTAGACAAGGTGAGTTGCAATTGTAGAAGATACAAGATCCGTCAATCTACCTTAAGTTGCAAACACAGTTGGTCGAATAGCTTACCTAAACGCTCCTTGAAGCTTGAATGGCAGCCTCCATCAGTTTGACTCGCTCCCTCTAAGCAGCCTTTGCGTTTAGTTCAAAAGTTTCTTCATCTCCTTCCGGGGTGACCCAATAGAACACTCGGGGAAAGTCTGGCGGAGGGGCTTCAAGCCTGGAGAGGTCATTTTCTTCTGAGGATGAGGATAATGGAGGAGGAGTTCTGGGCCTTGGGTCTTCAGGGGGAGTTGGCTCTTTGGTTGACCCGGCAACCGGGACTTTGGTCGTGCTTGCAGTATCCCAACTAGGTGAAGCTTGTAGCCCAGCCGAGTGCCACTCGGCTCAGGCTAGGACTCTGTGGGCTCTACCTCAGTCGGGGTGGGGACAGTGACGGGGGTCGGTGGCGCTGTCCCCTTGGGGTCAGCGTCACTAGACTTCCTGCATAATTGTACTACAATCAAGATATTGCAACACATCTCAAGAATTCTGAAGATTGAAGATTTCATACCACTTGGAAATCTTAAATCTCTACCCCTGTGTGCCAGGGGTGGAGGCAGTTAGCGAAGGGCCCAAAGGCCTACTCGGTGCCACACTAGGTGTGGCTGGCTAGGCTGGGGAAGTAGTCGGTGGTGCGGTCCTGGGGCTAGTTGGTCCTGGGGCTGTGCTGCTGGGGTCTTTGATCATGGGACTGCTTGATGCCTTACTCGGCATACTCTTTTTCTTGGCTTGGTCCATCATGGGTTGCTTCCTAGCCCTTTGGGGCTGGGCTGGACTGCTGAGGGGCAGGCCAGCCGCTTCCTGGACTCCCTAGCGGGCTGGCAGGGAGGGTTCAATGAGAACTCGGCAAATTCCTACAAGCATTATGTGTAAAAGCAAACTCAATTGGACTATGTTCATATCAACCATCGTAGACAAATATCAAGATAATCAACAAACAAGATATTACCGCCGGTCAAGGCCTGCTCTGGAAGTAGGGCTTGGGAGCCCTCTTGGCATCCAGGGTCTCGACGACTCCATTGACAAAGTTGCAGAGCAAGGTGTCAGTGATGACATCCTTGTCGACGAAGTCGGAGCACTCCTGAGTCGGGTCCTTCTTCCCCTGGTAGTCGTAGCCAAGGTGGATCTTGGCCTTCAGGGGTTGAATCTGCCGATTCTAGAAGGCTCGTGCCACCCATGGCCCAGTCAGCCCCTTGTCCTTCAGGGCTTTGATTCTTTCAAGCGGCAGCAACACCTGGTCCATCTTGGCAAGCGTGGGGAGTGTTGTCCAACTCTCTAGGACCGTGGGGGGATTTCCTATGAAGGATAGCAAGGAGGGCTTAAGGTTCAAGCAGTAGAACCACTCCTAGTGCCACACTTTCAAAGAGGTCTTCGAGGGAACATGCAAGTAGGCCTTCTTCGTCTTGTTGCGGAGTTGAAGGCCTGCTCCTCCTATCACCTGGGGTTTGGATTTGGAAGATTGTGGCTTGACGTGGAAAAGAAATCGAAAAAGATTGAAATGGGGATCAACCCCGAGAAAGGCTTCACAAAGGGTCACGAAAACGGAGATCTAGAGGATGGAGTTGGGGTTGAGGTGGATAAGCTCAATCTTGTAATAATTAGGAGGACGCGGAGAAAATCAGAAGACGAAAGAGCGAATCCCCGAGTGAAGAAAGAAGCAAAAACCACGAGCTCATGTGAGTCTATAGAGGGGATCAACTCACCAATGGCGGGACGCCAGTTGATGAGCTCCTTGGGCTAGAGACATTTCTTCCGCTCCACGTGAGCTAGCTTCATCAAGCAAGTGGTCGATGTCAGCCACAATCCGGACGGCATATTGGGGATGTAAAAGGGAGCCCTCGGCATCTTCGAGGTGCAGAACTAACGGGGAAGGCTTCTGGAAGATGGAAATCGAATCAGGGATGGAGGGCTCCGTAGATTTTTGGAGGAAAGCTCGAGCAAGCGGAAACCCTAGGCGTTTGGCAATTTTTGGAAGTTTGGGCGTAATTTTTGGAAGCTAAAGTGTTTGGCGATTTGAGGGAGAAAGGGGAATCTTTTCTCTCTCTCCGGGATTTATAGGCCTGCGCTGGGTGGCTGGTTTGGGCCGGTCTGCTCAGTAATGGGCTATAAGATATGAGTTCCTAAATAGCATATCCTATTAGACCGACAGTTGTCTGTATTAAAATCACAGTACACATGCTATTTTTAGGAACCGATTAAAACAATTAGATATGCTTCATATTAAGCCTAATTATTGGACACATATGTTTAGATATCTAAGTTATTTAATAGGTTTTGAGGATATATCCTTACAAGGATCAATGACTGGTCTCCATTAAAATTAGGGATATAGATATCTCTCAAGTATATCTAACCACATATTGGATCAAAATCCATAAAGTGGTACTTGGCTTACATGCTTAGCCAAATTGCTATTGAGCAAAAATATTTACAGCTGATATGATGCTGAAGAGTCTAATTTCTGAGAAATATATCACTCGGGAAAGACTTAAAGGTTAAAAATCTTTGACTTTATGTTTAATTGTTTCACAATTAAGCATAAAGTCAGGGATTACACCTAATAGGTGTGCCTACTCGACGCACACTATTTAACTTTTTCTATGAAGCCCTTCATAGCTTCATTGCGAGTTGACATGAAGCTAGATTTGAAGAAGAGGTACTCGGACAAAAAGTACTCGGAAGCAAGGCACTCGAAAAATCTTCACCATGGAAGATGAGCACTCGGCGTCAGCTGTGACTCAACTATGAAAGTCTCAGGGGCTACTGTGGAGATCATGGGCCCTAAGTACCTCACAGAAGATAATAAGGCCACTCGGATAGAGGATGAGCCTGGTCATGTAATTAGAGATACAATAGGACTCGATATATATTACCTTGCATGACATGGAAAAGGATACTATTCTAGTTGGTTACGTTATATTTCTAAAAGAAAATATATTGGTTAAATCTGATTGGGATTCCTACCCTGTAAGCTTATTTTCTCAGTGTACAAGGGGAGACAAGGAGCCCCTGGGGCAAGAGAGATCAACAGATCGATATGCACACAACTAACCTCAAAGACAATACATAACAACTGAAAGTAGGGTATTACCTCACCTTGAGGGCCTAAACCAGGATAAATCTGTTTCGTGTTTCTTTACAATCCATCAAGTTTAGGTCTTACGAGTAGCTCCATATAATTATTACCGATACAAAGCATCGACAATTTTAAATACAAAACAAACATACTATCAAAATATATTTAATTTTGGATCTAATAAAACTAGTTTGGTGTTATAAAAGTTAATCCGTTTTGATATAAACTTAGTTAAACTTAAAAATGTTTGACTTATAAAAAATCAAAACGTCTTATAATATATAACGGAGGGAGTAACAAGTAATGAGGGCAAAGTCGTTATTTTCTGAGATTAGAAAGATGCTTTGTTTTCACGAGCATAGCAGAGCTTACGCGATGCTTAATGAAAGTCTGATACCAAGGAGGAGCTTGATATCCATTGGATCTATTTTGTTGCAGGAACCAAGGTGGATGGGAGTTGTCCATCCTATATTTTGCATGTATTTAGTTCACGCCCAAGGGTCAATGAACGGAAATATTCTTTAAGATGTTGGATACGCTCATCTGATAAAATTGGTCAGATGAGACCATCTATCTTTGCTAACTTGATCATTAGTTACTGATTAGTGATAATTACTCTATTTTATTGATAATTAGTAATTACCATCTCAAGATTAGTGTTAATTCATGATAATTAGTCTATTTTGTTGTTTACTAGTATGGATTCCAATAAACTTGATGATAATTAATATATTTTGTTATTGATCAATACAAAATTAGCTTATCCCATCCACCCAACTAAATAAAAAGTTTACTCAGCCCACTCACCCAAACCAAACACACAATATACATCACTCTATCAAAAACATAGATCGCTCCATCCCATTCAAGCTTTCCCTTATATCAAACGCACCCTGAACTAAGAGAGAAGTGAACATGTGCACTGACCGCTGAGCGAAGTACAACGCGAGTGGACACACACACCACAACGCCCTGACCATCTGCGCGAAGTATTAGGAGCATCTCCAACAGTAGCCCTAAAAACAGAGTCTTACTTTTTGAGTAGAGGCTCATTCTATTTTTTTGGGCTCTGTTTTTGACACCCAACTCCAACAAGAGCTTCTAAATCTAAGCCCATATTTCTTTTTCTCTCATATTTCAATATAATCTATATCTATATTATTCATATTACATCACTAAAATTCAAACTCAAATATTTGTAAACCATAACAATAAACCATATTCAAATTCATGATTTCAAATAAGATAATTTAAATTCAAATTCAAATTTAATTTTTTTTCAAACATAAAAATCATATAGACATATAGAAATTGTCTATCACACCACATAGCAATAAATTACGATCAAACTACAACAAATCATACTAGTTAGCACCATAAAATACCCACAAATGCTCCACAAGATCATCTCGAAGTCTCTCATGCACTTGCTTATCCTCAATCTCCTGATAAATCTTGAGGAACTCGTCAAGTACGAGTGGATTATGCCGTTGGTACTCCTCCTCCCTCAACACCTCGCCTCCATCTTGATCATAGTCATAACCCCCATCGTCATCTGCATCTCGCTCATTTTCAATGATCATGTTGTGCATGATAACAGCAGCTGTCAATATGTACCATAGGGTGTTCTTGTCCCAAAATCTAGCAGGACCCCTCACCATAGCAAATCGAGCTTGTAGGACACCAAATGCTCTCTTTACATCCTTTCGCACTGATTCTTGAGCTTTTGTGAAATGAATTTTCTTGTTGCCTTGTGGATTGCTATAGTACTTAACAAAAGTCGCCCACGAAGGATAGATCTCATCTGCAAGATAGTATCCTATAGTGTACTTGTTACCATTAATAATATACTCCACAGGTGGTGCAGTCCCTGAAGTTAGCCTCTGAAATAGTGGTGACCTATGCAAGACATTGATATTGTTGAGAGAGCCAGGTAGTCCAAAGAAAGAATGTCAAATTCATAAATCCTCAGATGCAACAGCTTCAAGAATCATGGTTGGACCATCCACATGCCCCGAATATTACCATTTCCATGCTGTTGGGTAATTCTTCTATCTCCAATGCATACAATCAATGCAACCAAGCATGCCAGGCCATCCTCTTTTAGTGTTCATAGCTATTAATCTTGCAGTGTCATCAACGGTAGGTGTCCTCAAGTATTGCTCACTAAACACTGCAACCACAGCCTGCACAAAGTGGTGAAAATCTTCTAGCATGGTACTCTCAGCAATCCTTACAACTTCATCCATTAAATCAGCTGGAACATCATATGTGAGCATGCGGAATGATCCAACCACCTTCTGCAGTGCAGTGGCTCCAAGAAGGCCTACTACATTTGGCCTCTGTCTAAAATAGTTATCATGAGCCTCCACCCCAGCCACTATGCGCAAGAATAGCTGTTTGGATATCCCAAACCTTCTCCTGAAGAACTTTTCATTGTACATAGAAGGATCTACAAAGTAATCAGCCACAATGCGCAAATTACCACCAAACATGTCCCTTCGAACTACCTAATGAACCGGCACTGATCCACGACACTTCTTCTTCTGCCTCTCTTCATCATCCATGTCGCAAAGCATAGTTAATACAATGAGATCATCATCATCAGATTCCTCCTCTTCCTCCCACCATTGCTCAATGATATCATCATCGTCAGAGAAGACCATCTATAAAAATTACAAAATTGTGAATGTTACAATCATATTTATATTGAATATTGCATAACAATTCTCAATATCAAACAATATAAATGCTTTGACCAACAAAAATAGTCCATAAATGATTCCACAAACATAAATGATTCCAAAAAAATAGTTCTACAAACATAATTGGTTCGATAAACATAAATAGTTCCAAAAAATTAAATGGTTCGACTAACAGAAATAGAACCACAAACATAAATAGTCCATACTACACTCAAATGTTACCACTATCTCCACCCATGCCATCACTACATCCACCAAGACCACCATTGATGCCTGCAATCTTTTGAGCTACAATTTGTACCCTTATTGCTAGCACATTGGTCTTTTGTTCTGAATCCATGGTGGAGATATCACAGAACATGATCTTATGTTCTTGCTCCCACATCAACTTGCGCTCCTCAAGCATAATCTTGCGCTCTTCACATGAGATCTTGCGCTCCTAGATCATCTTACTCTCCTTCCATCTCTCTTCCTTCAGTTTCTCTTTCTGCAGGATATAATCTTGTACGAGTTCCTTGCATGTTCCAGCTTCCCCTCCACTCTTCATCTTCTTATTTGCTTGCTTCTTTCCCATTGGTCTTTTATTTGAAGTTGGCTCTGATGAATCAGGAGATTGGCTATTGGTACCCTCTTCTTGTGCACCATTTTGGGCAGTTAATGGTAGAGAGTTGCTAGTCCTTGGCCTCTTATTTGTATCAAGTGCAAGGAATTTCTGACTATTTCTCACCTTGAGCCAACAATTAGTGAATTGAAAAGATTTTTGCTTTGGATCCTTCCTTGCCCACATAGCTTGTGCTTCCAGTAACTGCGTCAAAGAGAAGTACAAATAAGTTAGTACATATTTTCTTGTAAATTTAGGACAATTCACAATGCACAAATAAACTTACATGCTCCTTATATGGTATACCGCTTGGATGCCGACGCTCAAGAGTTTCAAACATTGCTTGAAACCTCTGGCATTCCTTTTGAATGGTACTCCAACGGTGCTCAAGAGAGTTAGCACTCCTATCAGACTCAAAGTTCTTATGGGCATGAAAGTGATCAGCAATCCTTTTTCAATAAGCCTTTCCTTGTTGCTCATTGGCAGTGATAGGATATGTACTAATGCTCTCCCATGAGACGTATAACTGAATGTCCTCCTGATGAGTGTCGTTGCATGTCCTCTTGGATGACTTTTCACTACTAGTTTGGGTACTACGTTGGGTACCAAAGGTTTCAGGTGGCATTAACAGTAAAATATCATCAACATTAGTATCCTCAGACATCATCTGTCGGAGGATGAAACTCCAACCGCGGGAAGTCAGGAGACCCTCCCTTGAGATTCGGCCAGGGGGGCTGTTCCCCAGGCGGACGCGGCGTCCGGTGTGAGTATCTGTGCACGGGCCCGAGCTGAGAGACGAAGGGTCCGGACCGTCCGATCCGGGTCCGGACCGTCCGAACCGTGATAACCGCGCGGGAGAGAAGTCGATCGTCTAGAAGGCAGAGAACCGTGGGGCACAGAGGAGACGGGAGACGTTTAGACAGGTTCGGGCCGCTTGGAAGCGTAATACCCTACTCCTGTGTGTATGCTATGTGGAGGTAAATATGGTTGCGGTGTTACAAGATGAGCTCAACCCGCTTGACGGAGCTGGGGAAGAAGAACAGTGGCGACTGTGTGTGATCGAAGGCCGGTCCTAGCCAGAGAGCGGTTGCTAATGCTAAAGCTTGCTCTCCCCCTCTCTCGTCGGCTGGGATCCTCCTTTATAGAGCAGGGGAGTCCACAGTGCCAGCACACCGAGAGAGAGAGAGTTTCTAGTGAGTTCTCCCGTCCTCCCCTCCGCCTGCAACGCCTGCGCCGGAGTTGGTACTGCTCGTCCAGTCGCACTTGGTCAGCACGTCGCCGTGAGCGGATGGAGCATGGAGATGGGACGGCACCTGCCTCCGCTGTCAGGGCGTGGACTTCCGGAGCCCTCTTAGTCAAAAGCGCTCTGCCTGTACAGGGAATGGAGCAGGCGTCGGGGGCAACACGCCCTGTCACCTCGCCGTCGGCTCGCCATCAATGCGGTGGTTGGCAGTGGCCAGCTCGGGTCAGCCCGCCATTAACGCGGTGGTTGGCGGCTGACCTGCTCGGGTCAGCCGTGCGCCTGGGCGTCGAGGCTGCAGGCTCCGGACCCGAGGAGAGTACCGGGAAATGTGGGACCCCCATTCCCGTTTCACCGACATCATCCGTGTCCAATGATCACCTTCAGAAGCCATGGCACTCTATCCACCTCAAATTGACAAGCATTGAATCATATTGAAATTGACAGAAAACATATAGAACATGAATTAAAACAAAATACATCTTCAGAACAACATTGATTGCATCTATAAAATCGCTATGAAATATCATCGGATTGATGAAATCATTGATTTGGATCCATTCAGAATGTCTGAATTACAGTACCTTTCTGCAGGAGATGGACAGGGAGGCGATGGACAGGGATAGGAAATGCCGGTTCATCTTTCTGCAGGAGACGGCTAGGGAGGCGGCGGATGGGGAGGTGGCGCCTCTGGCCGGGAAACGTCAGAACCGGTGAGGAGGAGGGCGGCTCCGATAGCCCTGGGCCTAAATCCGGCGGCGCCGCTTTTTCCCCGCTCGAATTGAGGCGGAGATGGAGGGCAAAAGGCGGCGGCGTGAGAGGGAGTTGGACGGGTGAGACTACGGCGCGGGGGAAAAATTGTTTTGCGGGAGAGAAAAAACTCCTAACCATAGAGTAGAGAGCTCCCTATGTACCCGTGGGAGATGGGGCTGAGGAGGAAGATTTCGGGGCCTCTATAAAGTAGGGACTCGAGTTGGAACCCTGTTGGATAAATTTTTTTGTCTAACTTAAAAAATAGAGTAGGAACTCTATTTAGAGTCCCTGTTAAAGATGATCTAAGAGAAAGATGATTAATGTTGCGAAGAAAGTAGCGCCAAGGGCTTTGGGCCTACTTGAAACAGATTCTTGGGACGGTGGCTTATAAACCGAAGACTGTCATCCCAGCGAGGAAAGACAGAAAGGTAAACATTATTAAAGCACCCAAAAATTAATTTTAGTTTTTTTATCCGCACACATGTAACACTGTTACTCTTACACACCACAGGGATACATTAGCGAGTGCGTATCCGTAACACACTTTCAAATATACGGAGCCCATTAGTGTATTCCTAGCTTTACTGGTATGTTCTTTTGTATTTAATGGCTGGATAGCTGAATGATTTATGATAATTACAAACGAATAAATTAACTATTATAAAATTAAAAAATAGATTTAAAATAATATTTTAAAAATTCATATATAGAAAGGGTTTTAAAAATCACACATTTGTCTGTTAATCCATTAATCCGTCCATTTAAAGAAGAAAAGGGCACTAAGTTTTTATTCAAAGCACATTTACGTGTGCAAATTTAATTTTTTATCCTCATAGTCATAGCGGTTCAAAAGTCCACACTGAGTGGTCAAAATACTAAGTTCCAAATTTAATTCTAAAATTTTGAATGTACAAGCCGAAGAATTTTCATTTCTTGGAGAATAAGCGAAAGTTGAATACCCTTCTTTTGTGCGTCATGTTTTTCTTGATACTTCCATCTAGCGGTATTATTGGAACCCCTGAATCTTGATTGTCACGGCTCTCTTACCTCGACCTGCTGGAGCATCATCCAGCAAGCAGCCAGTTAAATTTAAGCGCTCCTGGGCATCCATTTGACCTAATATATGACATCGCGTCGCACGACCTCCCAACCACCAAAATAATGCCACAGTTGCAACGGGCCACAGTGTTGCCGACTTGAGATGCATACCCCAAAATTCGAGTACTATATACACACGTCTCCCCCACTCGCCAATCAATCATGCTAACGCTCCAATCGATTTGCCACTTTCCAGATAAGATTGGAGATTCATCTCACCAAACAAGAACAACAACATACTACTATTTAATTTTACATCAGAAACCAAGCAGGGAGCAGGTAAACACCAAGTCCAATACAAACACTAAAGCAGAGTACATTATTCAGCTGAAAAATTACTACTGCTGCTGCTGCTACTGCAAGAGGCAACAAAAAAAACACCCTCCTGGTCCTGGACTGCTTCTTGCAGGACATAGCTACTACGCCAAGGACGAAGGATTACTACATGACGGAGCAGGCGTTGGGGTTCTCGTCGCTGAAGGCGGCGGTGTACCGGACCTCGGTGGACGAGGCGCGGGCGAGCGGCGCGGCGGAGGGGTCGGCCACCACGTTGCGCACGTACCCCGCCGGCGCCTTCTTGTCGTAGGCGCCCGGCGCGTAGGGGTGCGCCACCGTGTCGTACGGCACGTATGGCCATGGCTCCACCCGCTTGCCGGTCTTGTAGGCCACGCGCCTCATCACCTTCGCCGCGTCCACGTACCCCGTCACCGTCACCTTGTTCTGCTTCGCCGTCACCTCCACCGAGCTCACCCCTGCGCAGATTATTCGTGCACATTTAAGCTAAGTTTCAGGACAAGCTTCAGTTCAGTTTGTACTAAAACTTAATCTCTTGGTAACTAATCATTTAGACAAATAATAATAGGGAACTTTGCAAAAGGAAAGCTACTCCCTAAAGCAGGAGGAGCATGCAATCCTTTTTTGCTTTTCAGAGCGTAAGAGAGAACCAACTAAAAATGATTTGCAGGCGAAAAAGATTATTAAGCACCTTTCATGTCCTCAAGGGCCTTCTTGATCTTCCTTTCACAGCCTTCGCAGTCGATCCGCACCTTCATCTCCACCGTCTGGACAATAAATTAAAAAAGGATTAAATCCATAAGTTCCCACTCCAAGAACACCACTATCAATCTAACATGGTACAAAGACTGAAAGAGACAAAAGAGATCGACAAAATACAGAAGAGACTGCAATGGATGGAGAGGTTCAGTACAAACCTGGAACTGTTTCCTCTTCTTGAGGTGCCGGCGAGTCCTCGGCATGGAGCAGAACTCGGAGACAACGTCGACGATGCCCATCTCAACAATCTCCAACCAAACCAAACGTCTCCAAACAAACCCCTCACTACTAGATTTAACTACTAGAGACCAAAGAAATAGGATTGTTTGTACTATGTATTCGGCCAAGCAGACTAGCAGAGGCTGAGCTGAAACCTGAAATGCAAGCAGTGGTATGCCGAGAGCTGGAGGCTGCTTCTGATATAGGCCTCGCCGCAAACGGTGGCGTCCACAGGCGCTTTGACACGTGTTCAGGGAGATTTTTCTGCTGGTGTGAACGGAGCGGAGCTGGTGTGGGGAAGCCAGTGGGAAGATGAACCGAGGCTCTATTGGGTCCACACGTCGAGAGAAGTGCCACGTGGGGTGGTGCCTGCTTGCCGGCGTGAGCACAGCATGGCCAGGTGGTGAAGGGGAGCGAGATCTCTCTCCACCGCCACCGCCGCCGCTGTTAATGGCGGTCAAGGTTGCGAGGATGCGATGCACCTGACCCGCCACCCAGCCGACCTGCAAATGCAATGGGATGGGGTCCATGGCGAACGGGGATCTAACAAAACATAAAAAATTCGTAACACGATGTTTCCATCTTCTCTTGATATTAATTACTGTTTACTCACAATTCGATGTGTAATATTACTATTAATATCCCGAATAAGCAAACTTGGTAGTACTATTGTTGTTTTAACATTAATACTATTTCTTATGTCCTACCAAGAGGACTCATCCTATACTCCTCTTTTTAAAATATAGCTATTTTTAGAATTTAAATTTGTTTAAATATTGGTATCTAGGATTATAACTAGATAAACTTTTGTACTAACATTTTTATCCTACATCTAGCAATCCACACACCTCACATTGCCTACACTATAATAAGGAGTAGTTTTGACTTTACATTCTAATCCTAACTATCTCCAAAAACTTATTAGGAAGCTATATTTTGTGACTGAAGGAGTAAGAATTTGTCATATAGAAACTATTTTTTTAGTGGGTTGGTGTATAATACTATTTCATCATTTTTTCTCTCATTTTGGATTGGAGAATGAAATTTTGAAGGTTGCCGTTCCTTTACAATTGGGTCCTCTACAATAAACAAATATGCACATAGAAAAAATGAAAAGATTTTTTTAAAAAAAAAGACATAGACAACGTGAACGTATCCTGCTACGTTGTAACATCTAGCTAGACTACAGATAGAACGAAAGCAAAACAACTACTAAGCACTTCCTAGAACTTAAACACTTATGGATAAGGTTATATCACAACAAACCAATATAACCATACATCAAACATAAACAGGAACGACAGCAAAGAATCCAAAGAAGATAAACGATGAAAAACACAGATGTGTCTAACACTACATGTCTACTGTGCGAAGGGCCAGCACTAGGGTGGAGAGCTATCAACAGGGTGTCGATGCTATCACTGCCGGAGATGCCGTCCTCTCGAGGAACAAAGGGCTCCTGCTCCACGTGACGGGGCTCTAAAAACTTGGCCTCTGCAAGAGACTGGTGGATGATCGCTGGCCTGGAGGTGCTTTTGCGTGCTATGATCTTCAAGCTGCAGGCGACACGACGAAGCTTGGGGCGGCAAATTTGACCCTGTGCAATCTTGAGCTGGCACAACTCGTCCTCCATGGCGTCCAACTTCTTCTTGAGCTTCAAATTTTCCTGGCGCAGCTCCAGGATCTTCATGTTGTTCTTCACCATCCCCCAACGCATGAGCAGGTGGAAGTCAACGCGAGTGGTATTGTAGGCACCCACCACTCGTGCCAAGTGCATGACAGTGGTGTCGTTGTAATGCCCAGAAATTTACCATCGAAATTCTGAACATTCATGTGCATAAAATCTCTATCCAGGAAAGTCAGGGTACACAATTCCAAGTTGTCATACAGAGTGCGTCTTACAAATAAAATAAAATTATATTACATAAATGCAACGGTAAAGATAAACGAAGCCTATATACAGCTTGCCAAGCGGGGGCTTTCAATCCACAGGCATCTTGACGGCGGAGCCAGCTTTGTCCTTCAATTGATCATCATTAGACGCGTACTCCACCACTAAGAGAGGGAAAAGGAACAAGGCTAAGTACCACCCACAGTACTCAGCCACAGTACTCAGCAAATCATACCCACAAACATGCATAATGCATAGGAGGCAAGGATAGACTAGGGGTTCGTTTGCATAAAACTAGTTGTAAACAGTAGTAGTTCGCAAACAGTAAAAGATTGATTAATTGAACAATGTTAATCCTCCACTAATTAACATTACACCATGTTAACTAGGCCCATCCATCCATAAGAACTATACTAGTTCCATTAAGTCATTTTAATTAACTAAAGGTGAGACTAATCACAGTGAGTCTTGATCATGCACCCACAGCCCACCATTTGTACCACATTTTAGTAATTTAATAGTAACATACTCAAAGTTCTATTTTCCGACATTGAGTCAAACCCAAAAATAAATGATAATATTTAATTCCCAGATGAACTAAGTTGCTAAGCATTCTAAGAATAGTATTCTAATCGTGTTGTTACCCAGGTGACAAGGAACAAGGTTTAAATACTAAGGAATAGTCCTATCAATGTAAAGGTTGCAATCCCTCCACATGAAATAATGAAATTATACAGTTTATTTAAATAAACAAAGCATTTTAGTGAAAAAGGGTACAAAATGATCAAGATTACAGTGCGACTTGCCTTGCTCTGGCTCGACGTACTCGGCTACAACTCGTAGTACACAGAAGAGTCACTGGTGTCGGATTCTATAACAGATAATACACAAACAATTAAAAACAGTATATGTGGGTAGTCAAACATGAGCTGAAAGTATTTTTAATGAATTCTTGGTATTTTTCTGGATTTAATGAAATTTGAATAGACTTAATCAGAGTTCGTATGAATTTTATGAATTTTTAAAGTTTTAGTGTGTTTTTTATACAAATTTAATTATTAAACGATTTATTGTGCAATTAAATGGATTATTGCGTCACCGACCCCGAGAGCCGGCGTCGACAGGCGGGCCCCACTGGTCAGCGGCGCAGGGAAGGATGGCGCACGGTGGACCGAGTCCACCGCGGCCCAGCGGGAGGTGGCCATGTGGTTGCCACGCGGTAGCCCCGGCGGGCCAACGCGGCGCTTGAGTGGCGCCGACGTGGCGGGGAAGCGGGCGCCCATGGCGGCGCCATGTGGGCGGTCCGGATCTGCCCCGAGGCAGATTGGATGGCCCCGGATGAAAGGGGCTCGCCCCCATAGGCGCGGCCGCGCCACGGCGGGGTGAGCGGCCCGATGGTCGCTGCCAGTGACCATCCGGCCCCCGGAGGACGGCGGTGAGCCGTGGGATGAAGCGAGGAAGACGAGGGAGGGCTCACCAAGGGGTCATGATGACCGAAAGGCGGTGAACAGAGGCGATAGGCGGCGGCAGAGGCACAGGACGATGGCGAAATCGGCGTTTCGGTGAAGATCTCTGGTGATGGAGGAGCGGCCGAGGTTGAGGAGGTCCTAGCGAAGGTGTGGGAACAAATTAGGGCCGAAACGGCCGAGTGAATTGATAGGGAGAGGTGGCCAAAAGCCGGCGGAACAGCTTACCGAGGAGGACGACGACGAGATTTGGCCTCTAGTGGCGTAGGGGCTCACGGATGCAGTAGCCGGGCTTCGCACGGGTGCGGCGGAGCTAGTGGTGGCGAGCACGTGGTCTGGCGACGGCTACAGCGGCGGCGGCAGACGACCGGAGACGATGGAGCGCGGTGGCGGCTTTGGATTACGCGGCGCGGGGTGCTAGGGAGCTCGGGAGGCATCCGTGTTTGAGGTAAAAGGAAGAAGAGAGGATGGCGAAGATTTTAAGGAGCTTGGGCGGGCGAGATCGTGGCCAAAACGGATCCATTTCGCACGGGTTGAGGGCGGTGGCCGTGGCGTCGTGCGCGCGAGGGAACGACGGCGCCGGAGATCGTGGGGTTGTGGGCGTGGACCGAGTCTACCATCGTTTGAACCGAGGACGGGCGCGTGGGGAGACGGGACGCGGCGCTGATCGAGCAGCGGAGGGGAAATTTCCCCTCCGCCCGATCCGGACGGAGGTAGGAGAAGGAACTGACAGGTTGGCCCGGCCTGTCAATGGGGAGACGTGCGAGGGAGGCAGGCGGGGATCTGACGGACGGGGCTCACGGTACAGCGAGAGAGGGAGCAGTGCGGGCGACCGACAGGTAGGCCCGTGGGAAGGCACGCGAGCGCGGGCCGTACGGGAAGGCCGGCGGCACAGTGCTGGGCTGTGGCCCAGTGGGAGGGTAAATAGGAGAAAAAAGAAAAAAAGAGAAAGGAGAGAAAAGAAAAGGGATTTTCTAGTGAAATTTAATTCCAATAAAGGTTTTTGATTTATTAAAAATAGTTCCTGTGCTCTGAAAATTTCAATAAAAATCCTGTTAATATATTTTGGTAGGAGGAATATAAGAAAAATATTCCCAGCCATAGTAATTTATTATTTTGCATTTTCCATATTTAATTAATTCCTCTGGCCATTTTAATTTATTTTTCTTGGATCAATTTCACAGGTATTATTTTTGTGTGGTTAATTTTAGGGTGTGACAAACCTACCCCACTTAACTGGAATCTCATCCTCGAGATTCGGGCGTGCTGGTGAAGAGGTGGGGATAGGCGGACTTTAGTTCATCTTCTCGCTCCTAGGTGGCTTCTTCCTCTGAGTGGTGGCTCTACTGTACCTTGCAGAACCTAATCACCAGGCTTCGGGTGTTTCTTTCACTGATCTCTAATATCCGAATTGGCTTCTCCACATAGGTGAGGTCATCCTAGATCTCGATCTATTCCGGATCGGCTTGTTCTGCTGGTATCCTCAGACACTTCTTCAGTTGGGACACGTGGAACACGTCGTGTATACCTGAGACCCAACTGATATGCAACTTCGCCTTTACGAGCTAACACTTGATAGGGTCCTACCAAACGAGGTGCTAACTTCCCCTTGGTTTGGAACCTGTGTACCCCGCGGAGTGGTGTGACATGAAGATACACATAATCTCCTTCCTCGAAACATAGATCTTTGCGGCAGTTGTCGGCATAATAACTCTTCTGTCTGGATTGAGCTATCTTTAAGCGCTCCCGTACTATGGCCACTTTCTCTTCTACCTCTTTGAGTGCGTCGGTTTCGAATATCTGGCGTTCACCCGTCTGATCCTAGAAAAGGGGTGTACGACACTTCCTGCCATACAGAGCTTCGAACGGTGCCATCTACAAGCTAGCTTGGTAACTTTTGTTGTATGAGAACTCAGCATAGGGTAGGCTCTTATCCCATGTCCCTCCGAAGTCCAACGCACAAGCCCTCAGCATATCCTCCAATATCTGATTGACTCTTTCAGTCTGACCATCGGTTTGTGGATGATAAGCTGTGCTGAAGTTTAGACGAGTTCCCAATTTTGCTTGTAACTTCTGCCAAAACTTGGAAGTGAATTGGCTACCTCAGTTGGATACAATCCTCTTGGGTACGCCATGTAAACACATTATACGAGCCATATATAGTTCTGCCAGCCTTTTACCCGAATATGTTGTATGCACAGGGATGAAATGAGCAACCTTGGTGAGTTGGTCAACGATCACCCAGATTGAGTCATATCCTGAAGATGTGCGGGGCAAACCAGTGATGAAGTCCATTCTGATCTCTTCCCACTTCCACTTTGGGACTCTAAGCGGCTGTAAAAGTCCGGCAGGTCGTTGGTGTTCTGCCTTGACTCGCTGGCACACATCACAAAGTGCTACGAATTCTACAATTTCTCTTCTCATGCTGGCCCACCAAAACTTTGCCTTGAGGTCTTGGTGCATTTTAGTGCTTCCGGGATGAATGGAGTACTGTGTCTCATGAGCTTCCTGGAGGATTAAATCTTTGAGTTCCTTGTTTTCTAGGATGCACAATCGTTCTCCCATCCAGACGGTCTCATTTTTGTCTTCAGTGAATCCTTGGGCTTTTCCAACCCTCATGTTCTTCTTAAGTTCTTTAATCTCTAGATCATTCGCTTGTGCCTCACGAACTTGATCGAAGAGTGTGGGCTGGGCCTCTAGGGCTACCACAAATCCAGGGTCGACAATGCCCAGATTCAAGTGTTCGAATGCCTGTTGCATTTCCTTGTACAATGTCAATACTCGAGCAGTGTTGCAGTAACTTTTCCTGCTCAAAGCATCTGCCACGACGTTGGCTTTTCCCGGGTGATAGTGTATCCCCACATCATAATCCTTGATCAATTCCAGCCACCTTCTTTGACGGAGATTCAGGTCAGGCTAGGTGAATATGTATTTCAAGCTCTTGTGGTCCGTGTAAATCTCACTGCGATTACCAATGAGGTAATGCCGCCAAATCTTTAAAGCATGGACCACCGTGGCCAATTCCAGGTCATGGGTTGGATAATTGCCCTCATGAGGGCATAACTGACACGATGCATAGGCTACAACTCTACCTTCTTGCATCAACATGCATCCTAGCCCTTGGCGAGATGCATCACAATACACCTGGAAATCTTTCTTGGGATTTGGTAAGATTAGGACCGGTGCTGAAACCAACTTCCTTTTGAGTTCTTCGAAGCTGCGGTTGCACTCGGTTGTCCAAACAAACTTCACATCTTTCTTTAACAGTTGAGTCATGGGTCTCGCCATCTTCGAGAAATTCCCGATGAACCGGCGGTAATAGCCCACAAGTCCGAGGAAACTCTGCACTTGTGTCACTGTCTTGGGCGGCTTCCAATTGGTAACAGACTCTATGTTCGTTGGATCCATAGCAACTCCCTGGGCGGTGATGATGTGGCCAAGGAACTACACTTCTCTCAGCCAAAAGTCGCACTTGCTAAACTTGGCATATAATTGATGCTCTCTTAGCTTCTCGAGAACCAAACGGAGATGTTGCTCATGCTCTTCGGTTGTTTTCGAGTAGATCAGGATATCGTCGATAAAAACCACCACAAACTTGTCCAGAAACTCCATGACCACCTTGTTCATCATATTCATAAAGAAGGCTGGTGCATTTGTCAGTCCGAAGGACATAACAGTGCACTCGTACAGACCATACCGAGTGGTGAAAGCCGTCTTCGGTATATCCTCTTCTCGGATCCTCAGCTGATGATAGCCTGATCATAAGTCTATCTTGGAGAAGACGGTGGCACCCTCCAATTGATCGAATAGATCATCAATCCTTGGCAAGGGGTATTTGTTCTTGATGGTGACATCATTTAGTGCACGATAGTCCACGCACATCCGCTTTGTTTTGCCTTTCTTTTCCATGAAGATGACTGGTGCTCCCCAAGGCGATGTGCTTGGTCAGATGTAACCCATCTATAGCAGATCGTCAACTTGCTTCTTGACTTCTGCCATCTCGTTTGGTGCCATTCTATAGGGCCTCTTGTATATTGGCACTGTTCTAGGTGCCAAATCAATCCTGAAGTCAATTTCCCTTTCTGGTGGCATCCCCGGTAGATCTTCCGGGAACACATCCGGGTATTCCCTTACTATCGGAATGTCCTCTATTTTCCTTTCTGCCTTTGTCCTACCTTCCGACGGTTGCTCTGCTGTGACCAGATTCAAGCTTGCTTCCTGCCTCAGTGGCACTGGCGATTTGAAGATAATCGCCTTTCCTTCTAGATTGGTTACCGTTACGGTGCGGTCGGCACAGTTGATCACTCCTTTATGTCGGATCAACCAATCCATTCCTAGGATAACATCTAGGTATTTGGATTCCAGAAGGATGAGATTGGCTAGAAAGGGTGATCCTTGGATTTCTAGGCTTACTGAAGGGCTATAGTGAGTTGTTGTCATGCGGTTCCCAGGTGTATGAACCCGCATAGGGATCTTAAGTTCTACCACTTTTATCCTATGTGTCCCCACAAATTTCTTGGATATGAAAGAATGCGTTACACCAGAATCAAAAGGTACGGTTGCAGGTATTGAGTTCACAAGAAACGTACCCAGTACTACTTCCGGTGCAGCCTGCGCCTCTTCCGCAGAGACGTGGTTAACACGCCCCTTTATCATCTGCTGGTTGGTGTTGGGATTCTGGGGTTCTGCAGGCCTGGGTCCCATGCATTTCGGCTTCGAGCACTTGTCGGCGAAGTGGCCCGGTTCATGGCAGTTGAAGCAGGTGAGGGTCTTGCTTCCACTGTCTCTCTGTGGCTGACTCTGCTGCGCTGGCGCTATTGGTGGGCGCGGAGCAGGATGACGATTGTGCTAACCGCTGTTGTTGCTGTTGCCTCCGAAGTGTCCCAGGTGGAACGTACGTTGCTGGCGGACGATCATGGTGGAAGGTCCACCCTGATGCGTCTGGTGCTGCCCCTGGTGAGTCCAGAACTAGGCCGCTTTTCTCTTGCGGTCCATCTTGTTGCGCTGATTTTCCTAGTGGATCGCCTTATCCACAAGCTTCTCAAAGTCTGGATAGTCACTTGAGAGGAGCTGATTGGTCAGCTCGTCGTCCAGTCCATCTAGGAATCTCTCCTGTCTCTCCGCATCGGTGTGGACATCCTCGGGCGCGTAGCGTGCCAAACGGTTGAAGTCGTGGAGATACTCCGTGACTGTCCTGTTTCCTTGTACCAAGTCCCTAAACTCTCTCCTTCTGTGCCACGATTCCTGTCGGAATTTGAGACTTCCGGAAGTTGTGGCAGAATTCAGCCCAGGTGACCTCGGTGGTAGCAGTGCGGGTCACAAGGAAGTTGTCCCACCAAGCCGCCACGGGACCTTGGAGCTGGTGAGTTGCAAAAGCGACCTTCTCCTGATTGCTGCACTAAAGGAGGTTGAGCTTCTTCTCGATTGCCAACAGCCAGTCGTTGGTGTCCATGGGGTTGGTGTTCATGGAGAAGGTTGTTGGTCTAACCCTCAGAAACTCAGGCAGCTTTGACTGAGGAGCAATGGCTGGGATGTGAGGTTGCTGGTCCTGGTGCTACAGATTGTTTTGCTGCATTTGCTACATCATAACTGCCAACATCTGGTTCTGGTTGGCCAGAACCTGTGCAAGCGTCGGGTTCTCCGATAGCGGGGGTGGCATGTGATTGGGAGCTCTAGGGTTCTGGGGTGCTCCTTCCTATTGGTTGGTAGCACTGGAGTCACTGGCAGCAGAGTTGCCATTCCTTGTGTTCACCATCTGAAGAGGATAGCAGTGGAAGGGAAGGAGAAAAACAGGTGGCTCAGAAACAAGAGTGATAATTAAGTGGCTAAATTAAATTAACTGAAATTATAGTTGGAAACATGAGGCAAAACCAATTCAACTCCTAATTAAGGTGGCACACCACAACAGACGGTATGCCACACACTAACCCCAAACAAACATCCTAACATTACAACTGATCATGAAATCAAACTAAAGAAAATGATAAAAGCTAAGGATGGTGCGTCTAGTGCTCTGAGTGGCTTTTGTGGTCATCCAAGTTATATTCTGGCTCCTGCTCGTCGCCCACCTCATCGTCGGTGTGGCTCCTGGATCCCCTCACGTAATCCATACTACCGTGAGCCGAGGAACTAGCCTCACTGCGGGTGCGGGATCTACTGAGGGAGCTGCTGTTGTCAGTGGAAGTGAAGCCCCCGTGGATGCTGGTGCCTCCCAGAGAGCTGTTGTCGCTCGACGACACGCTGATCATGCCGCCCGTCGATGCTAGAGTTGGAGCGGGCGCTGGTGCTGGAGCTAGTGCTGGTGGCGGTGCGTGTGGCCCGTTCCTGGGGGCCAACTGAACACGCACAGGAGGAAGGGTCCTCTTCCTTGGGGTCAGAAGGATCCTGGCCCCACCGGGTGGTGGCTGTCCCTTCAGCTCTATGACCTCCTTCTTCAGACGGTTGACCTGGTTTTGGAGACTAATGATGGTCATCCGGTTAGCGTCCTCTCAATCGTGGGCTGCACGCACACAGTTGGCGTGCATGAAATCCATGGCCCACATCGCCCGCCTCATGTGGACGATGGTGGTATCATTCTTGTTGTCAGCCAAAGTGCTGTAGACTTGGTAGTGAGCTCGGCTGGTCAGATAGCGGTGGTGCGGAGGGTAGAGTGGTGCCTCCGACGTAGCTCTCCAATCAGACAGAAAGCTACCTCCTGGCAGGCATGATCGTAGGTACACCCGCCGATCTCGACCTCCATAGCAGGTAGGAGGTACAACTCGCCTGGCAGCTCCAAGCAAACCCGGTGTGGGAGCTCACCCTCCATGGGCTCCACTGCAATGTACTCTGAGGAATAGCTGTACCCCAAAGTAAAGCTCATCGTACGAAGCTCTTCAACAAACCCGCCCATGTTTGCGCCACACTGGTTGGGGAGACCGTCCATCTATAGAAGGCAAGGAGGGAGAATCAATGTATGCTCAGATCCAAATAAGTGAACAGTAAATAATTTGGAAATAACAACAATTTTATGCATGAAATAATTTTGTATGTAAACTTGAGACCGACAAAATAATACAGCAAAACCAAATAGTACCGAATAAATTTTAAATAATAATTGCAAAGAAAATAGAAACATTTTATGCATGCCGTAAATCATACGTCCCCCTGATAACCATTGTTTTTCCAAAGTTTGGACTCCTATGCCATAACCCTTGAGTAAAATTTCCACCCCAAACTTGATTGGACTCAAAAATTTTAGTCAAATAAAAGGCCAAGATTTTGCCCCAATCTAAGCAGATTCCCATTTTCCCCAAAATAACTCCAAATGCAAGAAGCATATGCAGATGAGAATTTCAGAGGGCTCTTGGGGTTTCCATTTGGCTGGTCTACGGCCAAGTTCGGCTCTGATACCAACTTATAACGCCTAGAAATTCACTACCAAAATTCAGAACATTCAAATGTATAAAATCCCTGTCTAGGAAAGCCAGGGTACACAATTCCAAGTTGCCATACAGAGTGCGTCTTACAAGTAAAGTAAAATTATATTACATAAATGCAACGGTAAAGATAAACGAAACCTATATACAGCTTGCCAAGAGGGGGCTTCCAATCCACAGGCATCTTGACGGTGGAGCCAGCCTAGTCCTCCATTTGATCATCATCAGATGCGTACTCCACCACTGAGAGGGGGAAAAGGAGCAAGGCTGAGTACCACCCACAGTACTCAGCAAATCACACCCACAAACATGCATAATGCACAGGAGGCAAGGATAGGCTAGGGGTTCGTTTGCATAAAAATAGTTATAAACAGTAGTAGTTCGCAAACAGTAAAAGGTTGATTAATTGAACAATATTAATCCTCCACTGATTAATGTTACACCACATTAACTAGGCCCATCCATCCATAAGAACTATTTTCCGACATTGAGTCGAACCAAACAGTAAATGATAATATTTAATTCCCAGATGAACTAAGTTGCTAAGCATGGCTAAGCATTCTAAGAATAGTATTCTAATCATGTTGTTACCCAGGTGACAAGGAACAAGGTTTAAATACTAAGGCATAGTCCTATCAATGTAAAGGTTGTAATCCCTCCACATGAAATAATGAAATTATGCAGTTTATTTAAATAAACAAAGCATTTTAGCAAAAAAGGGTACAAAATGATCAAGATTACAGTACGACTTGCCTTGCTCCGGCTCGACGTACTCGGCTACAACCTCGTAGTACACAGAAGAGTCACTGGTGTCAGATTCTATAACAGACAATGCATAAACAATTAAAGACAGTACATGTGGACAGTCAAACATGAGCTGAAAGTATTTTTAATGAATTCTTGGCATTTTTCTAGATTTAATGAAATTTGAATGGACTTAATCGGAGTTCGTATGAATTAGTTATGAATTTTTAAAGTTTTACTGTGTTTTCCTATACAAATTTAATTATTAAATGATTTATTACGCAATTACATGGATTATTGCGTCACTGACCCCAGGAGCTGGTGCCAACAGGCGGGCCCCACTGGTCAGTGGCGTAGGGGAGGACGGCGCACGGTGGACCGAGTCCACCGCGGCCCGGCGGGAGGTGGCCACGTGGCTGCTACGCGACAGGCACGGCGGGCCGATGGGCCGACGCGGCGCCCGAGTAGTGCCTACGTGGTGGGGAAGCGGGCGCCCGCGGGGGCGCCACACGGATGGTCCGGATCTGTCCCGAGGCAGATCGGACGGCCCCGGACAAAAGGGGCTCACCCCCGCTGGCGCGGCCGCGCCGCGGCGGGGTGAGCGGCCCAATGGTCGCCACCGGCGACCATCCGGCCCTCGAAGGACGGCAGCGAGCCGTGGGATGAAGTGAGGAAGACGAGGGAGGGCTCACCGAGGGGCCATGATGACTGGAAGGCGGTGAACGGCAGCGAACAGAGGCGATTGGTGGCGGCGGAGGCATGGGACGACGCTAAAATCGGCGTTCCAGTGAAGATCCCCGGCGACGGAGGAGCGGCAGAGGTTGAGGAGGTCCTGGCGAAGGTGTGGGAACAAATTAGGGCTGAAATGGCCGAGTGAATTGACGGGGAGGCGTGGCCAAAAACCGCCGGAATGGCTTACCGAGGAGGATGATGGCGAGATTTGGCCTCCAGCAGCGTAGGGGCTCACGGGTGCGGTGGCCGGGCTTCGCAGGGGTGCGGCGGAGCTAGTGGTGGCGAGCACGTGGTCTGGCGATGGCTACAGCGGCGGCGGCAGATGACTAGAGACGGTGGAGGCGGCTTTGGATTACGCGGCGTGGGGCGCTAGGGAGCTCGGGAGGCGTCGGTGTTTGAGGGAAAAGGAAGAGGAGAGGATGGTGAAGATTTTAAGGAGCTCAGGCAGGCGACATCGTGGCCGAAACGGCTCCATTTCGCACGGGTTGTGGGCGGCGGCCGCGGCGTCGTGCGCGTGATTCTCGCGCGAGAGGGAACAACGGCACCGGAGATCGTGGGGGAGTGGGCGTGGACCAAGTCCGCCATCGTTTGAACTGAGGACGGGCACGTGGGGAGACAGGACGCGGCGCCGATTGAGCGGCGGAGGGGAAATTTCCCCTCCGCCTGATCTGGACGGAGGTAGGAGAAAGAACTAACAGGCGGGCCCGGCCTGTTAGCGGGCAGACGCACGAGCAAGATGGGTGGGGATCTGACGGGTGGGGACCACGTACAGCGAGAGAGGGAGCAGTGCGGGCAACCGACAGGTGGGCCCACGGGAAGGCGCGCGAGCGTAGGCCGCGTGCGGAGGCCGGTGGCACAATGCTGGGCCGTGGCCCAGCAGGAGGGTAAATAGGAGAAAAAAGAGAAAAAGAGATAGGAGAGAAAAGAAAAGGGATTTTCCAGTGAAATTTAATTCCGATAAAGTTTTTGATTTATTAAAAATAGTTCCTGTGCTCTGAAAATTTCAATAAAAATCCTGTTAATATATTTTGGCAGGAGGAATATAAGAAAAATATTCCCAACCACAGTAATTTATTATTTTACATTTTCCACATTTAATTAATTCCTCTAGCCATTTTAATTTTTTTTTCTTGGATCAATTTCATAGGTATTATTTTTGTGTGGCTAATTTTAGGGTGTGAGAGTCATCCTCCCTGTCGATGCCTCTGAAGCTAGAGTAGAACGCCAGGTCCAAACACCGTGGGTAGAAGCGGTAGGGAGTGTACTGTAGCTCTCCTTGGTAGTGCTGATGAAGCAACCCAATGGCCAAAAGTGCAGCACTCTTGCATACGGCTGCTAAGGTGTCTCCTCCCACCGTAACAATCAGCGAAGTGCAGTGAGAGGAGTTGGCGAGGAGCGAGGTGGTGACCTCCAAGGCAGCATGAGGGGAGTTGTCGTCACCGTCCATAGTGAAAGCCCGTTGAAGTCGCCTAGAGGGGGGTGAATAGGTGTTCCTGAAAAATTCTCATATTGCAGCGGTAAAATTCTGATACGAACCTTTGAGCCAAATGGTAGGAAGCTCTGGCCAGCCCGAGCCAACCAGCTCTCTAGGGCTGGCCGGAGGTTCCGGCCTAGAATGCCAAACGTTCTAACCCTGGTGTTCTGACTCTACCAAGACACTTTAATAATGGATAAAATGATAGGGATCAAGTCTAGAGCAAACAATAAGGTAGGAGATGGATGCAAGCAAGTGTAGAGATAAAATAATACAATAATGAGTAAGCACAAGGGATAAACAAAGATTTTTTTCGAAGTTCAGATCACAAAAATCCTACATCTCCGTTGAGGAGTTCCGAAGAGTCGGGTCTTGATTGACCCCTTGCCTCACCAAGCAACCATGAAGATCAGCTTAGTATCCACTCGAATTTATCTCTTTTCCTTGTGAAGGCGAGGTTAACCTTCACAAACTCTAACCGGGACAATCCACAACTCATGAAAGCTTGTGGGTGACGCCTAACCATCTAGGAGGTTTTCCTCCAAGAGAAATAGGCTCCAAGTAGCTAATCTGCGTCCATTCTCAAGTGCACAAGATCCTCCTAGACTTCTCTCAAGAAAAAATCACTCAATTCCCCACTAGATCCTCACAAAAATCACAAAGGTGGCACTAGAACTAGTTGGGAGTGCTCAAAAGATCTTAGGAGAAGCTAGGAGACAGTGGAATAGGAGTGGAATTGCTAAGCAATGGCTAGAAACAAAAATTGGGCTTTATAGGCATTGGTATACGTTACTTAGCCATTACTCACAAATTTTGGCTAGGAGGTTCCGACCCCAGGGATAGGAATCTTCGACCAACGCTTAGTCTTTGGCAGAGAAGATTGGTCAGAGCCTCTGACCCCAAGGGTAGGAACCTCCGAGCCTGACATTGAAAAATAGCCCAACCCAAGTGTACGTGTTGTGTCAAAGTGATATACTATCAGCTATTTCGATCTTAAGCACTTGAGTGGTCTTGGAACATTGTTTGCAGTCCCTCTTAATAGTATGGCTTTCCTATGACTAAAAAGAAATTTCAAAAGAAATAAAAATAAACTCTGAGTCGCTTCACCACTTGTGCCATATTTTTGTGGGGGTCTCAATGTACCAGACCAAGCAACCTGGAACTAATCTCTGCATATTTCTTGATAAACTCATTAGTCCCTTAACCGCTTTGTCATTAATCCACCAAAATCCACTTAGGGGCTAGATTCACTTTCAATCTCCCCTTTTTGGTGATTGATGACATCACAGTTAAAGCTTACAACAGTTAAAGCTAGGTGAATTTGGCTCCCCCTAGAAATATGCATATTTGAGTGAGTGTGAATCATATGCATATTGGGTATTGGAGGAACATGAAAAGCCTCATTCATCTCTTTTCATCCATGGGGTGCAAGGTGTGACATGATGAGCAGTATATATAAAATGCATGTGACATGGAAAGTACGCAAAAAGGAAAAACAACATCACATCACATCGCAAGGCATCACGAATAGATTTAAGGACAGAAATTAAACTAGAATAATAATTAAACACTCATTACATCCCAGCATACAGTCAATACATGTCCATAGAGGAATAGGAATATTAGGGGATCTAAAATAGGAGGGGGGTCAGAGCTTCCGGCTGCCAAGGCTGGAACCTCTGACCATACTACAACAGTAGTAAAAAATGGTGAAAAGAGGCCCCTTCATTCTGAACTTTTCTCCCCCTTTGGCATCAAGGCACCAAAAAGAGAGGGAAGACAGCGGTGTCATCATCCCTCTTAACAATAAGAGGAATGTCGTACATAGGCTGAAAAGATGGAGCCGCTGGTACAATGTCATCATCTTCATCACTCTCCTCATCCTCCTCATCATCCTTCCCATCATCTTCATCGTGATAAGAGTCCTCCTCGATGTCCTCATCAGAGTCTGCCTCGGACTCGGAATCGCCAAAGGGTCTAGTAGTGGAAGGACCTGCATCACTAGCAATGTGCTAAGCAAACTTGTAGGCGGCAAAGGAATCCTCATACACCTCATCCTCAAAGTCATCAGAAACAGTCTTGCCAGCATCCCTCAATATCTCCTTCTGCCGACACTCCATCTTCTTGATCTTTACTACATTCTTGGTACAGATGTTGAAAATGGCCTTGTGTGCCTTCTTGATAGGTGACTCTGAACTCTGGGATGAAGAACCAGACCGAGAGGAAGCTGAATGAAACTTCACTGCAGGAGGGGCTGGTGGCTGGTAAGACTTGTGCCTCACCTCCTTCTCGAACACTAGCCCTGACACTTTCTCAATCATCTTCACGATATAGGGAGCATAGGCACATCCTCTCTTGGGCTCTTTCACAATGTTAAAGATTTGAAACCAGATGTACTTCATCACACTGATAGGCGGCTGGTTCCTCCTCAATCTTGCAAGCAGGGTGAAGTGGTGAGCAGGGAGAGCAGTGGCATCGCCAGCTTTGAGAGAGAGAGTAGCCCTGATCATATTCAACAGGATCTTGTAAGGAGTAAGCAGCCCCTGTGTAGTGCCCATGCAATTTCTGGGTGCTCCATCTGCATACAGAAACAATGCCCTCTGAATAGGTAGTGTCTTCTCACTGTGTAGGTTCGGCCTATTGAGATCATCTGGGTCCAACACCAAAATGGACATGAACTGAGAAATGGTGACAGTGTACTCCACTCCCTAAATCCGCCATCTCATCTAAAGCTCATGTTGTGGACTCTCCTCAAAGAAGACAATGATGTAGAACTAACCGATGACCTCTTCACTCTAGTCATACTGCAATCCCATGATCCCTCCAATGTCCTTGTCCAAGCAAAGCTTGATCACATCCTTAAAGATCTAGCCCTTCTGGCGCTGCATGTACTCCCAGTCAATATACTTCATCTCGATGACCGGCTTGGGACGACTCATGAAGACTGAGTTGTACCAATCCACCTGAACGGCAGTGACAAAGCAGGGGTTTGATAAGTCCTCAGGAAGAGTATCTGGATTCTGCTTCCTGTCTCTGCCTTCCCTTGCCACATCGTGAAGATAGTCAAAGTGTTGCCGTGTAATGTGGCCAAAAGGAGTAGTGCTGACTGCCCTGTGCTTGATCACTCGGATTGGGTCATCAAAAGTGCCACTGCTAGTACTGCGAGCACCACCACCGTGAGATCCACCACGCCTTGGAGGCGGTGGTGCATCGGGGTCCCTGATCACTAGAGCAGAACCGCGAGTTTGTCGAGTAGTGGGAGGCTGTGTAGCGGCCCTCTTGCCTCCACTTGCCCTCCTACTGCTGCTAGCATGAGCCGGTCCTTTTCCTTTATCTGCTCTCTAAGGAGGTGAATCCTGATCACTCTTGGTACCGGAGGTGGAAATGTCTTGTCTTGCCTTCTGATGTTTCTCACGAGCCATTTGACATTGCAATACGACTAGGAATCAAAGATGGAACTGAATTCAATGTTTTATTAGAAGAATCAAGGCTACAAGAGGCTAGCAGAAAAGCCTAGTCGGAGGGTCCGACCATAGGGTTGGAGCCTCCAGCCAGGCCAAGAGTGCTGGTCGAAACCTTCGGCCTTGAGGGCCGGAACCTCCGGCTGGCACAAGGCTGGAACTTTGATCTGCAAAACTAGCCAATGTATTTGATGCAGACTATAGATCGATGATCTAGGGGTGTGCAGGAAGGTTTCTAACCAAGGAGAACTAGTCATATGTTCACATTTTTAGAGATTAGGGCAAAAATAGGAAAAACTTAAGGAATAAGATTGAAACCAATAGCTTAAGATGAGGAGTCACAAAAACATCGGCGGGATGGAGTCTCCGACCACCCAAGAGGAGGGAAACGTGGATGCCCGAAGGTTTTTGACGGTGGAGATGGAAAATTGCCACATACGTGAGTGAGAGCGAGTTAGGGCTATGAGGATATGAAATGTGTCGATATTTTGTATCGGCAATAATTATATGAGGCTACTCGTAAGACCTAAACATGATGGATTGCAAAGAAACACGAAACAATTTATCCTAATTCAGGCCCTCAAGGTGAGGTAATACCCTACTTCCAGTTGTGGTGTATTGCCTTTGAGGTTTCTCTGATGAGATTCTATCTCTTGCCCCGAGGGGCACCTTGCCTCTCCTTATATACTGAGGAGGCAAGGTTACAATGTAGGAATCCCAGTCAGACTTGACCAAGGGATTTCATTCTAAGAATACAACGTACTCAACTAGAACAATATCTCTTTTCTTATCATACAAGGTAATATACACCGAGTCCTGTTGTATCCCAAATTACAGGATTAGGCCCATCCTCTATCTGAGTGGCCACAAAGCTACCCTTGCGGTACCCGGGGCCCATGGCCTCCACAGCAGCCCCTGAGACCTTCATAGTTGAGTCACAGCTGGTGCCGAGTGCTTATCCTCCTTGGTGAAGATTTTCCAAGTGCCTTGCTCCCAAGTGCCCATTGTCCAAGTACCTCTTCTCCAAGTCATGCTTCATATCAGCTGGTAACGAGACTATGAAGGGCTTCAGAGAAAAATATGAATAGTGTGCGCCGAATAGGCGTACCTATCAGGTGTAACCCCGACTTTGTGCTTAATTATGAAACAATTAAACATAAAGTCAAAGATCTTTAACCTTTAAATCTTTTCCAAGTGATATATTTCTCACGAATTGGATTCTTCAGCATCTTATCAGCTGGAAATATTTTTGCTAAAGGCAATTTGTGGCTAAGTATGTAAGCCGAGTACCACTTCATGGATTTTAATCCAATATGTGGTAAGGTGTACTTGAGAGATATCTGTATCCCCAATTTTAATGGAGACCAACCATTGATACTTATAAGGATATATCCTCAATACCTTGTTAAATAATTCAGATATCCGAACACGTCTGTCCAGCAGTTAGGCTCAACATAAAGCATATCTGATTATTTTAACCGGTTCCTGTAAAATAGCATCTGCACTGTGATTTTAACACAGCTAGCGGTTGGCCCAATAGGACATGCTATTTAGGAGCTCATATATTACAGCCCATGACTGAGCAAGCCGGCCCAAGCCTGCTTACCCGGTGTGGGCCTATAAAGCGGTGGGAGAAAGAAAAGATTCCCCTTTCTCCCCCCAATTCACCAATAACGCTCCAGCTCCCCACTCGCTCCAAACTTCGCCCTCTCCACCCCAACTAGGGTTTCCTATGGCTCGAGCTTCCTCTTAGAAATCCGCGAAAATCTCCTTTCCCGCGTGGATTCCCATCATCCAGAAGCTTTCTCACTCAGTTCCACACCCCAATCATGCCGAGGGTGCCATTTGACACCCTCGCCATGCCGTCTGGAGCTTGGTCGACATCAGATTGTTGTGCGATGAAGCCAGCCCTTCTAGAGAGGAAGAAGAACCTCCAACCAAAAGAGATCATTAACTGGTTTCCCGTCGTCGATGAGTCGATTCCCTCTCTAGGTCCCCACGAAACTATGGTCTTTGCCTCCTTTCAATTGCGGCCTCTCCCTTCCATCTTCCAATTTCCTCCGTGGGCTCCTTGAATATTACAAGATCGAGCTCTACCACGTTAACCCCAAGTCCATTCTTCACATCTCGATTTTTGTCACCCTCTATAAAGCCTTTCTGGGGATCGATCCCCATTTCAACCACTTCCATTTTTGTTTCATGTCAAGCCACAACCCTCTAAATCCAAAATCCATGTGATTAGGGGAGCAGGCCTTCAGCTCCGTAATGAGATGAAGAAGGCCTACTTACATGTTCCCCTAAAGACTTCACTGAAAGGGTGGCATCAGGAGTGGTTTTACTGCTCCAATCTCAAGCCCTCCGTGCCACCTTTCTCTGGAAATCCCCCTGCCATACTGGAGAGCTAGACTGCCATACCGTCGTAGGCAGAGATGGTTCAGGTGCAATTGCTGCTCGAGAAGATCGACGTGCTGAAGAACACAGGGCTGATCGGACCTTGGGTGGCTAGGACCTTACAAAACCGCCGAATTTGACCCCTGAAGTCCATGATTCACCTTGGCTATGACTAGCAGGGGAAGAACGATCTGACTTGGGAGTGCAACGATTTTGTCAACAAGGATGTGGTCACTGACACGTTGCTTGGATATTTCGTCAATGGAGTCATCGAATGTAATGTCTTTTATAATATTTGTCTTGCTATACATGTGGTACGAATGTTGTTCAGTCGAGCTTTCCTTGATGCTTGACACTTGTAGGAATTCGCCAAGTTTGATTCTAACCCACAAGGCCAGTCGGCCAGTGGGACTAGAAAACAGCCGGCCAGCCCCTCAGTAGCCCAACCTAGCCCCAAGAGGGTTGGGAAGCGACCAGTGACGGACCAGGCCAAGAAGAAAGATGCGCCGATTTAGGCATCAGGCAATCCGATGATCAGGGACCCTAGCAGCATAGCCCCTGGACCGACCGGCCGTAGGACTACACTGCCGACTACCTCCACACCCCAATCGGCCGCACCTAGCAACTCCAGTCATCTTCTCCATAATGTTGATCTTCAACTTTGTTTGGCTGTAGCTCTGGAAACAAACTTGAACAACTAGTCCCTTGAGATTGAATGCCTGAGGAAGGAGCTAAAGGAGCTCAAGAAGGCAATGTCCAAGGTGGACACCGAGTACTCAAGTAAGCTTCATATCTGCTCTGGTACTCTGTCCGACTAGGTATCCATGTTAACTGATGCCTTTTTTCTGTGTGAGCAGCCTTTAAAGCCAAGCACTCTAAAGTTCTAGCACGATTTTTAAAGCACGCTCGTGTATTTTTACAGGCCACATCTTACATCAGACTAAGCTGCCACCTCCTGAGGTTGTTGTTCCTGTGCTCCTAGTTGAGAAAAAAATATCAGAAAAATAAAAGAAAAGTAAAAAAAGGTGTGAAAGAAGAGAAAAAAAAGAAAAGGAGAGGAGCACATAGGACACACCAAGGAGCCAGCTGTGTGTTGTTTTGTACTGTGTTTTTGCCTTGTCCTTATTTCCTTGCTGCGTCCTTTCATACTTGTTTGTCTCCCTTGTTTTATCACATCTGGTTTAAAACACGTTTAGGCCCGCAACTAGGACAAGTGCTTTAGACATTTATTCAGCATTACTATCTGTTATTGAATTGTGTGCTACTAACATATTTGGCCTCCCAAGCTCCACATATATACTTCTGGTCAGCACGGTCTCGACCCTTGCAATCGCTAGATCACGCCCGCAAGGTATCATGAACTAGCCACCGGTTGAACCATCCTTTGCTCGCTAGTCTCAGAACCTTGTAAGAGCTCGGTAAGGTGCTTCCATTTGTAAGTGTCCACTATCCTTGCATAGTAGTAGTTGATAGGGATAATTCCTTTGTGTTTTCTCTGTCTTCTTGCTAACAATGCCAGGGGCCGATGAAATCTCGGAGTGCGTTCTTCGCAGCGAGATGCAAGGCTACATGGACCAGATGATGAAGGGGCTGAATGAAACCATTCTAAAGGGGGTCAATGCTGCTCTTGCCAACCAGAACATAAACCACACACTTGAATGTCTGGATAGACGAGTAGCCACGCTGACTGGGAGGATTGATGAATTGGAGACCCATCTGCCACCCTCCGGAGATGATGCCAACCAAGACACAATGTATGATAACGATGGAGAGGTTGACCGGCGAGCGACAGAAGAGGCATGACTACGTCAACGATTTCACCACAATCGTCAAGGTATGGGAGGAAACCGCCAAGGGCGAGGTAACGATGATCCTTTTGCTAAAGTTAAATTTACCTTGCCTTCATTTTCTGGAAAATATGACCCTAAAGATTATTTAGATTGGGAGATGACCGTAGAGCAGAAATTTAATTCTCATTTAGTTCCTGAAAATCATAGAGTTAGGCAAGCAACTAGTTAGTTCAAAGACTTTGCTATTATCTAGTGGAATAAACTAGTTAAAAATTGTCGATGCTTTGCACCGGCAATAAAACTATAGGGCTACTCGGCGAAGGTGAGTTCGGTGGATTGCAGAGGAACACAGAAGATTTATACTGGTTCAGGCTCTCAATGTGAGGTAATACCCTACGTCCAGTTGAGGTGTTACCTCTGAGGTATTTGATGATCGATGATCTTGTTGTCCTCACCCTGAGGGGCGCCCTGCCTCCCTTTATATACTAGGGGACAGGGGTACATGATAAGGATCCCAGCCGGATACGACCAAGGGATTTCCTTCTTAGAGATAGAATCCTATCCGACTAAGACTATGTTTCCTTATTATACAAGGCACAGCCTGCCGGGTGCTATCTTATCTCTAATCACATGGTTCGGCCCATCCTCTATCCGAGTGACCCATGTACTAGTAGTGAGGTACCCGGGGCCCATGGCCTCCACAGTAGTCCCTGAGACCTTCATAGTTGAGTCACAGCAGATGCCGAGTGCTCATCCTCCACGGTGAAGGTTGCCCGAGTGCAGTGCTCCCGAGTACTCTTTGTCCGAGTAAGTCTTCTTCCGAGTCCTGCTTCATGTCAGCTGGCAGCGAGGCTATGAAGGGCTTCATGTAGATATATGAATAGTGTGCGCCGAATAGGCGCACCTATTAGGTGTAGCCCCCGACTTTGTGCTTAATTGTGAAGACAATTAAACATAAAGTCAAGAGATCTTTAACCTGGAAGTCTTTCCCGAGTAGATTACTACTGGGATATGAGACTCTTCGGTATCATGTCAACCGGAATAAACTTTATAGTCTTGCCAAGTAGGAGACTACTCGTATGTAGGAGTCTTCGACTTCATGTCAGTCTGAATATGTGTTTATAGTCTTGCCGAGTAGGATGTTACTCGTATATGGGACTCTTCAGCGTCATGTCAGCTGGAAAAGGGAGTTTATAGTCTTTTCCGAGTGGCGTCCCACTCGAAAGTTAGACTCCTCCGCATCATGTCAGCAGGAAAAGATATTTATAGTCTCTCCCGAGTAGTGTACTACTCAAAAGTTAGACTCTTCCACATCATGTCAGCGGGTAAAATGTTGTTCATGGCAACTGATGGCCACGCATGTAGGCCGAGTACCACTTTATGAAAATAAATCCACGGCGTGGTTAGGGGTACCCGAGAAAGATACCTGCGTCCCCAATTTTAATGAAGACCAGCTGGTGATCCTTGTAAGGATATATCCTCGAGACCTGGTGAATAAAACAGATATCCAAACATATATGTTCAGCAATAAGGCTCTCATGAAGCATATCTGTTTACCTCATCGGCTCCTGTTAGTAGCACCAGCGCTATAATTTCAACTCAGCCTACGGGCGGCCCACATGGAGCATGCTACTGTAGGAACTCATATCTTGGTGGCCCAGTGCTGACTGTGTAGGCCCAAGCCCATCTAGTCGGCATCGGCTCTATAAAAGTCGGGAGAGAGAGAAAGATTCCTTCATCTTCCCCAAATCAACCAATCGCTTCGTCTTCCACCTTCGCGCCCAACTTTTCGCCTCCCGCCTGGCTAGGGTTAGCTGCTGCTATTCCCTACCCGAACTCGGGCGATTCCAATCCTCCTCGTTTGATCCAAGCCCCCGATTTGCTTTTCCCCAAATCTCATCGCCTCTAGTCATGCCGAAAGCTTCGGATCTTGCGGGTGCGCCGGGAAGTTCTTGGCCGATTTCAGATTGCGGCTCGGTGAAGTTGAAGCAGCTGGAGAGCGAACTGAAGTTGCCCAGCCAAGAGGTGATTCGCTGGCGGTCGGCTAGGGATGAGTCGAGCCCAAAACCCCGACCTGATGAAACGGTAGTTTTCGCCTCTTTTTTCGATTGAGGCTTGTGCCTTCCGTCTTCTGATTTCTTCCGCCGCATCCTTGACTTCTACAAGCTAGAGTTGGTGCATTTGAACGCCGAAAACCGCCGGGGCCGTCCGGCGCCTTGGAGACACGCGAAGGCCTGGGAGATTTGCTTCACTCCAGTGCAGGTCCTAAAATCTTGAGGTTCGTAGGCGTGCCAGTCAATTTGACCCTACAATTGACAAGGAGAGCAAATATTAGATTCATGAGCCAATCGGCTGGAAGCCGATCTGGACTCGTCTCATCGGCCGATGGCCGATTGGAACTATAGCACTTATACATCGACTGGAAGCCGATGATGGCATGAGCAACAGCATAATAATAAACAAATATTAAACTAGCCGATCATCAAAGGGATGCTCAAAAATCGGCTGTAAACTGATAAAATTAGTAAGCAGATGCGTAAGTAAATAGATTAAATAAACTCCAGCCGATCGTGGTTAAAATTACTAGTGTCGTCATGAAGATACTACCCGCACCCGTGCCCGGGCCCTTGCTCGTGCCCGTGCCCGGGATCTTCGTTCACTGCCCGTACCCATGCCGGGGTTCCTACCTGTGCTCGTGCCCGGGTCCTTACCTGAGGTCGTGCCCGTGCCCGGGTGCTCACTTGTACCCGTGCCCGGGTCCTTGCACACTGATCGTGCCCGGGAACTTGACTGAGCTCGTGCCCGGGAACCTGCCTGTTCTCGCGCTCAGATCGGCAGAGTAAACCAATCGGCTAGCCCTTAGCCAATCGTAATAGTAATACAGGCAAGAATGTATAACGAGGCAAGCAGTATAATCGGCTGTATTTAAAAGATAACTTATCGGCTAAGCACTCCGATAACCGCATAAAAACCATCGGCTTATTAAGAGTAAAGTTATTATCGTTAGTCTAGTAGATCGGACCCAACCGTTGCAGCACAGACTGATGATGACAGCAAAATCTCGATAGGTCGATAGATCTGATGCGATCGTGATGTAAAATATGATAACTTATCGGCTATACACCCCGATAAGATGCTTGCGCACAAAATATCAACTTAGCAGGAACGATTTATCACTGGCAGTTTAGTAGGTCAGACCCAACCGATGTAGCACAAACTGATGATAAACCGCTCCTAGTAAGCCGATACGATCTACGCACGCGTGATGTGATATATCTAATCAATCTATGAGATCAAACTGAACTGATGCAGCCATAGACAAAATAAATATATCGTGGTAAGCCGACTACCATAAACCGACTAGAATATCGGACCTAACCGAGGAAGTCCTAGCCGATAGGTAGCCGGGGTGACGAGACTTACCCTCTCGCAGGAGGTCAAACTTAACCGATGCAGCCCGGCTCGAGAAGCAAGAACCCGTCGAAAGGGTGGCGATGCGCCGAATTTGTATTGATCGAGTGATGATTTTACACAGCACTCGGGCATACGTATTTATACCCCGAGTTATATGAGTCCTTATTGGACACGGTACATGATTTCCTAATTATAACAGAAAACACTAATAAGACCCGACCGGACATGGGGTCAGGTTTCCTAAGGATAAGCACTTGCCTAATTAATAGATACAGTAATTAACCGCCATACTGTGGTCTTCACGGCTCCTTCCTGGATTCGGTCCTTCTGGATCAACCTCCGTTAATTATCTACAATTTCTTCTTGACCGAATCTGATACAGGGCCTTACCAAATTTTGGCGTTAACAAATCCCAACTCAATTCTTTAGATCTCCATCTTTGTCACTCTGTGCGAGTGCTATTTGGGTGTGGAACCCCATTTCAACTTCTTTAGGCATTTGTTCCACATTAAACCTCAGCCCTCCAAGAATAACATCAGCGTGATTGGGGGGGCTGGTCTTCAGTTGAGGAGTGATAGAAAAAAGTCATATCTTGATCTTCCTTTGAAATCCTCCTTGAAGGGCTGGCACAAGGAGTGGTTCTATTGCGCAGATCTGGCTCCCTCCTTGCGGCCATTCACCGGCTCGCCGCCAGTAGTTTTGCCGAATTGGTTGGCAGACCCGACCTATGAAGAGATGGGTCAAGTGCACCAACTGCTGATGAAGCTGGATAATTTCAAGAAGGCCGCCCTGACTGGTCCCTGGGTGGCTAGGCGGTTCCTGACTCGGTGCTTCTAGCCCCTGAAGCTGAGGAGCGCGTTCGGCTGGGATTACCAGGGAAGACATGACCCTGACCAGATCAGCCGGGAGTCGGCCAACGAAGCAGAAGGTGACGGAGACCCTGTTAGGATACTTCTCCAGCGGGGTAATTGAAACCGAAGACAAGAAGAGACGCATTGCGTCTTACAGGCGCAGCTGGCCCCGATCCGAGGTAACATCCGTCTTTCCTTTGTAGCGCATGCCTACGGACTCGGATGTCTGAGTCCCTGGCAATATATGATGTATCTTGTTGAATCTTTTGTAGTGGTGCGTGGAGTTCGATGAAGACTCCCGCCCATTATCGGCCGTCGCGTCAAAGAAGAGGCCAAGGAGTCCCTCTACTGCCGCCCAGCCTGACTCCAAGAGAGCGGGGAAGAAGCCGATTTTGTATCGGGGCGAGGGGGCCATGACGCCACGCGTCGTGGCTGGAAGCTTGAAAATAAAGGACGCCGTCACCGCGGCGCCCAGGCGATCAAGTCCCAGGTTGAGACCTGCGGGTTTGAGCCCGATGTTGTCAAGCCCGGCTGTAGCGCCACCGAGGGGCTGGCTAGAGCAGACGCCGCCAGGGGCGGAGGCGCCCAAGCCGACCTCACCAGAATCGGAGCCGACTCAGGCTGATGCTGTGGGCACCCCCGGAAGTGCATTATGAAGAGTACCTATTACGGCAACACGAACTATCTAGATGGATGGGGTCTCGAATAAAACCCGAATAAATGTGGTAACCATCCATCCTCATCGCAGACTTGCCATAATCTTTACCCACTCACAATACAAATCCAAAATGCCGAGAAGTGTACAAAAGAGATAATCATAAGGATAGCTTGCCAGTCCTCCCCGTCATACGCCCGTCAAACCACTCGATGGTGGCGACCAAACACGATACGTACCCCAGAGGACTCGAACCAAAATAGCTATCCCCCAACCATCTCAATTATACACAACTCATACTCATGTTCAGCTAGTCCCCAGGAAAGCGACTAACCTCACACTTTCATCGCAAGCAATTGATAAACATCACAAGTACTCTAAATATGGATAAACGAGCAGCAGAGTTACAACTATTACATAGAGGGTTCACACCCTAATTCATCACAAAGTGACACAAAAGATTTGCAGCGGAATATAAACACAAAAGACAAGAACCAGTGGTGCCAAACCCATGCACAGGGCAACCGACTGGGGATAGAGCTCAACTTCAACTACACATTATCCTCGCCACCCACGGCGGGATAATAGTAGATCACACCATCTTCGTCGATATCCTCACTTGAAAAGATGCAACGTGAGTACGAAGGGTACTCAACAAGACTTACACGATATTAATAGTACAAAGGAGTCATGCTGGCCTCTACATCAAGGAATAAGGCTATATTGACTTGATTTTGCAAAAAGCTGATTTTATTGAGCAAGTAATACTTGAAACTATAAGCAGTTTGCAAAATAACACAATCTGAAATTTTAGGACAGCAAGCTTATAGTTCTGAAAATGAAATATAAATGAGCACCAACCGTGCTCTAAACATTACCCATGGGTCACCATTGCCCAAACAATTATGCTACACAAGCATATCCTTTCTCATGACTAAACCAAGTCATAATTAATATCCAAAAACCTTTTATAGAAACCCCTTTCATCCATGACTATCCTAAATCCTGATATAGTCACATAATCTCGTAACTATATCTCCCAAGTTTGTCGCTAACATACATTGACTAACACATCAAGCGGTTGTCCTGTAACCGTGGACACGGCTATTCGAATAGTTCTTACTCTGATCAGAGGTGTACATCTTTACCCACACGATGTGATAGAAGCCAAACGGCTACACTCTAGTTTGATCTGTACCCGTTGGTACCCACACTCTACACATTGAGTGCGGACTAGAGGTCACAACAGAACCTTTTGCACGCTTAGCCCCAACCACCTAAACCACGTCTGGGCCCCCGACGACTTAGCCGCGTGCGTGCGTGGCAGCTAAGGCGGGCTCACCGTCGCGGGAGGCACCTCCGGCCATATGGATTCACCAAGTGCAGGCCCGCTCTGCGTACTCGCACTGAGGTCCTCCAAAGGTCTCCCCTCACGACTGACGGACGGGCGTAGATGGTCACAACCTCCCGTGCTACTGAGTTAAGCCATCCCATGACCGGCGTGTGGAAGTACGTAGGGTGCTTGAATAGATGTCAATATGTTCGGTCCTTTACGACCCAGACGGAGCTACGTGCATCGGGGAAACACCATCCCTTCATCGCCCTATCATCCGTCCAAGTCAAAACATATTTTCAATTATTATTCAGAGGTTATTCTTTTCAGATTTGAACCCATTTATTCGCTTTAAACTAGTTTTGAACCGATAGCTCCATCTATCGGACTTTTTCTAAGTCTGAGCATAGCTAAGCATTCGGTAACATAAAAGTATCCCAAAGTCCTTAACCAGGAGTGACAATGTATAAACATGAGATCAATAACCAAGGAATGGAAATGCATACAATTGGGTAATATTAACTCTACCCATTTTCCCCATTTTAAACAGACTGAAGCATGCATATAGATATTGTTTTCACAAACAAATCAATTTATTGAAACCATAGGTTCAATATGCTTAGACGCTTGCCTTGCTGCAGCGATAAGTCACACTCAAGCTCTGGGTTAATCTCCACGTACTCCGTATCCTCAGAATCTATCGATAAGAAGCAATATGCAAATAAGAAGCAATTAAACATGTCTATGCAACATGATCAATTAATTATGAGATAAATACAGTAGGTATGGCATGTCCTAACAAGATTTTAGGAGAAAGAATCAAGTCATTTGCATCCTTGGATTGGGAGATACAAAAATGACAAGGTGGAAGGGCTGAAAATGGCAAAAGCCGAAACTATAGGAAAACTCTAAGTGGAAAATATGTGCTTGCCTTCTCTAGTAGGATTTTATGAGTGTGAGCATTTTTATGTGAAAATACATATCTTCCTAGATCCGACAAAAGTTGGTTCACTGAAATTCGATTTAAAAATGATTTAGATATGAATTTTTCAAGTTTAACAAAAAGAAAGGTTAGAAAATTACTTAGGCCTATTTTGGGAGGTATTTTTATCAAATACAAATTTTCCACAGTAAGGTTATAATTTTCTGAGTTTAACAGAAGTGGTTTCACATTTTTAGCAAATAGGATGAATTTTCTAGAAATTCATAAACTTTTAGGTCACAAAGAGGTATATAAAAGATATTTCCATTTTTAAAGAAAAACCCTACACAAAAGGTCTCACTTTTTATTTTACCAAATTAAAGAGCATAATTTTATGAATCCACAGAAATTTGGTTTACCTCAAAAGGAGTTAAATGAATTTTATGGGAATATTTCAAGTTATTAAGCCCAAAATAAGTCAATTTTGCTTCATAATATTTTATGGGTATTTTCTGTACAGAAGTGGCAGTATTTTATTTCACAGTATTAAAGTTCGCAAATTTATAGAATTAACAAAATTGGTTTCACTCAAAAATGAGTTAAAGTGACAAAGATATAGATTTACAAAGTTGGGCTATTTTTCTGTTGGAAAAATATTTCAGTTTAACATTTTTCTTCTTTTCTTATTTCCCTTACAGCCTAGGCACGCAGGCCAGTGAGACAAAGTGCACGAGAGCAGGGCGCGAGGGCGCGGGCACGAGGGCGCGACGCGGGACAAAGGAAGTGGACCGTCCGTTCCGGGAGTGTATGGTCCGGCCTGGCGAACAGAGGAGGGCGTAGGCAGACAGAGCTGGCGAGCTTCTCGGCGGCGGCGACGACGAACGGCGGCTCGGCTGTGGTCGGGCCCAAAACAGAAAAGGTAGAGGAATTCACGGCGGAGCTAAGGGTGGTCTTCTTGACACCTCGGGTGACTGGAATATCGCCGGCGGCGAGCTCCAGCGGCGGATGCTCTCGGGACGTTGTGGCAAACCGAGCTACGGGCAGGTTTCAGTCCAGCCAGTGCATGCAGGTGTTCCTAAAAGACTCCAGGAGGCTCACCAGAGGTTGCGCGGGGTCTGGCAGGGTCGGCACAATAGCATCGACGTCGAGGACGGCTCGGCGGCGGCGAAAACCTTCGGCTCCACGACGGTAGCTCACTTCAGTCGGCCTGCGGCTAGGACACGGTGTCTACCAGGTTACAAACTTCCTGAGGACGGCTATGGTGCAAAGAATCGAAGCGGGGCTCACCACAAAGGACGAATCGGCGGTGGCGGCGGATTGACTGGAGGGGAAGGAGACGACGTCGACCTCCCGGTACACTGCGCTATATCCTGATTCCTTCGTCTAGGAGTCTTCTGGGGGCAGGGCGACGGTGTGGCACGAAGGCTCGGTCAGACTTGCTCCGAGGCGGCCGGAACGGCCGTGATGTCCCGGCGGCGGCGCTGTAGAGCAGAGGGCGAGGCACGGCGTCTTCAGCCGGTGATCCTAGGGCTGTAAAGTGTGAAAATGGAATGATTACAATGTGTAGATCACGTTCCTGGGGTTGACAAAGGTGTTAGTGATATGCCCTAGAGGCAACATGGAGATGTTAAATATATCACATGCTATGTTTATAATATATTGATTTGTTCCTTGAAATAGACACTATCATTATTGATCAATGAGTATGTGACTTATTCATGAGACTCTTAATGTCAAATGTTGCTATTTCTAAATGATCCCTGATCATATATCATATGAGGAACAAATATGATTCTAATATCAGCATATGTATTGATTGATGATCATGTCTTATGGATCATGGTATGGAGATACCAAATCGATAATATGGACATATGTAAGTGAACATATGTTGGATAGACCCGCCATGAGATACTGCAGAGATTTCATGTGTCATCAGTTAGTCTCAAGTAGTGTTTATGTAGAGTCCTTACACTTGAGATCATCATGATTCCCAACATACGTAGTAGCTTATTTTGGGACTACTAAACACTACTCCGTAACTGGGTAGTCATAAAAGTGGTCTTCGGGTTTGCTATGAAACATGTAGTGGGATATGAATGATCAAGATAGAATTTGCCCCTCCTTATGGGAGAGATATCTCTGGGCCCCTCGAAGTAATGGATTATGGAAGTGCATGGCCATGCTATGGTGATTGAGGTGTCAATCACAAGTTTGTAATCCATCACAGGATCGAGAGAGTGATTGAGCTATTAAGAGGATGACACAAGTCTCGCCTTGAGCTCAATCGATATCGTGAGGCAAAGGGATTTGTACATAAGGACATTACAGGTTCAGCCGATATGATCTTTACGTATATCTTGGGGCTAATATGCCTTGCTAGAGGCCGCTATTAACAGGGTGACCAGAAAGGCGTTTCTGGGTCGTGACAAAATATACGTGAACCTACAGGGTCGCACACTTAATGGGTTGGAACACTTATTCGAATGTGATTCGAATATGGGCTCGATTCGGATAGAGATCCGAGTAGACTCTTACTGGGCCTCGGTCCACGAGGCCCGAGTAAGGTGGTCTATATATAGGGAGGCGAGGGGTTGAGGAGTCTCACGAGTTTTTCTGTTAGCCTCGAGCAAAACCCTAGCCGCCACCTTCCGAGCCAAACCCTAGCCGCTCACGAGTGCTAGTACACTCGCGATCGGTGTTTCAGCCCCGGACGTGTGGATACCCGTAGAGGCGCTGCTCGTTGCGGCGTTGATCGGCCGGAGATCGACTACTTCCACTACTACCTCGACGCGCGCGTGGTTGGACCGGCTTCTCCAACTCTTCCTCCGCTGCACTGCGCGTCTAGTGGTAACGATCCATGATCCCTTCTTTCGCATGATGTCCTGGTGTGCGCGGTAGAAATTTTTATTTTTGCTATCGTAGCCTACGCGTACTCCTTCAAAAGGATGGAACTCACCGGCGCTAGCTCAGGACCGATCGAGCACTGCCAGCAGAGGAGCAGATGGGCTTGCCGGCGGCAATCCTTGGTGTCTCCGTCGGTTTTCTCGGTGGGAACGTGAAGAGGAAGGGTGAGAGGTTCTACTGGCGGAGTTTGAGTCGAAATGGTCGATGCTCCATGGTTTGTGCTCACCTCTATGCTTCTGTGTACTGTGAAAGAAAGGGGAAACAAGGTGCTGACACGTTGGTTCATGCAATGCTGAGTTGCTCCATCTCCACAGTGCCTCTGGTGGGTCCCACATGTCAGGCAACAATGTTCTACTCATATTTAGCTAGATTTACTCTATGGCTTGTGGGTCCAAGTAGTGATGGTCTAGGAGGAGTGGAGGAGTATGGGTGAATTTCCTGGTGAAACACACTGTCACATGCTGCTATCAGGCTGACAAGTGGGCCAGGTCTTGTGGGGTCCACCTGGAAGTGAGAAATGAGAGAAGAAAGCTCTAGAGACTAAGTGTTATGAGCTGTAGGGACAAATGCCTTGCATCTGTGATTTCAGCAGGTTAATAAGGGATATAAATTATGGGAAAAATACTGGAGGTAGAGAAAGATGTGTGTAACCTGCTGACCAAAATTCGTGGTTAGAAGAGGTCTGGTTCATCTCTGGTGAAAAGCAAAGTAGGCACACTGATCCAGTTTTGCTGCAGTTTCACTTGTTTCTCCAGTGCATTGCACCTAACATTTTATGTGGTTTCCTTGGGAATTAAATTAAACCAAAATTCCTGGTAGTAGGGTTCATGGTGTCACACCTGTTGGTAGAATTTCACTGTCTAATTAATCTTTACTCTTATTTGGTGAATTTTAGAAGTAAACTAATTTGTCTCAGCCAGCTTTCTAGTTTTGCTGATTTGGGGGACTTGGTTGAAGTATTTATTGAAGTGATAAAATTATGTAAAATTTACAGTGGGTTGATTTGGTGAGATAGTGCTTACAGGAATTTTTTCATGGTTTTATGTGCAACCTAACATCTTCAGAAAAATCCTTAGACTGTACCAATGCATATGTCAAAGAGAAGGATCCAGGCTGAAACTTGTTTGGAATTTTTAAGAGGTCTAAACTAATGAAATAAATTCTGAAAAAAAAATTATATTAATTCATGGTAACTAAACTAGTATTTGAATAAATTATTTTCCATATATGTTTCTGTGAATTTTGTTGCACGGTTAGGAGTTGGTCTATTTTTGCCGATAGGGTTTTACTATTGAGAGTTTTGAAAATATTTGCAAACTTTAATTTCGCATGAAGCGACATAGCAAGGATTTTGTTTGTGCACTCTAGTGGCAGTAGGTCCTAACCCTTATTACTTGGAATTAGATTTGGGGCTGTGACAGATGCACCACCGCCGACTGTGACGCCGCCCGGGCCTACTGCCGGAGCTAGCGCTCCGCCGAGGACCGGGTCGCCCGGCAAGAAGCTGAAGTTCTCCAAGAGGCGCGCTGCTCCGGGTCTTCTGAAATTCTTGCATGTTGAAGTAGTGTCTTGATGTCTTGTTTCGTTGTGCAGGAAGCGGGCCGATATCGATCTCAAGGAAATCAATCCGACCGCTCCCCTTGAAGAGCCTGCCCTAGCCGAGCCGGTGGCCGCGAACACACCTGCTGAGTCGGTGGCCAGCCCGGTCACGGAGACCGAGGTGGTCCCGACTGTAGGGTCGCCGCCGCCACCCGACCAAGAGGCGGCTGCTGAGGTTGGGGCCCCAGCCCCTGAAGCATTGCCCGTTGCGGAGGCCGCCGTCGGGGCTCCTGGGCCGGCCCCCGAGGCCGCAGGGGACGGTGATGCGGAGGCCGGGACCCCATCGCCGTCGTGGTCGTCGTCGTCATCGTCACCACCGCCAGAGATCCCACACCTGCCTTGGATCAAAGCTCCTCCACGTGTGATGCCCTAGACATTTACATGGACTGCTCCTGACGGGACTATGAAGAGCTTCAAGCTTGATGAAGTCATCGCGAGGAGAGAGCACAAAAGCTTGCTTCGTGCCGCTATCAGCAGGTCCAAGGGAGTTGGGGTATGATTCTTGTGGTAGAGTCTTGGCAATCTTCTTGTTTTGACATCTAACTCCATCCTTGATTTGTCTCTTATCCTAAGCAGAACTTGTCGACCGCAATGAGGCGATGACAGAAATCTTGGTCGGGGTGGCTCCCCACCTTGCAGAATTGGAGCAGCTCCGGGCATTGAAGGCCGAGATGGAGGAGCGTCATGCGGGGAGGGAGGCCTGGCTGAAGAGTGGCGCCGATCAGCTCAGGGAGGAGACTTGGGCCCTAGCCAGGAAGATCAGAGGTAAAATCCCCGAATATATCTTCCCGACCGAACCGTTGAAGTATTCATCCAGCTGCGTTGTTCCCGACTGCCCAGTTATGTCATGACTGCACGGTTGAGCTCTTGGCTAATCTGTGGTGCAACCCTCGAAGCGGAGTTGAAGACCTAAACAGAGAGGGAATCACAGCGGAAGGAGGCCGAAGAAGCCAGGGCCGAGCTTGAGAAGGTCAAGGCCGACTTGACAAAGGCCAACACCGAGCTTGACCGGGAGAAGGCCGAGTTGAAGGAGGCCGTCGTCAAGCTCGGTAAGGAAAAAACTAAACTGGAGAAGACCGTGGCCGGGTGGGAGGCCGACTACGAAAGTAAGTCCTCAACCCGACTATGATCTTAGCCAATCCATTAGTAGTTCCGTCTGTAGCCGAATCTGACAAGTTTACTTGCCGGCGGACCTGGGCAGACATGAGAGCCAATGTCCAGGCCCAGTATCGGTTCTACACAGAGGAGATAAGAGTGATCAGGGAGTCACGGGAGGCCCTCGTCGGGTCCGTGAAAGGGCTCCTTGACCTCATAGATCCCCGCCCTGTGGGGACCAGCTGCAGCAAAATCCCCCAGATAGAGGCTCGTCTCGAGGATGCACCGAGTGCCTTGAAAAAGTACTCGGATGAGCGTGTTCTTACCGGCGTGGCCCAGACCCTGGCGATCACCAAGTCCATCTACCCAAGGGCAGATATTGAAGCCATCAGGAAGGGGTTTGCCGAAGAGACGACGCCCGAAGAGGCGCTGGAGATGATTGCCCGGGCGAAGCCGACTGCTGAAATAATTACTCGAGACCTGGGCCTGTAAGGGCAACATGTTGTGTAGTTGATATATATAAACTTTTGTAAACAAGCATGTGTAAATATGTGTGCAGTGCCGCCAAGCTTATTACTCAGTTGTCATTAGCTTTACTTGACCGTGTAGTATGCACCGGGTTAGTCTGTTAGAACTTAATAAAAACGTTCGAAGTAAGAAGCTGTACTCGGGCAAACATGACAGTCGTAGTAAGGCTTCATAACTGAAGTAAGATAAGCTCGTATGTTATTGACAGAACACATATATACATGCAGCCCCCCGACTCACTACTCGGTTGATACAAGCGGCGTAGTGAGTCAGAAGAACTGTACACATGAGAATTATAGAACTCAGGTATAGAAAGGACGTAGCTGTTCTATGTTCCATGAGTTGCTGATGAGAACGCTGTCTTCGGTCTTCAGTCAGTAGGCGCTTGGCCGCGTGACCTCGGCTATAATGAACGGCCCTTCCCAGATTGGGGATAATTTATGCCTGTCTTTGGTGGTTTGTATTTTCCTCAGAATGAGATCCCCGACCAAAAAGGCGCTGCCACGGACATTGCGATTGTGGTAGCGACGTAGGCCTTGAAGATACCTTGACGACTGGATTGTTGCGGTGTCTCTTGCTTCTTCCAGCTGATCTAACTCGACCAGTCGGGTATTGTTGGAGTCATCTTCTGAATAAGCTCGGACTCGTGGAGAGCCGAACTGTAACTCTGTCGATAGCATAGCCTCGGCACCGTAGACCAGGAAGAAAGGGGATTGCCCTGTTGCCCGACTAACCGTGGTTCTAAGAGACCAGAGAACGGATGGGAGTTCTTGTACCCACCGGCCCACATATGGTTGTAGTCGGTCGAATATCCTAGCCTTGATGCCTTGTAAGACCATACCGTTGGCTCGTTCGACCTACCCGTTGCTCCGCGGGTGTGCCACAGATGCGTAGCAGATCTTGATGCTGAAATCTTCGCAGAAGTCTTGAAATACGCCGGCCACGAACTGAGTACCGTTGTCGGTGATGATGCGGTTAGGGACCCCGAACCGGTATAGTATACTCATGATGAAGTCCTTTGCTCGTGCCGCTGTAATTGTTGCAACGGGTTTAGCCTCAATCCACTTGGTGAATTTATCCACCGCGACGAATAGATGTGTGAACCCTCCTGGCGCTTTCTTGAAAGGCCCGACCATGTCGAGCCCCCATACTGCGAATGGCCAGGAAATGGGGATAGTTTGGAGTTCCTGGGCTGGGAGATTTGTTTGTCTTGCGTAGAACTGGCAACCCTCGCACTTGCGAACGATGTTTTTGGCGTCTGTTACTGCTGTGGGCCAGAAAAATCCCTGCCTGTAAGCCTTTCCAACTAACGTCCTGGATGCGGCATGGTTGCCACATATGCCCGAGTGAATCAAATGTAGAATCTGCTTGCCCTCCTCGGTGGTGACGCAGCGCATGAGGACACCGGATGCGCTCCTTCGGTACAGGTCTTCTCCGACTAGTTGGAAGCTTTTGCTTCGACGCTTGATCTGCTCGGCTTGGCTGCGATCTTCTGGGAGTTCATCGTCCAGGAGAAATTTGACAACAGGAGTCCTCCAGTCTTGACATATGTGCAGCACCTCATCTATGGCCGGGGTAGGCTCGCCTCCCGACTACTCCGGCGCCGGTTTCTTCTTGACCGATGGCTCCATAAGTTGCTCGACAAAGATTCCAGTCAGAACTGCTTCTCGCTTGGATCCCATGTTTGCCAGCTCGTCTACCGCGACGTTGAATTCACGCAGGACATGTGTGATATCCACCCCGTCGAACTTATTTTCCAGCTTGCGGACCTCCTGACAGTATGCCGCCATGGTATCGTCGAGACAAGTCCAGTCCTTCATGACTTGGTTTACCACGAGTTGAGAATCCCCGCGCACAACCAGTCGACGTATGCCGAGTGATATAGCGATGCGGAGCCCGTGAACAAGTGCCTCGTACTCGGCGACGTTGTGGGAAGCCGGGAAGTGGATTTGTAGAACGTACTTTAGTTTTTCTCCAGTGGGGGAGGTCAATATGACTCCAGCCCCGGCACCGCCGATCCGTAGAGAACCGTCCAAGTACATTGTCCAATACTCTAGCTTTGCTGTTGGTGTTGGTAGTTGAACTTCCGTCCACTCGGCCACGAAGTCAGCTAGAGCTTGAGATTTAATTGCTGTCCGTGGCTGAAAGGTGATGTCAAACGCCATCAACTCGAGTGCCCATTTAGCGATTCGGCCGGTGGCCTTGCGATTATGAAGGACATCCCCGAGTGGGAACGCTGTGACCACCGTGACTTGGTGTGCTTGAAAATAATGCACCAGCTTCCGGACTGTGATGAGTAGGCCATATAGCAGCTTCTGGACCTGCGGATATCTCGTCTTTGAGTCGGCAAAGACCTCGCTGACAAAGTAGACTGGCCGTTATATTTTTTGAATATGACCCTGTTCGGATCGCTCAACCACCAGCACCGTGCTGACTACCTGTGTTGTTATCGCCAGATATAGCATTAGCGGTTCCTAGGGCAGAGGTGACGCCAACACGGGGGGTGATGTGAGGAATTGTTTGAAGTCTTCGAAGGCTTGTTGGGCTTCCAGAGTCCATTGGAAATTGTCTGCCTTTTTGAGTAGCTTGAAGAAGGGCATGCCCCGTTCGCCCAGTCGGGAAATAAACCGACTGAGTGCCGCCATGCAGCCTGTCAGCCTGTCAACTTTCTCCGGGTTGGCCTCGATGCCGCGGTGTGAAATGATGAAGCCGAGTAACTTTCCGGATGGCACACCGAAGGCGCATTTTTCCAGGTTCAACTTCATCTTAAATCTTCGAAGGTTTTGGAAGGTTTCTTCCAAGTCAGCGATGAGGTCTTCTTTAGACTTGGTCTTGATCACCACGTCGTCGACGTAGGCTTCCACGTTGCGCCCGATCTGAGTGTGCAGACACCGCTAAATAGCCCGTTGATAGGTTGCGCCCGCGTTCTTCAGACCGAACGGCATTGTGATATAGCAGTACGCTCCAAACGGCGTGATGAAAGATGTCTTCAAGCAGTCTTCCTCTCTCAGGCTGATTTGATGGTATCCCGAGTAGCAGTCGAGAAAGCTGAGTAGGTCGCACCCAGCCGTGGAGTCAACCACCTGATCTATCCTGGGAAGACCAAATGGGTCCTTGGGGCACGCCTTGTTGAGATCGGTGTAGTCGACGCACATGCGCCATTTGCCGTTTTTCTTCCGGACCAGGACTGGGTTTGCCAGCCAATCCGGGTGGTAGACCTCCTTGATGAACCCGGCTACGAGGAGCTTGGTAATTTCCTCCCAAATAGCATCTTTGCGGTCTTGAGCGAAGCGCCGTAGCCGTTGCTTGACTGGTTTGGAGTCTGTCTTCACGTTTAGGGCGTGCTCGATCACCTCCCTTGGTACGCCTGGCATGTCGGACGGTTTCCACGTGAAGATATCCTTGTTGGCTTGGAGAGGGGTGACGAGCGCGTCTTCCTATTTGGGGTCGAGTCTGGTCCTGACTAGAGCAGTCTTGGAGGGGTCGGAAGGGTCCAGGGGGATCTTCTTCATGTCAGAGTCCGCTGAAATTCCCGGCTTCGCTGCTTTTTTTGCCGGAACTTGATCCTACTCGACTTCTGTTGTGGCGGCTTGCCGAATGCTATCGCGCCCGACTGCCGCTTCTTGTGATTGAGCCAGTTCGCAGCTCTCCTTGTCGCAGGTGAAGGCTTCCTTGATGTCGCTGCGGAGGGAGAGGACTCCTGATGGCCCAGGCATCTTCAGCACAATGTATGTATAGTGCAGTATCGCGTGGTACGCGGTCTCGAAGTCGGTGACCTCGAAGCAGACATTTTCTGTGCGGAAGTTATCCCGCGTGCCGAAGGTTACCGGCAAGGTTATCTGCCCGAGTGGAGTTGATGACTGGCCGGGAATTATCCCGTGGAAGGGCGCAGTGCTCGGCCGTAGTTCTGAACCAGGAATCTTCATCTCGTCCAAAGTCTTGGCGAACAGGATATTGAGCGCGCTACCTCCGTCGATGAGGGTTTTCTTCAGCCTGATGTTTCTGACGACCGGGTCTAGGACGAGTGGATAGCGTCCCGGATGGGAAACCCGATCTGGGTGATCTGCGCGATTAAAGGTGATGGCCATCTCTGACCAGTGCAGGTACTGGGGGGTATCCGTCGTGGAGACCATGTTGATGTCGCGCGTTGAGAGCTTCTGTTTGCGCTTGGATTCGTATGCGAGTGGTCCCCCGAAGATGTGGTTGAGCTCGCCTTGAGGATCTTGGAAGTTGTCAGCCGGACCCAAGTCTGGCTTGTCTTTGTCCTTGTCGGCGCCAGACGATGAAGCCTGCTCGGAGGCAAACTTCTTGAGCATGTAGCAGTCTTTGGCCGCGTGCTTGCCCTTAGGGTGGAAGGGGCAAGGCCCGCTCATGACTTTCTGGTAGTCATTATTCCGCTAGGGCCACGACCGAGTGCGCTCCATGTTGGCCACCTCGTTGTCCGACTTTCGTTTACGGCTGCCAGACTTGTTTTGAGACGGCTCGTTGTCGGTTTTCGCCTTTGGGTCCTTCTGTCGGGACTCCTTCTTCTCGTCGAGGGCTTCTGCGACCGCTTCAGCCGAGTCGGCGTATTTATTGGCCATGTCGAACAGAGCCCGGACGGACGGCGGTGGTTTCCGAGTGAACTTCGCGATGAATGGGGCGTCCTTTACTCCCTTGCGGAAGGTGGTGATGACAGCTTCGTCGCGGATTGTTGGGATCTTGTTGCGCTTCTCGGAAAACCTCTTGATGAAGTCGCGCAGAGACTCGTTCTTCTTCTGGTGCAGCTGATAAAGATCGTGCTCCGAAGACGGCCTCTCGTAGGTCCCCTAAAAATTTGCGATGAACCACTCCCTGAGTTCTCCCCAGGAACCGATCGACCGCTTTGGGAGGCCTGTTAGCCATGTCCTCGCCGAGTCGGCTAGTGCGACCGGGATGTAGTTAGCCATGGCTTTGTTGTTGCCCCCAGCCGCTCGAACTGCTAGGGTATATACGGTGATCCAGGACTCGGGATTTGTCGTGCCATCATACTTTTCGATCCCCGTGGGCTTGAAGCCCGTCGACCAGTGGACGTTCTGTAACTCCCGAGTGAAAGCTGGAATCCCTTCTTCTTCGTGGGGGCTCGGGCTTCGACCACGGCGGTTAAACCACTCGTGATGGAGGCCAAAGCGCTCGTTTTCGTCTTCCAGTCGGCGGCGCTCATCCTCTTGCCGCTCGCGGCGCCGGGCACTGATAGTATGGCGAAGGTCGTGTTGTATGCGCTCTCGGAGGTCCTGAATAGGCCGGCGATCATACTGGTGACGGCGCCGATTGTTGTTATTAGTATTGCCGAGTGTCGTTTGCCTAGACCCCTCGCGTTGCCGACTTGAGCCGGCCGCCCGACGCCAGCTGATGTGGACGAGCCCGCCGCTGGAGATCCCGACCTGTTAGTCGGTATTACGGTGTCGCTCGACTGCTGTTGTTGGCAGGCGGCAGCCGTGATCATCGCCTTGATCTTGGCGATGGTTAGGGTAGCCTGGTGGTCAGGCCCGAGTTGGAGCGTGTCCAGCAAAGTTGCGGTGGCCACAACATTTTGTTGCGGCGTGATGAAGACGTCGTGATCGCCGACTTTGGTTTGGAGAATTTGCTGCTGGGCTGCTCGCCCAGCTCTGCACAGCCCGTCGTTGTGAGCCTCGCGATCAGCTTCCTCCTGTTGCTGCAGTCGGCGCGCCTCCTCCTGCTGCTCGTCTTGTAGTCGGCGCACCACGGAGGGTGGTGTTGAAGCCATGAAGATCTCGCGGGGGAGGAGAAAACTAGCCAAACTGGAGTCCGAACTGGTGTTCGAACCGTTATCCGACTTGGAGTCGAACTCCGAGTAATTTATCGAAGTGAGAACGACCCCAACCTCTCTAGATCCAATCTGAAACGGCGCTTGGCCGTGTCCAAATTGAACCATAGGAGATCGGGTTTGTTGTGCGGAGTGTAAATCCGCAACGTCACCGAGTCCGTGTGGGAGATTGACGATCGCCCCCCTTCTCGGCCCAACCCGAGCTGGCTCGAGGCCTAGCGCAAGTCGGACGCCGAAGGAGAGAGTTGTCCCTGCGCTTGGCGATGTGAAGGACTGCCGCAGTAAGTCATGAAAGGAGATTGCGACGTCCTGAGGGCCGACTGGCGCAATGTCGGCTAGTTCCTCGGCCGGCAGGATTGGATCTGCCTTAGCCAAGGTGAGATTGCCGAGTTGATCGGCGACAAAGTCTAGGCTCCCGAAGGTAATTGCGTCTCCGTGGGAGAACTTGTGGTTGTTGACTCCGTTGGTTGAATCCATCGAATCTGCTGATGAAGAATTCGCCGGAGCCCCTACCTGGCGCGCCAACTGTCGATGCTTTGCACCGGCAATAGAACTATAGGGCTACTTGGCGAAGGTGAATTCGGTGGATTGCAGAGGAACACAGAAGATTTATACTGATTCAGGCCCTCAATGTGAGGTAATACCCTACGTCCAATTGAGGTGTTATTCCTTTGAGGTATTTGATGATCGATGATCTTGTTGTCCTCGCTCTGAGGGGCGCCCTGCCTCCCTTTATATACTAGGGGACAGGGGTACATGATAAGGATCCCAGCCGGATACGACCAAGGGATTTCCATCTTAGAGATAGAGTCCTATCCGACTAAGACTATGTTTTCTTATTATACAAGGCACAGCCTGCCGGGTGCTATCTTATCTCTAATCACATGGTTTGGCCCATCCTCTATCCGAGTGGCCCATGTACTAGTAATGAGGTACCCAGGGCCCATGGCCTCCACAAAACTGGCCTAGAACCTGACACATGGGAAAGGTTGAAGCGAGCTATGCAGAGTAGGTTTATTCCTCCATCCTTCAAACGTGATTTGAGAAATAAGTTGCAATGCTTAGACCAAGGAGAAAAATCTGTAGAAGATTACTTTCCGGAGCTACAAATAGGAATATTGCGTTGTGAGGTAGAGAAGGATGAGGACGATAAGATGGATCGATTTTATGGGGGGTTGAGACGTGAAATTCAGGACATTATTCAATATAAAGAATACAATTCTCTTAACCGATTGTTCCATCTAGCTATATTAGCTGAACAGGAATTGCAGGGAAGGTAGCCATTGAGAAGGAACAATTGGGGAAGCACGTCTACATCAAGGCCTTCCATTGGGCAAGGCAAAAGTGTCCCTATTCGGAGTTCTACAACTTCCACCAATAGGGCACCAGCAACGCCATCTTCACGAGCTACCGAGGCCCCCGCAAAAAGTGCATCATCGGTTGCTTCTACGGGACAAACGAGGGATATCCAATACTTCAAGTGCAAAGGGATGGGCCATGTGCAATGTGATTGCCCAAATCAGAGAGTTCTCATTGTTACAGATGATGGTGAGTACACTAGTGCTAGTGATGTTGATGATGAATTAGCACATGGCACTAACAATGCAGGTGATAAAGATGAGAGCGATAAGGATGTGGAGCACATAGGTACGGAAGATACAAGCAAGTACTTGAGCATTGTAGCACAACGGGTGCTAAGTGCTCAAATGGAGAAGGCAGAGCAAAATCAGCGTCGCAATTTGTTCCAATCAAGGTTCGTGGCTCACAATAGAGCATACTGTGTTGTCATTAATAGCGAAAGTTGTAGCAACTTTGCTAGTTCAGATTTGGTTGACAAGCTAGGTTTGCCTACACAACCACATCCACGGCCTTACTACATCCAATGGTTTAACTCTTGTGGTAAGTTGAAGGTAAGTAAAGTTATGAGAGTACAATTTTCTGTTGGAAATTACCATGATAGTGCAAATTTTGATGTCGTGCCTATGCAAGCATGTTCTTTGCTTTTGGGTAGACCTTGGGAATATGATAGAGATGTGCTGCACCATGGTAGAACTAACACGTATACTCATATATGATGGCAAAAAGATTGAGTTGCTACCAATGACCCCTGCAGAAATTTTGAAGGACGATATAGCGCGTGCTGAAAATAAACCTAAGTCTAAAAATCAGCAAGTAGCTAAAGATGTTTTTCCACCTAAAAAGGAGAAAAAAGAGCCACATGCTAGGAAAGACACATTTAAGTTGAAAGGAGCTTCCATGTTAGCTACTAAATCTGAGATTTCTGAGTTAAATGTTAATGAATCTATTTGCTATGCTTTGGTTTGCAAGGAAACATTCTTTACATTTGAGGACTTGCCTCCTTCTTTGCCACGTGCTATTACTAACCTTTTGCAGGAGCTTGCTAATGTATTTCCAAGTGAGATACCCCCGGAGCTGCCGCCTATGAGAGGAATTGAGCATCAAATTGATTTAATCCCAAGAGCCGCTTTGCCAAACCGCACGCCATATAGGACCAACCCCAAAGAGAGTAAAGAAATTCAGCGTCAAGTGCAAGATTTGCTTGACAAAGGGGATGTCGTTCGTCTACATGGTGTACCCAATACAATTGTTTTAGATCGAGATACCAAGTTCTTGAGTCATTTTTGGATGACGTTGTGGAGAAAATTAGGGACGAAGTTACTATTTTCTACAACTTGCCACCCCTAAACCGATGGACAAACGGAGGTGGTGAATCATACTTTGTCAACGATGTTGTGGGCTGTTTTGAAGAATAATTTGAAAATATGGGAAGAATGTCTTCCACATGTGGAGTTCGCCTACAACTGTTCGTTGCACTCTACCACAAAGATGAACCCATTCTAAGTGGTATATGGCTTTAACCCTCACGCTCCAATTGATTTATTGTCTTTACCATTTTCAGAAAAAGTGAATTTTGATGCTAAGACACGGACTGAATTTGTGCTTAAGTTACATGAGACCACTAAGAAAAATATTGAGCGTATGAATGTAAAGTATAAACTTGCTGGTAGTCAAGGTAGAAAGGAGCTAATTTTTGAACCCGGTGATCTTGTTTGGTTACACTTAAGAAAGGATAGATTTCCTACTTTGCGCAAGTAAAAATTAATGTCTCAAGCTACTGGTCCTTTTAAAGTTCTTGCAAAGATAAATGATAATGCATACAAGATTGATTTGCCTATAGATTATGGTGTGAGTGATGTTTTTAATGATGCTGGTTTGAAGCCTTACTTGGGTGAAAAAGATGACCTTGAGTCGAGGACGACTCCAAATCAAGACGGGGAGGATGATGAGGACATCACTTCTTTAGATACACACTTACAACCTCCTCATGTTGAACAAGATGTGCCACAGATCCAAGGACCAATTACTCCCGCACGTGCCCGTCAACTTAATCTCCAGGTGAATACGTTCCTAAGCTTACATGGAAATATTTCTACGAATGACATGCTATTTAATTCTTGTGATGATTTTATTGTTATTAGGAACCTGGGAGAAGACCATGAAGAATAGCTCAAGAAACCAAATATCAAAGTGGAGACAACAAGTGCAAGTAAACTCCTATTCCCGAGACTGATTCAGTTTCGGGCTGGAAGACAGCGTCAACTTCAAACGGCCATAACTTTTGATCCAGAAGGAGTTACAGGGTCTACAAGTACTTGTTGGAAAGCTTATGAAGTCTACTTTCAGATGGTTTTGGTTTCATGCCAAAATTCCACCTAAGCTGTCCAGAATCGTCGAAACAAGTTGTATTATTTTTCCTATCTGAGTCAATTTGGGCATTTGGGCTTTGTATTTGTGTCGTGGGCTAAACCCATGAGGAGTGCGCCCCTCACAAGGCAAACCCCAACCCTAGGACGTCCTAACTCATATATATTCAGTAGTCGCCACCGTTTAGAGTGGGTTTTGCTCAAATTAATCTGTATTTGAACAGTTTCGCCGTTTATCGGTTTGTGAGACCCCAACTTCGAGAGTATAATCATTCATCTGCAAGTTGAGTTGCAATCTTCCTTGTTCTTGCTTGTGTTCTTCAATTCGCATGCAGAGATTAGCCTTCGTGGCGAGGTCAATCGGGCGGCGCACGGTTGATAACAAGAGGAGACGTGGGTTCAGATCTTGGTGATTAAAAGCCGGATCGTGAGTGTCAATTCTCCACCAAATCAAGAGTTATCCATACCTGATGGAAGATCAGGCACCCCGTTGCCATCAGGAGTACATCCAAGTTTGTGGTGGTCTTCATTGATGACATCCTGTCTACTCTAACACTAAGGAAGAACATGAGCAGCATCTTCGGTTAGCATTGGAGAAGTGGCGAGAGTATCAGCTATACGCTAAGTTCGGTAAATGTGACTTCTAGTTATCGGAAGTGAAGTTCCTTGGTCATGTCCTTTCTGTTGAAGGTGTTGTTGTGGATCCGGCCAATGTAAAGTCAGTCACCAAATGGAAACAACCCAAAACAGTTTCAAAAATACGGAGTTTCCTTGGTCTTGCGGGATATTACCGTAGGTTCATAGAGAACTTCTCGAAGATTGCCAAACCAATGACTCGGTTACTCTAGAAGGATGTTAAATTTCAATGGTCGTCTGAATGTGAGCAGAGTTTCCAGGAACTAAAGAAGCATTTGGTGTCCGCACCGATGTTGACTTTGGCTGATCCTAGGAAAGATTTCTAAGTTTACTGTAACGCATCCCGACAAGGTTTAGGATGTGTTTTGATGCAAGATAGAAGAGTGGTCGCTTACGCGTCTCAGCAGTTACAGCCACATGAGAAAAACTACCCTACTCATGACCTAGAATTGGCCGCAGTAGTTCATGCATTGAAGATATGGCGCCATTTTCTTATGGGTAATCATACAGAAATGTACACGGATCACAAGAGTTTGAATATCTTCATTCAGCCAGACTTGAACCTTCGTCAGCGAAGATGGTTAGAGTTAATCAAGGACTACGATATTGGGATCCATTATCACCCTGGCAAGGCCAACGTGGTGGCAGATGCTCTTAGCAGAAAGAGTTATTGCAATACTTCTGAAGGACGACGGTTGCCTTAGGAGTTATATGCAGAATTCAAGCAGTTAAGTTTGGGAATCGTCAAGAAAGGTTTCGTAGCAGCATTGGAGGCACATCCCATGCTTATAAACCAAGTCAGAGAGGCCCAAGTCAATGATCGTGACATCCAAGAGATCAAGAAGAACATGAGAAGAGGAAAAGCCAGTGGATTCTCTAAAGATGAACATGGAACAGTATGGTTAGGAGAACGAATATGTGTGCTAGATAACAAAGAGATGAAAGATATTATCATGAAAGAAGCTCACGACACCCAATATTCTATCCATCCTAGCAGTACCAAGATGTATCAAGATCTTAAGGAGAAGTTTTGGTGAGCCAGTATGAGACGAGAGATAGCCGAGTAGTCGCAGTCTGCGATATATGTCAACGAGTGAAGGCAAAACATCAGAGGCCAGCAGGGTTGTTGCAACCATTGAAGGTACTCGAGTGGAAATAGGAAGAAATAGGGATGGACTTTATCACTGGATTGCCAAAGAAATCTTCAGGTTATGATTCTATCTGGGTCGTGGTCGACAGGCTTACCAAGGTGGCTCACTTCATCGTAGTCAAGACTACTTATTCTGGCAGTAAGTTAGCAGAGTTATATATGGCACGGATAGTGTGTTTACACGGCATACCTAAGAAGATTGTATCTGACAGAGGTAGTCAGTTTACCTCAAAGTTCTGGCAGAAACTCCATGAGGAGATGGGTACCCGTTTAAACTTCAGTACTGCTTTTCACCCACAAACGGATGGTCAGGCTGAACATGTTAATCAAATCCTAGAGAATATGCTAAGAGCTTGTGCCCTAGACTTTGATGGGAGTTGGGATAAGAGTTTGCCTTATGCGGAGTTTTCCTACAACAATAGTTACCAAGCCATTCTTTAGATGGCTCCGTATGAAGCATTATACGGTCGAAGGTGTCATACCCCGCTCCTATGGGATCAAACAGGAGAACGTCAGGTTTTTGGAATCGACATTTTGAGAGAGGCCGAGGAGAAGGTCAAAATCATACAAGAAAGGTTACAAGTAGCACAGTCCCGTTAGAAGAGTTATGATGATAACTGCCGTAGGGATTTAAGTTTGGACGAAGGAGATTATGTGTATCTTCGAGTCACACCACTACAAGGCGTTCATCGGTTTTAGACCAAGGGAAAGTTGGCACCACGTTTTGTGGGACCATACAAGATTCTAAGTCGCAGGGGTGAGGTGAGTTACCCCAGGCCATGGCAGGGATTCATGATGTGTTTCATGTCTCGCAGTTAAAGAAATGCTTTCAAGTGCCTACAAAGGAAGCTAATCTAGCATAGATCGAAATCCAGGAGGATTTAACCTATGTGGAAAAACCAGTTCGTATCTTATAGACCAATGAAAGGAGAACCAGGAATCGAGTGACCTGTTTATATAAAGTTCAGTGGAGCAATCATTCCGAGGATGAAGCTACTTGTGAGCGAGAAGATGAGTTAAAGTCTGCCCACCCTCACCACTTCGCCAGTTCCTCCGAATCTTAGGGACGAAATTCTATTTAAGGGGGTAAGTTTGTCACACCCTAAAAATAATTTAATAAATAATACCTGTGAAAATATAAATTTAGAAATAAATTAAAAGCCTAAAGAAGTTGTGAATAAAAATCCCAAATAAATTTCAATGTAAAAATGGGCTAGAGAAAATTTTATTAAATACTTCTTTAATTCTTGTAGTCCCTGGATTTTTCTAGGAATTATTTGAGCTGTGGAAGTATTTTTAATAAATCAAAAACCAAATCAGTGAGTAAATAAATTAGAAAAATGTTTTTTAAATCCCTTTCAGGGCCATGGGCCGAAATCGGCCCATCTCTCCCTTCCTCTCTCTCTTTCCCTGCCCGCAGCCCAGCATGGCTCGCTCGCCCTCTCTCTTTCTTTTCCCCGCCGACAGGTGGACCCCACCTGTCAGGGTCTTCGTCCTCCTAGGGCCGAATCCGAGCCCGAGCCGGTGCCGCCATCGCGCGCGAAATCCGGTCGCCCCGCTCATGATCTCTTCGAATTGGTTGAGGGGAAATCCTCCCCTCTATCCCCGCCACAAATCCCCTCAAAATCCGGAGTGAATCGGTTCGGTTTTGAGCCCTAACGCAAGATCAACTCGGAGTCCACCGCCGTCCAGGTTCGCCACCACCGTAACCGCCCCGTCCGCCTCGGACTCTCCCCCTGGCAACCCTATAAGTACCGCCGCCCTCTTCCACGCGTGCCGCCGCAGTCGCCCTAGCCCTAGACCCCTCAGAGCACCCTAGCCGCAGGAAAGCCTCTCCGCCGTAGCCACCGCCGCCAAGTCTAGCCGCGCCGTGCCGCCGCTCAGTTCGTCACCCTTCGCCGACAACCCAGACGTGTTCACCAGGAAGAGCCGCACCTCGTCCGCCACCTGGTAGCGGCCCTTCCCCGCCGAGCGCCGTCGCCGCCGAGTACCCGAAGGTCTCCGCCGCCTTTTCTCGTCGCCGATGGTCAAGTCATCGCAGTTCGTCGCCGAGTGACCATGGGGTGAGTTCGTCTCATCAAGCTCATCCTTTTGGCGCAAACCGCAGCCGCCGCTGTGCCCTGGATCACCGGCAAGCCTCGCTGCCCGAGTCGCCGCCGTCGCCAGTCGTCCACATCAGCGCCCCATCAGCCACCGCGTCACCCCTCCGTCCCCGTGGCTGCCAGATCGACGCCAAGTGTCGCGCAACCGAGCGTCGACCTCGAGATAAATCCAAGATCTACATCCAATCCATCCTAACCGTCGAAACCTGTGGGCAGATCCCGTGGACTCGGTCTACGGTGGACCACTCTCTGATGACATAATAAATCTCTTTTTCCTTTTCAAAATTAATTCATTATTGTATCATTATTGCTTTAATATTTCCTATACATAGTTTTAATCGGTTTAAACTTCTAGAAATCATAACTAATTCATACGAACTCGGATTGAGGTCGTTCAAGTCTCTAAATTCTTTAAAAATCGAGATCTATCCATTAAAAATATTCACATGTGCTGTTGCTATGTACTTATGTACTGTTTTTGCTTGTTTTGTTATTTGCCTATAGTTTCGGACGTTCCAGAAGAGCCGGTTTACACCGAGGAGGGTTCGGAAGACTTTGCGGAGCAGCAAGGCAAGTCACACAGACCCACAACCCTTTGAGCATGTTGATCCTATGATTTAAAACTCTGTTTTTGATTCAAAGGTGCATTTATTTTATAATGACATCGGAAGGGAAAACCCTAATCCTTGTTTATAGCTCGTTGTTTTGATAACCTACCTTTGTGCCTATGGGATTAATATGACTAGCTAGCTGAAGTATTGGTTAGCTAGAATAATTCTAGGTTGCTTAGCCCTGCTTAGAAACTATAGAATCACATAAAGGTTGATAATCACATATGATTACACATAAAATGATGATGGTTTTGTTCACAACGGTGGTTGTGTGAGACTGATTCTTAATGGGCAACTAAAACATGGATGAATGGTGGATTGTGAGCACCAGGTTGGTTTTGTTGCTAGTGGTGCTCATGACAGTTAAGGACCGGTTCACGAGCTACTGTTGTGAAGCATTTACCGTACTAACCACAAGCCAGCATGGGCAACGGCTGGACTTGTAGTGTAACATGTCCCAGCAGGAGACACCATGGTATATTTAGTTGATAGGTAGTAGTGTCAATAAATCTACAATGGCAATGCCAATAAGACCATATGTTTGGGAGCCAAGAGTTTCTCTAGCCTGGAGGTTAGGCTACCTCTACTGGGGACTTGGCGGGTGATCATTATGTTGGGTGTGTTATGCGAAGAGTCATGTCACAACTCCTTTCCGAGGTATCGTGGTGGTGCCAAGGCGCATGGAGACATGTTGTGGGGTTGTGTCTTGTGGGTAAAATTGTACACCTCTGGCCAGAGTAAAATTGTTCAAATAGCCGATGATGAGGACATCACTCCTTTGGATGCACCCGCTGATCCTCCAACCATTATGCAAGGTCCAATGACCCGAGCTCGAATGCGACAATTAAATCTAGAGGTGAGCTCGTTCTTAAGCGATCCTTTTCATAGTTTTGAGAATAGATTGCTACCTAATGATGTTATTTTGCTTAGGAACATTGGAAAGGATCATGAAGCACTTGGAGAGAGGTGTGGAGGCGGAGAAGACCAGCAAGGACACCCAAGACAAGCCGGACGCCCAGTCCAACTCGAGTTCGAGTCTGCCTCGGATTTCAGGAACAGCCTGCAGTAAAACGGACGCCCAGGACGCATACGGACTCCGTTTTCGACGATCCACATATGCATGGAAAGATAATTTTATAAGCTAATCAATGGCTTTGGTTTGACATCCAAATTCCACCGAAGTCAACGGGAATCGTCGAAACAAGTCAGCGTCCAGAATCTGCCAGGGTACCGTCTTTTGGCCCGTTGGGCCGTGTATCGTCTTAGAGCCTATTAGAGGGCGCGTCCAGGAGGGGTGTGACGACCCTTACACTATATATTCTGTAGCCGCCACCCACGTTAGGTTTTGGGTTTTGCTTTAGATCAATCTGTATTAGAACAGTCGCCGTCATCGGTTGTGAAACCCCAACTTTGAGTGCTTAATCATTCATCTGCAATTGTCACTTTAATTGAGTTGCGTACTTTCGGGTTCTTGCTTGTGTTCTTCGTTTCGCAGGCAGGGATTAGCCTTCTTGGCGAGGTCAACCGGATTTGTGACACGGTTGATAACCAGAGGAATCGTGGTGCTAAGGTTGCAGGAATCGGATCTTCTGATCTGAAGCCGGATCGGTGTGTCGCGTTCCACCAAAAACGAAAGCTATCTATCTGACGGAAGATTGGGAACCCCGTTCACCATCAAGTGGTATCAGAGCTTCAGGAATACCGTCAGGTTTGCAACTTACCCATAGTTGAGTGTTTTGCCTTCGTCCCATAGTCCACCGCCATACTTGTTTTTCCTGTCCTACAACCATCCGCGCCATAGCCTTTGCATTTGTCAGTCGCAGAGTCCGTCGTGTTGAGTTTGTGTCCTAGGTCGAGGTCTTGTTGCTGGTTAGATTGTGTTTGAGTCCAGTTCGTGTGTTTTCCCCCACTGTTCTATCAAACCCTAGCCAAAATCACCAACTTTCCGCACTTTCTGTCCGTTTTGTCCTCTAATTCGGAGTCCGTTCGTAAAACAGGCATAACTTTCGCATACGAACTCCGTTTTCAGCAAACCATATATGTTTCGGAATCAGAAAAAAATTTCGCATCCGTCTCTCCCCTCCTTTGGCGGGTTCAGCGATTCTATTTTGCCGTAAAACAGCCCGGAAGATCGTCTTTCCGAGCCCGCAAGCCTTTCTCGAATTTTGGGCGCATCTTCTGAAAATTCCACAGGCCACGCCTTTCACTTGTTTGAGCTCAACTTTTCTGTGGTTACTTCCTGTGTGCTCCTAAGGCTAAAAGAAAGATCAAAAAAATAAAAAGAAAAAGTCAAATTTTCCCAAAAAAACAAAGACAGCCCAAAAAAGGAGAAAAAAAGAGAGGGCAAAAGAGGAACAATATTTAGAGGAGCACATAGAGAACACCAAGTTGAGCTGTGTTAGCGTGTGCTGTCTTGTGCCTTGTTTCTGACACTTTTGCTGCTCATCATCCTTATTTCCACCACCTTGTTTGTCACACACCTGTACTTGAACACCTTTAGGCCAGCAACGAGAACAGGTACTTGGGACTATAATTCAGCATTGCTATCTGTTACTGACTTGTGTGCCACAAATACATATTTTTCTCTTTGTGTGCCTTCCAAGCTCCACATATTCTTCAGATCAGAATAGAAAAGATCCTTGCAACCTCGGTGCCACTGCCTCACAGGTATCACGAACCAGCCGCCGGTTGTACCATCCACTGCTTGCGTTGGTAAGAACTTGGTAAGAACTCGGTAAGACGTGAGTGAGGGTGTGATCCCACCGACCCATAAATAGTTGATAGGGATTTTATTTCATAACTAACCATGCCAAACGACGAGCCTGCTTTGAAAAGTGACTTGCAGGACCTGAAGGAGCAGATGCTAGCGGAGGTGGCCAAGCTAACGGATGTAGTCAGAACGGCCATGAAGGACGTCGCCCATTCGCTTGAGAGCGTGGACAGGCGAGTGTCCACATTGACCGGGAAGGTTCAACAGCTTGAGGCCAACCATCCAGCTACCAACGATGACAACAAGGACGAGAATGATGACGTGATCCTCGACGAGGGTGTTGTCTACGGTGATGATGGTCTAGTTGATGCGAGGGCGACACGCGAGAACACTCTGCGTCAAAGACCTCACCGCAATCGCATAGGTATGGGAGGTAATCAGCGTAATCGTGGTAATGTTAATAATGATGATCCTTATGCGAAAATAAAATTTACCATACCATCCTTTTATGGAAAATATGATGCTGAGGAATATCTTGATTGGGAGATGACAGTAGAACAAAAATTTGCTTCCCACCTTGTACCTGATCAACATAAGGTTAGACAAGCTACTAGTGAATTTAAAGATTTTGCTATCATCTGGTGGCAAGAACTAGCTACTTTGCACCTACAACCTGAGTCATGGGATAGGCTCAAAGAAGCAATGCGTGATCGCTTTATTCCTCCTTCTTATAAACGTGATTTGCATAAGAAATTGCAGCGCTTAGATCAGGGAAATATGTCTGTCCAGGAATATTATGCAGAGCTGCAAAAGGGCATGATACGTTGTGGGGTAGTAGAGGATCCGGAGGATAAAGTGTGTCGCTTTTATGGTGGATTGAGGCGTGAAATTCAGGATATTGTTAACTATAAAGAATTTACTACTACCAACCGTTTGTTCCAGCTTGCTATGCTTGCAGAAAAGGAATTACAGGGCCGACAACAGCAACGGAGCCGGAGCAGCAACTTCAGCAGCTCCTTCACACCCAAGACGACGACACCGGCGCCGCCAACGAAACCACTCCCTTCGTCGAGTGCTCGTCCTCCACCACCAGCGAGCACACGTCCTTCAGCTCCTTCACCTTCGGCGCCGTACCATGGAATCTGGTAAGGCTCGTTTGCCGGAGCCGACCAAGAGTGCATCATCTGTGGCTTCCACCGGGCGCTCTTCTTCCATTCAGTGCCACCGCTGCCATGGACTTGGTCACGTGCAGAAAGATTGTCCTAGCAAACGGGCATACATTGCTACAGAAGATGGAGGCTACATTAGCACTTCTGATGTAGAGGAAGATATTGTTGATGAAGCTACCTCGGACGATGATCATGGTTGGAGATGGCTTTCTTTGAGCATAGAGGACGCAGGAAACCATCGAGCCATCATTGTACAGAGAGTTCTCAGTACACAGATGGAGGAAGCAGAAAAGCTGCAACGCCACAACTTGTTTCAGATTGTCTTCGTCATTAAAAATCGGCGTGCACGAGTCATCATTGACGGAGGAAGCTGCAACAACTTGGTGAGTTCTGATTTGGTCAAGAAGCTTGGATTGACCACGCGACCACATCCACATCCGTACCATATTCAGTGGCTCAACGACTCGGGTAAGGCAAAGGTAACACAAACAGCCCGGGTGTATTTTTCCCTTGGTACATACGCTGATTTTGTAGATTGTGATGTGGTACCGATGCAAGCTTGTTCTCTCTTGTTGGGTCGTCCATGGGAATTTGATAATGATGCTACACACCATGGTAGAAGTAATAAATATACACTTATGCATAAGGGGCAAAAACTTACTTTGCTACCTATGACCCCTGCACAAATTGTACAAGCTGATAGAGAGAGAGTTGCTAGTGAAGCTTAGCAAGTTGATGCTAAACCTGAAAAACAGCACGCAATTAAATTAAAAAGTCCTGTTATGCTTGCCACTAAAACTGATCTTGCAGAGATTAATGATGTGTGCTATGCGTTGATATGCAAAGATGCTTTATTTTCCACTGATGCTATAGCTAGCACTTTGCCGCTTTCTGTCACTAACCTTTTGCAGGAATATAGTGACGTGTTTCCCACTGAGTTACCTCTAGGGCTTCCACCTATTCGAGGGATTGAGCACCAGATTGACTTGATTCCTGGAGCGAGTCTGCCAAATCGAGCAGCCTACAGAGCAACCCCGAGGAGACTAAGGAGATTCAGCGCCAAGTCCAAGACTTTTGGACCGCGGGTATGTACGTGAGAGGCCTTAGCCCTTGTGCTGTTTCAGTTATTTTGGTTCCAAAAAAAGATGGCAGTTGGCGCATGTGTGTAGACTGTAGAGCCATTAACAATATCACGATAAGGTACCGTCATCCTATCCCTAGGCTAGACGACATGCTTGATGAGTTAAGTGGTTCTATAATTTTCTCTAAAGTAGACTTGAGGAGTGGATACCACCAAATAAGAATGAAATTAGGAGATGAATGGAAAAACTGCTTTTAAAACCAAGTTCGGCTTCTTTATATGAGTGGTTAGTAATGCCTTTCGGTTTAACTAATGCACCTAGCACTTTCATGCGTTTAATGAACGAGGTTTTACGTCCTTTCATTGGAAAATTTGTGGTGGTTTATTTTGATGATATCTTGATATACAGCAAGTCTTTAATTGAACATCTTAATCATCTACGTGCTGTTTTTGATGCTTTGCGTGCTGCACGTTTTATTTGGTAACCTCGAGAAGGTGCACTTTTTGCACCGAACGAGTATCGTTTCTTGGTTATGTTGTGACCTCGCAGGGAATTGAGGTAGATGAAGCCAAGGTGCACGCTATACAGAGCTGGCCAACGCCCACCACCGTGACACAAGTGCGTAGCTTTCATGGACTTGCAGGATTTTACCGCCGCTTTGTGAAGGAATTCAGCACCATTGCAGCCCCATTGAACGAGTTGACAAAGAAGGGCGTTGCGTTTCATTGGGGAGAAGAACAAGAGGCGTCCTTTGCTCTCTTGAAGGACAAGCTTACTCACGCACCATTGCTACAACTCCCTGATTTTGGTAAAACTTTTGAGCTTGAATGTGATGCTAGTGGGATTGGCATTGGTGGCGTCTTGATGCAAGAAGGTAAACCCGTTGCTTATTTTTTAGTGAGAAAAATTAAATAGGCATATTCTCAATTATTCCACGTATGATAAAGAATTGTATGCTCTTGTTCGTTCATTAGAAACATGGCAACATTATTTATGGCCTAAGAAATTTGTTATTCACTCTGATCATGAATCATTAAAGCATATTAGAAGTCAAAACAAACTGCATCGTAGACATGCTAAGTGGGTTGAATTTATTGAATCTTTTCCTTATGTCATCAAACACAAGAAAGAAAAGGATAACATTATTGCTGATGCTTTGTCTAGACGATATACTATGCTGTCCCAACTTGATTGTCGTATATTTGGGCTTGAAACAATTAAAGAACAGTATGCTAATGATGATGAATTTAAAGATGTGATGGAGAATTGTAAAGAAGGGCGTGCATGGAACAAATATGTGATACATGATGGGTTTTTGTTTCGCACTAACCGCCTGTGCATTCCAGTTGGTTCCGTTCGTCTTTTATTGTTGCAGGAGGCACATGGAGGAGGATTGATGGGTCATTTTGGTGCCAAGAAGACGGAGGAGGTGCTGGCCACCCACTTCTTTTGGCCAAGGATGAGGCAAGATGTAGAGCGGTTCGTGTCTCGATGCGCCACGTGTCAAAAAGCTAAGTCGCGGTTGAACCCACATGGTTTGTACATGCCTCTTCCTGTTCCTTCTACTCCTTGGACTGATATATCTATGGACTTTGTTTTGGGATTGCCAAGGACTAAGAGGGGGAGGGATAGTATTTTTGTGGTGGTTGATCGTTTCTCTAAGATGGCACATTTTATTCCTTGTCATAAAAGCGATGATGCTGTTCATGTTGCTGACCTATTCTTTCAAGAAATCGTTCGTTTGCATGGTATGCCGTCTACTATTGTTTCAGATCGGGATGCCAAATTCTTGAGTCATTTTTGGCGCACTTTGTGGAATAAAATTGGGGACAAAGTTGCTGTTTTTCTACAAACTTATCATCCCCAAACCAATGGACAAACTGAGGTAGTGAATCGCACCTTGTCCACCATGTTGAGAGCAATCTTGAAGCGCAATTTGAAGGTGTGGGAAGAGTGTTTGCCGCATGTGGAGTTTGCATATAATAGGGCGGAACACTCCACCACCAAGGTAAGTCCATTCCAGGTAGTGTATGGATTTTAACCCCCGTGCTCCATTGATCTTTTGCCTTTACCTACCACTGAGAGAACACATAATGATGCTAAAGAGCGCGCTGAGTTTATTCTTAAATTGCATGAACCACTAAGGCAAATATTGAAAAGATGAATGAAAAGTATAGAATTGCTGGTAATGAAGGTAGAAAGGAAGTTAAACTTGAACCGGGTGATTTGGTTTGGTTGCACTTGAGAAAAGAT
>RYFJ01001900.1:0-92974 GCA_003991445.1 Oryza meyeriana var. granulata
TCGCTGCAGCTCGTACGGCGGGCTGGGTTATGCGCAAATCTAGCCACCATACGGCGCGACCCGCGAGAACGCCTTCGGGAGGTGATCGACCCGACGGCTGTGAAGGTCATGGGGTGGACAAGGAAACAAACCGGACGCTCTCACAGTTTCACTAGTGTTAGAGCAGACCTTTCCCCGACTCCTCCGGACGAGTCATACCACGCCAACAGGACACCCGGAGACCCGTTTCTTCCTGGTTTATGGTACCTGGCCGATAGCCGTTATGTCATCAGACCTCTCCTTCGGCTCTCGGACAGCGCTACATCGACAAACATCGACCACGACAATATGCAGCTCGACAACCTCGACTTCCTCGAGGAACGAAGTGGCGCGTCTCCGGATCCGCGTCGCTGTTACCAGGCAAGCCTCAAGCGCTATCTTTGGCGTCAGGTTCGGGCCCGATCACTTCAGGTTTGGGGTCTTCGAATCTCCGCCGTACCTTCGTACGGTCGGAATGAAATCTGCCCCCGTGGGAAGGCCCTCCATTGGTGATCAGAACTTCCAACCGGGCTCGGGTAAGCCTGGGAGCATCGTCATCACAAAGTCTTAATCTGAAAGCACATCCTGTAAGTGCCTCTAAACCTCAGCACTGACCGAGGCCTGGCCCCATGTGTATCGCTTTCCATATAATACTTGTTATTATCGTTTCCGGGCTCGTGCCCTTATCATTTCTTTATGTCCTGCGATCGTGGCGATTTCCCCCCGGGCATAATCGGCCCGCCCATGCGGTGCTGGGTGTTGCGCCGTGCCTAAGCATCTTGTTCCCTACCAGCGAGCTTACCGATCCCATCTGCTAAACCCGGACATCGTCTAAGCCCCGGCTTGCGATGCCCCGCTCCTGGTTGCTTCGGGGCTCGGTTTTTTCCGCTGTAGGGGGCAGATTCCTTATGCGCAATCCTTTCCTCCGCTCGGTTGCGACCACGAAGAGGCCCCTAGGAGATGGTAAACACAACGGCTCGCAGCATGGAATGGACAAGGGAATGAGCCAAGTGCTCTCACGGTTCATCATGTAGAGCCTGTCGTCGCGGCATCGCTGTGCTCCCTAGGCCAACGGGCCGCGGGGCACGGAGGACCCCCGAATCCGGAAGACGGAAGGGACCGAGCCTCCAGACTCAACCGCTCTGCAAGCCTCGCGCCCAGATGCTCGCGACCCCTTGTGGCCGGGCTCTCGGGGCAAGCGCCTACCCCAAGCCCCAGGAAGGGGACTTGGGCGCTACGGCGGTTCACGGCGGAGGGGCCTGCTACTCAACGTTCTCGGGGCTCTGCGTTCCCGGGGGCCGCAAAGCCTCCCGGTCCGGGATTGTGATTCCGGGCCTTACTGCCCTCTTCAAACGTCCAGATACGTCACCTTATCCACCTTTACATATTGCATCAATTATATTCTTCCCCCATTTGTGTGGACAGCCTAGGTCCCCGGGGCGAGCTGCGGCGCCTGACCAGGCCAGCTCTTCCCCGGCGGCCGCTAAGGCGCCGGGTGCTTCGCCGCCTGGCGACCCCACACCCGATCAAGTCTGCTCCCGCGGCATCACGGCGCTCCCAGAACCAATGGCGCCCGGGGGCACGAAGGGCCCCCGGACCTGGAAGACGGGAGGGGTCGCACCTGTAGACTCGATCGCCCCGCCTGACTCATCCTCGGGCCCCTCGCAGCCGTCGAGGACCGTGCCCCGGGGCAGGCGGCTGCTCCAGGCCCCGGGAAGGGGAGCTGGGCGCGACGGCGATTCACGGCAGATTGGCATGATACCCGGCGCTCCCGGGGGAGAACAACACTCCGGGTCCCGGGATTGTGCTCGCGAAGCCATGCCGCCCTTCGCAATTCCAGATACGTTACCTTATCCGACTTTACATATTGCTCAACTTGTATTCTCCCCCTATTTGATCAGCCTAGGTTCCCGGGATGGGCTGCGGTGCCCGACATGGCCAGTTCCTCCTCGGTCGCCGCCGTGGCGCCAGGGGCTACATTGCCTGGCGAGCCCGAGCAGGATCAGTTGCCGAGGGGCTTCCGGCGAATCAAAAGTGTCCTCGTGGCCTCGCCATGCCCGCTGGGCCAATGGCGCCCGGGGTGCGCGGAGAGCCCTCGGATCCGGAAGGCGGACAGGGGCCGAACCTGTGAATTTTGTCGCTCCACAAGGCTCGCGTTCTGAAGAACCAGGGTCCCGGGGCGGGCGACCGTCGCGTTCGCTGCCCCCGGGGACCGAGTTCCCGGGGATGACGGCTGCCCCAGGGCCCGGACAGGGGCCATAGGCCCGACGGCCGTTCGCCGCTGTTGGACCTCGATGTTGGATGACGGCTGCCCCAGGTCCCGGACAGGGGCCATAGGCCCGACGGCCGTTCGCCGCTGCTGGACCTCGATGTTGGATGACGCCCAGTACTCGGCGTTCCCGGACGCGAGGCCCTGAACACCAGCAACTTCCGAACAACACAACAGACCAAGGTACGAAAATATAAACATAATCATATACATATACAAATGTCTCCCTTTGTACCAATGAAAACGTAAACGGTAAACGGTAGACAGGCGGCGACACCCTGTTTAGCGTTTAGGCCGTTTAGACGGCGTTTAAACGCTGTCTAAACGGTCTAAATAGTTTGGTACTGTAGCATAATTTGTAATCATCAAGCAAAGGTAAAATAGGATTAGAAGCAGTGGACGACATCCTGTAAATGCAAAGTGCTAGGTTTGTTGATGGGAGTAGGCCTGAAATCGGGTGTGGGGCGAGCCGCCTGGAGCCTGGAGGTCGCGCCGGCCTGGTGCCTGCGCCGCCCTAGAGCGTGCTCCGCCTGGAGGAGGAGGAGGCCTAGGGCGCGCGCCACCGCCTGGAGAGGAGCGTGTGCCGCCTAGAGGAGGAAGAGAGGAGGAGGAGGCCTGGAGCGTGCGCCGCCTGGAGGAGGAGGAGGCCGAGGCCTGGGGCCCGCAGGCCGGTTCCCCTTGCCCGTGCCCCGTGCCCGCGCCCCTTGCCCGCGCCCGCACCCCTCGCTCGCGCCCCGCGCCCGCGCTCGTGCCCGCGCCCGCGCCCCTCGCCCGTGCCCCTCGCCCGTGCCCGTGCCTCTCGCCTGCGCCCGCGCGCCTCCCGCTGAGAATGGGTCGGACCGTTTAAACTGCCCGCCTAAAACCGTTTCAGGCCGTTCCGTCTACTCCGTTTAGCCCGTTTACACGGGATGTTGACCGTTTAAACGGTCAAACCGTTTAGGGGAGCGTTTATGCCCTAAACTACACGCCAGCCTGCCGTCTACCGTCTAAACGTGTTTAAACGGCCGTCTAAAACCGTTTAGGAAAACACTGCTTTGTACCAGACAGACAAAAGCCAAGGGCAAGCACGAGCGAGGCCCTGATCGTACGGGGGGCGTCACCGGAGTACTTTTGACCGGACCCCGGGTGACGTCGGAAGGGGAGCACTCGGGGGCATGAAGGGCCCCCGGGCCCCGGAGGCGGCCGCGGATGGCATCAGAAGGAAACCGGCCTCTTCCTCGACCTCTTCCTCGACCCCTTCGTCAAGCATTGGCTCTACAAGGCGCTCGCCGCGGTTGAGGAACCTTGCTTCCGGGGCAGAGGACTCGGCCACGACCTCCTCGCGAACTTCCGCGACCTCCTCGCGAACCACCGCAACCTCCTCGGCGACCTCCTCGCGAACTTCCGCGACCTCCCCGGCGACCTCCTCGCGAACTACCGTGACCTCCTCGCGCGCAGCGAACGCACACCCCCGAGACGCGAGCCCGGCCTCTTGGGCCTAGACGCTTTCTTCTTGGGAGGGTGTTCCCTTCCCCCGCGCCTCCATCTCGGACCAGGCGGACCCAGCGTCCCCTCATTTCTTCAAGACATGGCCCCGTTCTTGCCCGGAGCGTTTCCGGCCGAGCAACAGGGCCAGGGGCCACTGTCGGCGAAATGGGACAGGGGGTCCCACGTGCCCTGGGGACGCGTGGGTCTTCGGCCACGTCAGCTCCTCCAGGGTCCACAATCTACACCGGTGACAGCCGACTACAGTTGCTACCCCCTAAATAACATGGGGCCCGGGCACCGTTCGGTCCCGGGCACCCCGTTCCCCGGGTACGTCCCTCGGGCCCGGGAACCGCGGACTCGGCCCCGATCCCGGGCGCCGAGGCCAATGGCCGATGGACGGCCGATACCGATTCACTTGAGGAGCTCGGCGGACCAACTCCCCAAATATACCTGCATTAATGGTGAAGCGACAGGGCGCCTCCCGCTTGTCTCCCGACAGCCTCTCCGGGGGACAGCCGCCTGCAGCAGTCGGGCGACAAGACGAGCAGACCCGACAAGGCGACAGCAGACCAGCTCTAGCCGCCCGCAGCCGCCGAGCAGGCGGCGACTAGACGCTCCTCCAGGCGCGGCGCAGCAGGCGGGCGCCGACCGGCACGACAAGATGTAGCATATCTCTCTCTCACCACGTATGACCGGCACTGTGGACTCCCCTCGCCTATAAAGGAGGATCCATGCCACATTTGGAACCAGACACTCGAGGGGAGACGAACTCCAGGAGCCCGGGTCTTCTTCTTCCTGGAACCCGGGCCCTCTTCCTCCAGGGTTCGATTCTCCTTGTAACACAGTAAATACATTCACCCTCACATAGCATACACACAGGAGTAGGGTATTACGCTCCGGCGGCCCGAACCTGTCTAAACGCCTCCCGTCTCTCTCTCTCTCTCTCGTGCGGTTATCGCGGTTCGGACGGTCCGGTCCTAAATCGGACGGTCCGAACCTCTGTGTCTTCCAGCTCGGGCCCTCCTCTTCCTGCCCGAGCGCTGATCCGTCTGACGCCGCAGTCACCTGAGAACTACTCCCCTGGCCGAATCTCAAAGGGGGGTCTCCTGACTTCCCGCCGTCGGAGTTTCATCCTTCAACACCACCAAATTCAGTTTGGGGTTGGGCTGATTTGGAAAGGCGATTCCACAAATACTTCTTTACTGGGATTCAGGAGATGAGTTTAATAGATTTAACATTGGTAATACAGAAGCCGGATGAATCAGTCGCAGAATATATCCAGCGGTTTTGTGATGTTAGAAGCCGATGTTATAGTTTAAGTCTGGATGATGCACAGTTGGCCGAATTGGCGTTTCAAGGTTTGTTGGCTCCGATCAGAAAGAGATTTTCATCACAGGAATTTGAGAGCCTAGCACACCTAGTACAGAAGGTATCGGCTCATGAAAGCCGATTTCAAGAGGCCAAGAAGGAATGTTGAGGCCCAAACAGAAGAATTTCGAAGTTTGATAACAAACATTGAAATTGGGGGGGCATGTGTTAACACCAAAATTTGGTACGGTTCGTTATCATGTTCGGTTAAAGAAAGAGGCTATATCAACCGATGGAAGCTAATCCAGAAGAGCCCGAATTTGGAAAGGAATCGTGAAGACCACAGCATGGTGGTTTAGTATTTTATCTATAAATTAGGTAGGGATAATAATTTTTAGGAAACCTGATCTCGTGTCCGATCAGGGCTTGTTAATTTTCCTTTTATAGTTAGAAAACTCCTGTTTCGTGTCCGATCAGGACTGTATCAACTTGGGGTATAAATATGTATGCCCGGGTACCTTGTAAACTATCTCACAGATCAATACAAATTCGGCGCATCGCCACCCTTTTTGACGGGTTCTTGCTTCTCGAGCCGGGCTGCATCGGTTAGGTCCGAACTCCTGCGAGAGGGTAAGTCTCGTTACCCCGACTACCTTATCGGCTAGGACTTCCTCGGTTAGGTCCGATATTCTAGCTGATCTACGATAGTCGGCTTACCACGGTGTATCTATTCTGTCTACGGTTGCATCAGTTAAGTTTGATCTCTTAGTCCGAGTAAATATATCACATCACGATTACATAGGATTTATCGCTTATCGAGTTTCTTTTATCATCAGCAGTTTGTGTTGCATCGGTTAGGTCCGACCTACTAGACTGGTGATAATAAATTTATCCTTGTTGAGTCGATAGGTTTTTATGTGATGTTTTATCGGAGTGTCTAGCCGATAAGTTATTTTTTACTAGATAAAGCCGACTGCATTGTCTATTATTTTGATTATCTACACTATCATCGGCTTTCCAGCCGATGCACATGTTCTATTGGCAGTTGGCTGGCTTATTATTTGCTTATATCATCATCGGCTTTGTAGCCGATACACAAGTGCTATTGGCAATCGGCTGGTTTATTATCTGTTCGTCATCATCAGTTTTCTAGCCGATGTATAAGTACTATTGGCAATCGGCTGGAAGGAGTCTGTATCGGCCGATTGGTTCATTGATCTAATATTTTTTATCTCCTTGTCAATTGCGGGGTCAAATTGACTGGCACGCCTACGAACCTCAAATTTAGGACCTGCACTGGAGCTAAGCAGATCTCCTAGGCCTTCGTGTGTCTTAAGGCGCTGAACCAGATCATCGGCTCATTCTCAACGCTGCCGGTGATTTTCGGCGTCAACACACACCGAAGGCGCACTTTTTCGGGTTCAACTTTGTCGGAGGATGAAACCTCGACGGCGGGAAGTCAGGAGACCCCCCTTTGAGATTCGGCCAGGTGAGTAGTTCTCAGGCGAAGCCAGCGTCAGATTGTAGAAGAAAGAAACGCGAAGGAGACGTAGAAGATACTGCGGGGTTCGGACCGTCCGAAGCGGGTCCGGACCGTCCGAACCGTGGTGAAGCAGAGAACGATGGCAGAAGGGTCCGGACCGTCCGAACCGTGTCCGGACCGTCCGAACCGAGGAGATCGCGCGGGGAAGACGTTGCACAGCACGCACAAGGGAGACACGAGGATTTATACAGGTTCGGGCCGCCGGAGCGTAATACCCTACTCCTGTGTGTATGCTATGTGGAGATGAACGTGGTTTGCTGTGTTACAAGGTGAGCTCAGCTCGCGGCCGGAGCCGGAGAAGAGGAGCAGTAGGTTGAGAATAAGCTCGGGTGCTGAGAGCTGGGAGTTAGAGGTCCTCCGCCCCCGTCTGCCTCTCGCCAGTGGCTTGGATCCTTCTTTATAGAATTAGGGGAGTCCACAGCGCCGAGGTACATGAAGAGAGAGAGAGAGAGCACTGTCTTGTCGCGCGCCTGCGCCTGTTGCGCTGCGCCGGAGAAACGCCCAATCGCCGCCTGGCTCTGCTGCTGCGGTCGGCCGCCGAGGGTGGCTGGTCGACGCCCGTCTGCCGCGCCGCGCTGGAGAACGTTTAGTCGCCGCTGTCCACCTGCCGAGGGCGGCTGTGAAGGACTCTTCTGGTCATCCTGCCGTCTGGCTGCTGCAGGCGGCTGTCTGGTCGGTTCTTTGTCAGGCGACAAGCGGGAGGCGCCCTGTCACCTCACCGTTAATGCGAATATTTGGGGAGCTGGTTCACTTCTGGAGAACGCGCCTTGGGGCCGACATGTGGGCCCCGGGCAGGGAGTGAGACGATGGCGCCCGGAGGCAAGGCACGGGCCCGAGGCCAATGAGGCCCCGGGGTCGAGCCGATATAGACGACGCCCCGGGGACGAGCCCGGGGCCGATGGCGATAACGCCCCGGGGACGAGCCCGGGGCCGATGGAGCGATGCCGCCCCGGGGACGAGCCCGGGGCCGGTGGAAAGATGGCCCCCCGGGGATCTGCCATGGCCGAAGACCCACGCATCCCTAGGGCATGTGGGACCCCCTGTCCCATTTCGCCGACAAACTTCATCTTGAATCTTCGAAGATTTTGGAAGGTTTCTTCCAGGTCAACGATGAGGTCTTCTTTGGACTTGGTCTTGATCACCACATCGTCGACGTAGGCTTCCACGTTGTGCCCGATCTGAGTGTGTAAACACCGCTGAATTGCACATTGATAAGTTGCTCCAACGTTTTTCAAACCGAACGGCATAGTGATGTAGCAGTACGCTCCAAACGGCGTGATAAAAGATGTCTTAAGGCAGTCCTCCTCCTTCAGGCTGATTTGGTGGTATCTCGAGTAGCAGTCGAGAAAACTGAGAAGGTCGCACCCTGTAGTTGAATCCACCACTTGATCTATTCTAGATAGACCAAATGGATCTTTGGGGCACGCATTATTGAGATCGGTGTAGTCGACGCACATGCACCATTTACCGTTTTTCTTCCGGACCAGAACTGGGTTTGCCAGCCAATCCGGGTGATAGAACTCTTTGATGAACCCAGCTACAAGGAGTTTGGTTATCTCCTCCCGAATAGCATCTTTACGGTCTTGAGCGAAGCGCCGCAGTTGTTGCTTGACTGGCTTGGCGTCTGTCTTCACGTTGAGAGCGTGCTCGATCACCTCCCTTGGTACGCCCGGCATGTCGGACGGTTTCCACGCGAAGATATCCTTGTTAGCTTGGAGGAAGGTGACGAGCGCGTCTTCCTATTTGGGGTCGAGTCTGGTCCCGACTAGAGCAGTCTTGGAGGGGTCGGAAGGGTCCAGGGGAATCTTCTTCGTGTCAGAGTCCACTAAAATTCCTGACTTTGTTGCTTTTTTGGCCGGAACTGGGTCTTCCTCGACTTCGGTTGTGACGGCTTGCCGAATGCTGTTGCGCCCGACTGCCGCCTCTTGTAATTGAGCTAATTCGTAGCTCTCCTTGTCGCAGGTGAAGGCTTGCTTGACATCGCTGCGGAGAGAGAGGACTCCTGTTGGCCCCGGCATCTTGAGCACCATATATGTATAGTGCGGTATCGCTATGAACTTGGCGAGCGGCGGTCGTCCGAGTATCGCGTGGTACGCAGTCTCGAAGTTGGCGACTTCGAAGCAGATGTTTTCTGTGCGGAAGTTTTCCCGCGTGCCGAATGTGACTGGCAAGGTAATCAGCCCGAGTGGTGTTGAAGACAGGCCAGGAATTATCCCGTGGAAGGGCGCCGTACTCGGCCGCAAGTCTGAATGAGGAATTTTCATCTTATCCAGAGTCTTGGTGAATAGGATGTTGAGCACGCTGCCTCCGTCTATGAGAACCTTCTTCAACTTGATGTTCTTGACAACCGGGTCCAGGACGAGTGGATAGCGTCCCGGGTGTGAAACCCGATTTGAATGATCAGCGCGGGTGAATGTGATGGACATCTCTGACCAGCGCAGATATTGGGGGGCATCTGCTGTAGAGATTGCGTTGACATCGCGGGCTGTTAGCTTCTGCTTGCGCTTAGACTCATACGCAGACGGTCCTCCGAAGATGTGGTTGAGTTCGGCCTGGGGATCTTGAAAATCGTCGGCCGGGTCTTGGTCTGGCTTGTCTTTGCTCTTGTCGGTGCCAGATGATGAAGCCTGCTCGGAAGCAAACTTCTTAAGCATTAAGCAATCTTTGGCCGCATGCTTGCCCTTGGGGTGGAAGGGGCAAGGCCCATTCATGACTTTCTGGTAGTCGTTGTTGCGCTGGGGCCGCGACCGAGTTCGCTCCATGTTGGCCACCTCGTTGTCCGACTTCCGCTTGCGGCCGCCGGTCTTGTTTTGAGATGGCTAGTGGTCAGCTTTCGCCTTTTGTTCTTTCTGTCAGGACTCCTTCTTCTCGTCAAGGGCCTCTGCGACCGCTTCGGCCGAGTCGGCGTATTTGTTTGCCATGTCGAAAAGAGCCTGGACGGAGGATGGTGGCTTCCGAGTGAACTTCACGATGAACGGGGCGTCCTTTACTCCCTTGCGGAAGGCTGCGATGATGGCCTCGTCTCTGATCATTGGTATCTTGTTGCGCTTCTCGGATAACCTCTTGATAAAGTCGCGTAGAGACTCGTTTTTCTTCTGGTGCAGTTGATATAGATCATGCTCAGAAGACGGCCTCTCGTAGGTCCCTTGAAAGTTAGCAATGAACCGCTCCCCGAGTTCTCCCCAGGAACCGATCGACCGCCTCGGGAGCCCTGTTAGCCATGTCCTCGCCGAGTCGGCTAGTGCGACTGGGAGGTAGTTAGCCATGGCTTTGTGGTCACCACCGGCAGCTCGAATTGCCAGGGTGTATACGGTGAGCCAGGACTCGGGGTTGGTTTTGCCGTCATATTTCTCTATCCCCATAGGCTTGAAGCCCGACGGCCAGTCGACGTACTATAGCTCATGGGTGAAAGCTGGAACGCCTTCATCTTCACGAGGGCTCCGGCTCCGACCACGGCGGTTAAACCGCTCGTGATGAAGGCCGAAATGCTCGTTCTTGTCCTCCAGTCGGCGGCGCTCTTCTTCTTCACGTTGGCGGTGCCGGGCATTGATGTCGTATCGGAGGTTACGTTGAAGGTGGACTCGGAGATCTTGGTTGGGTCGTGGATCGTATTGGTGACGCCGCCGATTATTGTTATTGGTGTCGCCGAGTGACGTTTGGTGCGACCCCTCCTGTGGCCGACTTGAGCCAGCCGCCCGGCGTTGTGCTGATGTAGAAGAGCCGGCTGCCGGAGAACCCGATCGGTTGGTCGGTATAATTGTGTCGCCCGACTGCTGTTGCTACCGATAGGCAGCAGCTGTGATCATCGCCTTGATCTTGGCGATAGTCAGGATGGCCTGGTGATCAGGCCTGAGCTGGAGCGTGTCCAGCAGGGTTGCGGCGGCCACAACATTCTGTTGTAGCGTGACGAAGACGTCGTGGTCACCGACTTTTGTCTGGAGGATCTGTTGCTGAGCAGTTCGCCCAGCCTTGCATAGGTCGGCGTTGCGAGCCTCGCGATTGGCTTCCTCCTGTTGTCGTAGTCGGCGTGCCTTCTCCTGCTGCTCCTCTTGTAGTCGGCGCACCTCTGGTGGTGGTGTTGAAGCCATGAAGATCTCACGGGGCAGAAGAAAACTAGCCAGACTGGAGTCTGAACTAGTGTTCAAACCGTTATCCGACTTGGAGTCGGAATCCGAGTAGTTTATCGGGGTAAGAACGACTCCGACCTCCCTAGATCCAATCTGAAACGGCGCTTGGCCATGTCCAAACTGACTCGCAGGAGATCAGGTCTGCCGCGTGAGATGTAGATCTGCGGCGTCGCCGAATCTGCGTTGGAGATTGACGATCTCTCCCCTTCTTAGCCCAACCTGGGCTGGCTCAAGGCCTAGCACGAGTCGGACGCTGAAAGAAAGAGTTGTCCCAAAGCTCGGCGAAGTTGAAAATTGCTGCTTTGGATTGATAGGCGCAGCGTCTTGTGGGCCAACTGGCATGGAGTCGGCTAGTTCCTCGGCTGGTTGGATTGGATCTGCGTTGGCCAAGGTGAGATTGCAGATTTGGTTGGCAATGAAGTCGAGGCTTCCGAAGGTTATTGTGTCTCCAGGGGAGAATTTGTCGCCGTCCACTCCACTTGTTAGATCCATCGAGATTGTTGGTGTAGATCTCGCCGAAGCCCCTACCTGGCGCGCCAACTGTCGATATTTTACACTGGCAATAAATATATAGGGCTATTCGGCAAGGGGAAACTCGGTGGATTCCAAAGGAACACGGAGAGATTTTATACTGGTTCAGGCCCTCGATGTGAGGTAATACCCTACGTCCAGTTATGGTGTATTCCTTTGAGGATATGTGTTTGCTACTATGAGCTTATGATGTCTTCTTTGCCCTCAAGGGGCGTCTTGTCTCCCCTTATATACTGGGGGATAGGGGTACAAGGTAGGAGTCCTAGCCGGATATGGCCAAGGGATTTCTTTCTTAAAGATACATCTTACCCGGCTAAGATTGTATATTCCTTTTTTATAAGGCAAAATCTACCGAATGCTATTATATCTCTAACTATAAGATTCGGCCTATCCTCTATCCGAGTGGCCCATATGCTTATGATGAGGTACCCGGGGCCCATGGCCTCCACAAGTTGATCGTAGCAGAAAAGCACGACACTTGAGATTATATCACGATTACTTCTCAGAGCATCCTACATATGGCCTAATTTATTTGAGGCGCAGGTTTGTATTGAGTAAATTTTATTTAGTTCATCTTTATTGTGGATGTTAATATATATATATATCTCATTATATTTAGTCTTGTCTATGCAGGTGGAGAATGAGTGGGTCTCTGTTTGAGCGCATAATGAATACATTGGAGGACCATGATGACTATTTGTGCAGAAGAGAAATGCGGCTGGTGTTCTTGGATTAAGTTGTTTGCAGAAGATCACTGCAGCAATGTGTTAGTTATCTTATGGTGTAGCGGCAGATGCTGTAGATGACTATTGTGGTATTGGAGAAAGTACCGCTTTAGAGAGTTTGAGAAGGTTCGTCAAAAGTGTTGTTGAAGTTTTTGAAGATGAGTAATTAAGATCACCTAATGAGAACGATACGGCTCGATTACTTGCACTTGCGGAGGAAAGAGGGTTTCTCGGCATGTTAGGTTCTATAGATTGCATGCATTGGAAGTGGAAGAATTGCCCTTCGGCCTTGCAAGGTATGTACTCCGGTCATGTGCACAAGTCTACAATAATTTTAGAAGTTGTTGCCTCTAAGGATCTATGAATTTGGCACACCTTTTTTGGACTACCTAGGTCTCACAATGATATCAATGTGCTTCATCGATCTCCGCTACTTGCGAAGTTAGCTGAAGGCGAAACTCCTAAAGTGAACTATAGTATAAATGGTCATGATTATACGATGGGATATTATCTTGCCGATAGCATATATCTATCTTGGGCCACATTTGTGAAGACCATACCAGAACCACAGAGCAATAAGAGAAAATATTTCACTAAAGCACAGGAAGCTGTAAGGAAGGACGTCGAACGAGCCTTTGGAGTTCTACAAACTCGATTCGCCATTGTTCAGGGGCCAGCTCGATTGTGGGATGAAGAGACACTGGGATACATTATGAAAGTTTGTGTCATCATGCATAACATGATTATTGAAGATGAGGGAGAAGTGGATCCCAAAAAAGGTTTGAAGACGGGGTAGAAAATATGAGAGTTTCCCATGATAAAACACTTGATCTTGATGAATTTATTAAGACGCACAAAAAAATAAGATATAACGAAACTCACCATCAGTTACAAGAAGACTTAGTGGAACACTTGTGGCAACATCATCCAGATAAATTTTTAAGTTTGTCTTAATAGTTTTGTACTTCATGTAACGAATAAATATTTAAGTTTGTCATAATACTTTTGTTATCTCTTTTGTTCCCTTCTAAATTCAGTAGCACTGCATTTCATAAACACATCCTACATATCTACTGTTTGATTTAGCAGTTGTCATTACCTCGTTAATAACAAGTACTACAAGTAAGTCAATCATTATAGTCATAGTACACTGGAGTAGAAAGGAAAAAGACCTTAGACTAGGTGAGACACTGACATGTGGCGTCGCGCGGGGCATCTGTGGTGTATGCTAGTGCAGTAGCAGCCACTAATAGGTGGGTCCAGGTCCATATGTCAGTGTCTGCTATAATACATAGAAAACCGGTTGGCGATGTTGGTTATAGAAGCAACAAGGAGATATTCATGCACTTGCTTGTTGGGCATATTCATGCAAGAAGAGGAAACAAATTATTCTCACATCATAAGCTAATCAATCATGCTATAACATGACTAGCAGCAGAGAGCTAGAACAATTGTTCTAGCATCAAACTGAATCAGAATTGCGACAAGCATAAAACTGCCTGTTTTAAGTTCTAAGGTTCTAGAATGCCTGAACTACCATCTCAAAGGTCACACTACAGAAGTTTCAGGGGTTAAGGAAACAGGATCACAAGAGAGCCAATTCAATAACAGTTTCCCCATAAAGAGGCAACAACCAGAAACCTTTAAATTCAACTTCAGACTGCAAACTGTTTCAAAATTCAACTTCAGCAGCAATTGGGCAGAAAGTAAAAAAGCAACTACAGAAACTGTTTCAAAATTCAACCAGAAACCAACAACCAGTAACAAGTGGGCAGCAAGTCAGGATAGGAATTTTTACTGTTAATAATTTAATTTATTTTTTAATTTACAAAACTAAATTTTAATTTTTTTTTGTAGAAATACACTCTTGCCGCCGTGGGCTAGGACGGCATTTAAAAACCGCCGTGGCCCAGGGCGACAAATGGCCGGGGCCCACGCCGTGACGGCGGCCCACGGCGTCAGCGGGCCGGGGGTGTAACGCCCCAGTTTCCAGGCCGTTAAAAACTATTTTCGTAAAAACTCTAATTTCAAAAACTTTTGGCTGTTTGTGTGTGCTTAAGGACTAAGTGCCGTGGATCTTAGATCCAAGCCCCCTTTGAAACTCTAAATCCTCGATCCCAAATTCTTTCCGATTCTGAGACTCGAATTTTGCAGTTCGATTGTCTCTCTCAAAATTCCTCGGAAAAATTCAACACCGAATATCTCTCAGAAGTTCTCTATCAAATACTCGGCCTCGAACTTTGCAGTTCGAAGCACTCCATTAAAATACTCTTATTCCGCTCCTCCCAAAATTTCTCTACCCTCGGGTTCGAATTTTGCAATTAGAAGCCCTCCGTTTAAATTACCTGATTTTATTCCTCTCAAAAAACCCTAAGTTCCATCGAGAACTCTCTTCCCGAAATCTGCCAAATATGTGTATTTCCAAAATCCTCAAATCCCAAGAATTAAATTAAGTTCTGAAAATTCCCTTGAGTTGCTCCAATCCTAATCCCTTACCAAAAATTCTCAAAATATCCTTGAGTATCAAGTCCCAATCAAACTCCCTCTTGAAAACCCTCTTCTCCTTTTTCCGAATATTATCCAAAAGCAAACACTCTTATATATATACCCATCTCAGAATCTCTCTTCACTTGATCGAATCCCCGAGAAAATCAAATACCAAATTCCAAGATTTATACCCTTTCCAATTCTCCTAAAAATCCCCTTCGTAGTCCCTCTCTTTTTACCTTTTCCCAAATAAACTCCAAAATCAAAACCTACCAAAAATATCAATAAATACACATATATTCAATTCCTAGCCAGAAAATATCCCATACAAAATATCCAAAATTTTATGATCCAAAATATAAAATTTTGGACTGAAATCTCTTTTTGGAAATCATCAGAAAACCCTCCAAATAATTTCTGAATATATATATATATATATATATATATATATATATATATATATATATATATATATATATATATATATATATATAAAGCTCTCCTATTCCTTTGGGCCTCTCTATTTCCTTTCTCTTCCCTCGGCCTGCCTTTCTTTCTCCTCTTTGGCCCAGTACCGACGGCCCATCACTCTCCCGAGCACAGTGCCCCGCACCACGCCCTGCCCGCTCGCACGCGACCGCTCGCGAGCCAGCGCGCGCTCGGCCACCGTTCCATCTGACCGCCCGGGCCCGCTCGCAAGAGTCGCGCGTCCCTGCTGGCCGCACGGGCCCACGCGCCAGACGCGCAACGCGCGCCCGCGAGCGCCGCCCGAGCGCGCTCGTCGTCCTCCTCCCTTCCTCGCTAGCACGCGCCTCACGTGCTCGATGAAATGACAGAGAAAACAATCCCTTCCCCAGAAAATATCTTCTCTCCCGTGTGCTCCCTGGGTCAAACCCGTTTCTCTCGATCCTTCTCTTCTCTGCTCCCCGACTGGTGGACCCCCGCTGCCAGTCGGTGTCTTCCTCGTCGTCTTCCTCGCTCCCTGTCTCTGCTCTCTCTCCTTCTCTCGAACTCTCTCGGCTCCACCCCGACACAGGACGCCCGTGCCATTCCTTCCTGTCCCGGCTAGAGCAAGCACACGTTCTCCTCTTCGTCAACACCTCGAGACCCGAGCTCGGCGCGGCTGACGCCATCTCCAGTGAGTGCCATGGCCACCCCGAGCTCCCGATGTGTCACATCGCCCCACCCCAAAAATATCCAAGCTCCACCGCTTCTCTTCTGTGTCCGCTAGCACCGCGTCGCCGCTATAAAGCCCAGCCGAACTCTTTATTTTTTTTTCCCTCACCGCCGACGCGTCCTCCCCGCGTCGCCGCGAGCCCGCACCGAGCTCAGCACCACCACCGCTGCCGCTTCCCGCCTCACCACCGGCGCCTGCGTCTCGGCGCCGTGCCTTGTCACCGCCTCTCCGCCGCCGCTGAGCTCCATGTTCCCTCCACCGCCACCCGAGCCAGGCCGTCGCCTGCGCCGTTCCCGCCGCTACTCGGCGTTGCCCTCCCCGCCTCTGGCTGCTGCCGTCTGCCACCGGCCGCCACCTCTGGCGACAGGCCAACGCCTCGCGCTCGGACCGGCCGGCACCCCGCCCCGTTCGGCCTCTCCTCGCGAGAAGATAGAGAGAGGAGGGGAAAACAAGAAAGAGGAGAGAGGAGAACGAAGGAGCAAAGCAGAGGAGAACGAAGGGGAAAAGAGAGAAAAAAAAAGAAGAAAGAAAGAAAGAAAAGGGGCACTGGCAATAGGCCCCACGCCGGCCCCACAAATGCCCTGTCACCCCTCCCACTCCCTCTCTCTATCTTTCCCTTCCGTGCAGTAAGTCCACCTAAACCCAGAGACCGACAGATGGACCCGAGCTCCGTAGTCCACCATGCACCTACACGTGTGGTCCCAGCCTACAACCTCTCTCCATATTTCTCCATAAGCCATGCCCATGGCTCACCATCCTCTTCATCTCACTGATAGCAGGCCCGCATACCAGTCTCCCATAGAGGAATATTCCAAGATAATATTTCCCTGCCATTTTCAATAAATATTTTTCTCCTATCCAGAAAATAGTTTAAACCTCGAAAATTCATAACTCCTTAACCGTAAGTCCGATCGACTCCGTTCAACTCCCAAAATTTTTCTAAAAATGAGATCTACCTTATGGCACTATTAGTTATTAATAATAGTATTTTATTTCTAGGGTTTCGTGTGTTTTTCTCTCGTTTCGTGCATAGTCGACGCTTTGGAAAACCGTCGGATGTCGGATGTTCGCGAGGATTCGAAGACGACGTCTGAGGCAAGTCACTCCTTGACCATGTTGCTCCTAAATTTAAAATGTTTTGTTTGCAAAATTGCATGATTAGTGCGCACGATAAATTGATCGGCCTCGGTTTGCGTGTCGAACCGACGGACCTACCCGGTAGTTGCATAAACCCTGTAGGTCTTTGATATCCTATCCCTTGTCGCTCCACCTCGTGGTACCTCGGTGATCGTGCTCTCTGAGCATGGAATCCGATGGTTCCCCTCACATCACTTTTGTTTGCCAATTGGGAAACTAGGGTTTCCAAAGATTTAAAAACCCGACATGCGATGTCGGTGGATTTGCGAAAATTTTCGCGGTGCAAAGTAATCGCCTATGTGGTGGCACTTCGTATTCGCATATAAGGACCGATTCCTTGGGGAATTCCATCCGAGCATCTCACAGTGCGACCACACAGGTGGTATGGGACACCCCTGGCTGAGTAATTAGTGTTTCCAGGATAGTTTTCGGTTGCTAATAAATGTGGGACTGGCTGGTTGCCAAGAGGGCGATATACCCCCGTCCCTGAGTACAGGAAGTGAGTTCCTGGTACTTGGTTGAGTGTGAGCACCTATTTATAGGGTAGCGTGCTATCCTGGGAAGGCTTTGGAAAGGCCTTATCGTGAACCTCCCCGCTTGGCCAGCGTGGGAGTAAGCTCGCGTTGTGTGGGTAAAGCGTGCAATCTTTGCAAAGATTAAATGAACTGTTCGAACAGCCGCGCCCACGGTTACGGGCAGTGTGAGGTGATTCCTCTAGCGTAGATTTGTTTGCCAAGGTTTTGTGAAAGTGATTTGTGGTATGGGAATCGTTACCAGAATCGGCCTTAGTGGCTGATGGATGACCTGAGTGGTCTGAAACGGGGCTGTGTGACTGTTAACGCCAAAATTTGGTACGGGTCGTTACCATGTTCGGTTAAGGAAAGAAGCGATATCAGCCATTGGAAACTAATCCAGAAGAGTCCGAGCTTGGGAAGGAGTCGTGAAGGCCACGTTATGGCAGTTATTTATCTTATCTATTAGATAGTTTTATCTTTTAGGAAACCTGATCTCTTGTCCGATCAGGTCTGTTAGTTTTCCTTTTCTAGTTAGGAAAGTCCTGTTCCGTGTCCTATAAGGACTCTTGTAACTCGGGGTATATATACGTATGCCCGGGGACCTTGTAATCTATCAATCGATCAATTAAACTTCGGCGCATCGCCAACCTTTCGACGGGTTCTTGCTTCTCGAGCGGGGCTGCATCGGTTAGGTCCGAACTCCTGCGAGAGGGTAAGACTCGTCACCCCTTACCCAGGTGTATCTGCCCTGTCTACGGCTGCATCGGTTCGGTCCGACCTCTTAGGCCGATCAGGTATACCACATCACGCGTGCGTAGATCTTATCAGTTTACTGGGGGCGATTTATCATCAGTTCATGCTGCATCGGTTGGGTCCGACCTACTGAACTGCCAGCGATAAATTGTTCCTGCTAGGCTGATGGTTTTTGCGCAAGCGTCTTATCGGAATGTATAGCCGGTAAGTTATTTTCATCACAGTTGCATTAGGTCTATCGGCTCGTTGAGGTTCCTTTACTATTATCGATCTGTGCTGCATCAGTTAGGTTTGAACTACTAGATCGATAATAATAGATTTATCCTTGTCGGGTTGATCGGTGTATATGCGACGTTCTATCGGAGTGCTTAGCCGATAGGTTATCTTTTTATAAAGCCGACTGTATTATCCATACTGTTTTTGTCATCTATATTATTATCGGTTTTCTAGCCGATGCATATGTGTTTCCTCGGCAGTCGGCTAGTTCACTATTCTGCCTATCTATTTTATCATCGGCTTCTAGCCGATGCACATGTTATACTGACATCTTTTCCATTTGTTTATAGCGCTATCGGTTTCCTAGCCGATACACAGGTGCCATCGGCTATCGGCTACGAGAAGCCTATATCAGTCCGTATCGGCCGATAGCCTATGTGCAGTTGCTGCTGACCCGGGCACGAGCACAAGCGAGGACCCGGGAGCGAGAACCCGAGCACGAGACCCGGGCGCGAGTACAGGCGAGGGCCCGGGCACGAGCATAACGGCGATCGGCTGGAAGGAATCCGTATCGGCTTACTGGCCGATTGGATCAGTAATCAAATTTCTTCATCTCCTTGTCAATTGCGAGGTCAAATTGACTGGCACGCCCGCGAACCTCAAATATTTTAGGACCTGCACTGGAGCTAAGCAGATCTCCCAGGCCTTCGTATGTTCAATCGCATCAAACCAGATCATCAGTGAACTTCTTGGCACACCCGGTGGTTTTTGGTGCGAACAGTGACCCGGGATGTCGTATGACATCATAGATTAGGCTTCCCGAGGGGAAGCGGTATAAATTTGAGTTGAGTTTAAGGATAGCTTGGAGAGCCATCGAGATGAGTTATAAGATGAGTTATGAAGGGCTTGAGGAGCCGCTGAGATGAGTATGAGATGCTGTCCTGGATAGGACGAAAGTGAAAAATGAGGATACATCCTGGAGTGGACAAAATTGAAAATAAAGTAATAGATGTTGATACAGTGGAGAGCTGCTTGAGAGCAGATCCACTGAACCGCTGTCGTGAACCGACCGGTAGTAGAAGAATAACTGAGATCAACTAAAGTCTGAATCGTCCGCTCGAGTTGTTGAAAAGCAATTCGCGGACAGGATTGAGGCGAGAGCCTCCTTCCAATCACATTAAGACAACCCACACTTAGGTTTTCGAAAATGTTTTCAAATGAAAAAGGTTTGCGAAATAAACCCTAGCCTCTCTTTGATAGCCTGCATGATTCACATTTTCCGTGACTTGCTGAGTACGAAAGTACTCAATCCATTCCTTTTCTCCCCTCCTTCAGGAAGAGTGAAGCTGAAGTGAAGATTAGGGTTTCTTTCCTAATCCCAAGCCGTTGCTTGTGGATTGGGTTCCTGCTGCGCTGTCGTTCCGCTGCTGTGGTTTTGTTTGCTGGTTGCTGCTCAGGGCTTGCCGAAAGCCGTAACTTATAAAGGTATAATATATATAATTATTTAGTTAATTGCTGTGGTACATCTCGGTTGACCGCGGGTACCAGCTTGGTTTCCTGGGACTGGTACTGGCATCGCGGTTCTGTGGGAGTTGGTTCACACCAATCTCCTACAGCGCTTCCCCTCTGGTATCGCTGTAGGTGGTGCCAGGGCAGGAGGCGTTACAGGGGGCCACGTGGCATTGTCGCCCTAGGCCACGGCGGCGAATGGCTCTAGGGGGCCGAACGCAAAAATGCATTCTCCGCCGTCCCCTAGGGCGGCGAATGCATTTTTGCGTTCGGCCCCCTGCAACCATTTGCAAATTACCAAATTTAAAAATTTTCTTGCTAATTTTTAACCCCAAAAATTTTGAAAATTTATTTCTCAAAATTAGGTTCTTAAATTCTATTTATTTTGCCATTGCATTTATTGGGTTGATGTTAAAAAAAAACCAAATATCATAGATTGTTCACGTCGTGAAGAAAGCTTGTCAAATTGAGGGTATTTCCGGATCGCCACTCGCATTCCCCTCCTCGTATGTCCGGATCGGCACTCGCAATCCACTCGTCCCCATCTTTCGCCTACACGCTTCACAAAATTTAGTTTTAATCGTGGTTTAGGGTATGTTTTTTGAAGTTTTTTTATAATCCGAAGGACGGGGACGAGTGGATTGCGAGTGCCGATCTGGACATACGAGGAGTGGAATGCGAGTGGCGATCCGGAAATACCCTCAGTTTGACAAGTTTTCTTCACGACGTGAACAATCTATGATATTTGGTTTTTTTTAACATCGACCCAATAAATGCAATGGCACAATAAATAGAATTTAAGAATCTAATTTTGAGAAATAAATTTTCAAAATTTTTGGGGTTAAAAATTAGCAAGAAAATAAGGCAGGAAAATTAGCAAGAAAATTTTCAAATTTGGTAATTTGCAAATGGCTACAGGGGGCCGAACGTAAAAATGCATTCGCCGACCTGGGGGACAGCGGCGAATGCATTTTTGCGTTCGGCCCCCTGGAGCCATTCGCCGCCGTGGCCCAGGGTGGCAATGCCACGTGGCCCCTGGCCCACTGACGCCGTGGGCTGCCGTCATGGCCTGGTGAAGCCGCCGTGGGCCCCGGCCATTTGCCGCCCTGGGCCACGGTGGTTTTTAAATGCCGCCCTAGCCCACGGCGGCAAGAGTGTATTTCTGCAAAAAAATTAAAATTTAGTTTTGTAAATTAAAAAATAAATTAAATTATTAACAGTAAAAATTCGTCAGGATAGATAGGAACACAAAGCAACTGCAAACTTGCTTCAAAATTTAACTTCAGCAGCATCACACCTCAAGAAAATTGTTTCTGCAATAAAAGCCAAATCAGAAAACAAATTTATCACTTGAGTAGTTCAGACTAGTAAAAAAACAGTATTCAAACTTTCCTATGCTAGCTAAATTGTTCATAACTATCAATGAAGGGTATTCACACTCACATGTCAATCAGAACTGATGGCGCGACGAGCGATGATTTTATTTTGTAAGCTCTTGTAGTACTGCTGCTGAAGTACAAGCATGGAAGTAATGTCTAGTGTCATAATTCTCTCTTCTTCTAACATCCTTTTCAACCGGAATACATCTGCCTCCTTTGCAACGCTCGCTTGTTCAGTTTGAGCCCTAACTAGTTCACTTGCAACCCTTTTTTGTTCCAACTCAAGCCTCTCTTTATCTAGTGCATAAGACTATTTTTACCTTTCTTCTTTGATCTTTTCCTTCTCCGCATCGGACTCTTTCTTTTTCCCCCACAAATGGTCTAGAGCCTCCACGCATGCATCACCTCCACCTCGCCTCAACTACTCTTTTGCCCTCTTCTTACCTATGGGTCTCTTCGGCGCTTCGTTCTCGATACATCCATTCTCCATGATATCATGGTTGGTAGTTTCATCATTAGTGGGAGTAACCGTATCTACACATGCTTCCATGGTTGCCTTCTGTTTTTTATTGGGACAGGGTTTCTGGGATGACAATTGCTTCTGCTTATCATGCCACTTGGGTTGTGACCGCAATATATTCTAGCAATGCAAGAATAAACACATGGTTTGGAAAATAATAAACCATTTTGATGCTCTCAAGTCTCAACACACACATCATATCCTAGCAGAATAAAGCCTTTTGGAGCCTATGGCTATTGGCTTATTTGCAGTGCCAAACATGAGATGACGACACTCAAGCTAAAGAGATTTTATTGCTATGTGAGTATTTCTGTTATTACCTAATACCTATCAGAATTTTTCATAGTGTAAGATAATGAAAAAAAGGAAAGATTACTTCATTTCAGTGGCCATCCAAATCTATAGAGTTAACAACAAATTTGATAGGATAGATCCCTTCATCTGCAATTCATTAGCAAGAACATGTTCTGCTAGCTCTACAGGCATCAGATAAGCAACCAATGTGTATGTCGGCATGGCATGCAAATTAATCTCACATATAAGTCAGATGCATGTTGTATTGGCAACCATACCTAGAGTGAAGCCGGCGAGACGCCCTGGACCGCGGTGCCCAGGACCGGAGGCGAGGACCGGAGGTGGGTGGTGGCGCGGCGCCCAGGAGCAGAGATGGCAGCCTTGGTGCAGTGGATGGCCGAGGCCGACGAAGAAAATGGTGCGTGCGAGGAAAGAATTGCTGCGGGAGAGGAAAAAATTGCCGCCAGAGAGGAAAGAGCTGGCGCACATATCGTGTAGTTGGACGTATTGGGGATGCCGTATACTAGCCCAAAATTTGCTCGCTTTGGGACTAATTTTGGGTACGAGGAAAAATTGGGAATGCTATTGGATATCTGTTGGAGCAATATTTTTAGAGATAATTTCCAAAATTTGGTTTAGGGATAGGTTTTAGGCATCTCTTGGAGATGCTCTTAAGAGGCCCGTCTGTACAAAGGCACCTATAAGTGCCTTCGTCTTCCCTGAGAGAGAGCTGCTCAGGCCGAGAGAAGCTCTCTTTCTTGGCCCAAAACCTTGCAAAATCGAGGGGGAGGGGGGGGGGGGGGCGAGGTTTTGCCCTTGGATTTCTTGTTGAATTTGACTTACTAAGGTAAGAGCTTACCATTTCTAGTGTCATTTCTAAGAATCCATATAGATTTTTGGTTTATTTTTAGCTAAATTTGTCATGGTACATATATTAGACATGAATGTATATCTATAAAATTCGCGTCCGGGGCATCTCCTCAACATTTGGCTAGAAACACAGTTTCCAGAAGGACGCGACCAGCTAGAGAAAGCGTGATAGATATAAGGAAAAACTTAGAGAAGCGATTAGGGAGGAACTCAGGGAGAACTTCGTGTTATATATGACATACCATATTCTCTACGCACAACCGGTCCCACCAGCCCACCATCACATGTCGAGGGCAGACCTAGGCATAATTACAAGCAGCGCTGGCTCAACGCCATCCTAGCGATATCCTGTGGATGACATCGTTGATGATACATCATTGTCACGCCCGAAAATTCACCAAAATTTTTAAAGCTAATTTGTGCATTAAATCCTCGTCCAGGAATCAGCCGAGATACACAAATCGATAATTTAATAAACATAACCAAAATGATAAACGATAAATACTTACAAAAGCGGCAGTTAGTCCTCACACAGAAGAAAACAGTAGCGGAACGATAACCTAATGAAGCTTCAGCACCAAGCCCACAGGCAGCTCAACTAGGGTATAAGCCAAACACCAAACTTCTCCTTCCATGCAAAACTTCACTCTAATGATAGTAATATTGCAAGACTAAGTACCACCCACCGTACTCAACAAGCCACACAGAAAATGCAAAATAATGCAGCAGGATTTCAAAGGAAAAACATAGTATGGCTTATTAGCATAAAATGACATTTAAAACATTTGCATTTAAAATCATTGAAAAATAGTATAGTTTAATTAATATCCACATTGAACCAATCACTGAACAACACTCCAATGCAGTTCAGGCTCAAAACTATAACCCTCCAAACTGGAGATATCGAGTTTCCATCATTTTTACCATTAGTGAGTAGTGTGGGACTAATCACGAAAAACATTGCTAGGTCGCCCATTAATCGTGGGTATAGTTATTCGAACAGTTTTACTCTGGCCAGAGGTGTACCAATTTACCCACAAGACACGGTTCCATACATGTGCCCCGAATACTACCATGGTACTGCAAAGGGGAAAACCGTGACAAGACCTTTCATGCAACTCGCCCAACAGAAAAGCCACTCGCTGAACCACCTATCTCCGGCAGGAACTGATCAGATGCCCAACAGGGAGACAGTCCAACGCCCAAAAACATGGACTTATTGATGACTGCCATGGTGGTCTTATTGACACAGCCACATCACACCGTGGGGCCTCCTGTTGAACATGCTACACGTCCAGTCAAGGCACTACCCATTCTAACTTGTGGTTAATATAGGTATTGCTTCGCAACAAGTAGTCTATGAACTGGTCCTTAAGTGTAATGAGCACCACTTGCATCAACATCACTCCATGTGCTCACAACCCACCATTAATCAAGTTTTAGTTGGTATATTTAATTAATCAATCATGACCAACCATCGTGAAACTATCACCATTAATCATAAATTAATCATTGGTAACTGAATGGTTTTTTCCACATAAAATGACGCTAAAGTTTCTAGGCATGGCTAAGCAGAACCTATTTATTCTAGCTAGACCATTAAATAGACATCTAGCTAGTCAATATTAATTACCCAGGGTATCACGGTACATGTATCAATAACAAAATGGCCATAATAATCAAGGAAATATTGAATAATAGATAAATACCCGTAATAATGTCATTCCAAAACATTGCATGCAATAACGTTAAAATAAAATAGTTTTCACAAATAGGATCAACATGCTCAAGGAGATTATTGTGTGACTTGCCTTGCAATAGAAAAAGCCTTCAATAAGTCTTCTGAACTCTTCCTCGATCTTTGCTTCCTTCCGAAATAGCAGAAAATATGCGACTATACACAAAATGAGGAAAAACACTAAGAAACTCCAAATAAAGAGTACATAAAAAGTATATAAACAGGTAGATCATGATTTTAGATGAATTTAGGAAGAAGAATGTGTCAAATTGGAATTCGGATGGAAAAGTTACGGCCTTCGGAAGTTTGAATTCAGAGAAAATCCGAAAGAAAATAGAAAAGGAATATTCTCGAAATATTCACTCGGAAAATAATTGTTAAAGGAATTATTTTTAACTGTGGAAAGGAGTGAGGCCCACTCTTAGTGACATGGCTCCTGATGGATTGGGTCTATGGGTTTGGAAGAACAGAGGAGTGGTGAACTGATGACTTGGCGTTATGTAGCAATGAGGTAGCAATTAGGGCTGAGATGGCACAGATCCACGGGTTATGGAAATCTGAGGGCTGGGATTTAATCTCAAAGATCAGACGACTAGGATTTCATTGAGCTTTGATGTGGTTCGGATGGATCGGATTAGATCTGATGGTTAAGATTGATTCGGGTTTTTGATGGATATCTAGCGGCTCGAATTGGATCTAGACAATCCAATGGCTCGGGATGGGTTTAGGGACTATGCAAGAGAGGCCCACATGGCGGTCACAGGGGAAGGGGCCAGTGGGGCTTGCCTGTCATAGGCAGAGGGGAGGTGAGGCGAGCTTGGTCGTGCTCAACCATGGCATAGCGTGGTAGGGGAGGCCGAAATAGGGGGCGGTGCTGGTGGCAGAGTGCGATGGCGATGATGGCGTAGGGGCGGCGTGATAGCGTCGATGGCAACCCGACGACAGAAGGACGACGACGCGATGGCGATAGAGAGGAGCGGCGACCCAATGCGAGAGGCGCCAGAGACGAGGAAGAAGATGCGATGAAGGACAGGGCGCGGCCTTGGAGCTCACCGACAGGAGGATGAGGACGCGGAGGCGACGACCACTCGGGCTCCAGACGACGGCAGTGGCTCGGTGCGCAGCGGCGGCGGCGTGCAGGGTGAGGTGGCGCTGGGGCGACAGAAGGAAGCGACGGCGGCAGCACTTGGGCAAGGGCTATGCTTGGTGGCGGCGCAGCGCTAGGGCACAAGGAGGAACGGGGAGAGGGCGGCGGCTAGCGATTTATAGAGGAATGGGAGCCCGAGGATAGTGGTGGCGGTTTCGGGAGGCGCGGGCGGAGCGGGACGATGTAGCGGAGGCTTGCGCAGGAATTTTTTTTATTTTTATATTTATTTAATAAAATATTTACAAAACTACATTTTCATTTCAAAAATTTACAAAAATATACTCCCGCCGCCCTCTGGGAGGGCGATATGTCTGAAACCGCCCTCCCAGAGGGCGATATGATGACGTGGCTGACGGCCGTTGGCCGGCGGCCCACGGCCGTCAGCCATTTTGCAGGCGGCCCCCCGGGCCACACAAAAACCGCCCTTTAAAAGGGCGGCAAGGGGGCCGCTTGTAAAAATCCGGCCGGGGGCCGGCCATTTTACAGGCGGCCCCCTTGCCGCCCTCTCAGAGGGCGGTTTTTGTGTGGCCCGGGGGCTGCCTGCAAAATGGCCGACCCCCCCGGCCGGCCATTTTGCAGGCGGCCCCCTTGCCGCCCTCTGAGAGGGCGGTTTTTGTGTGGCCGGGGGGCCGCCTGCAAATGGCCGACCCACGGGCCGGCCATTTTGCAGGCACCCCCTTGCCGCCCTCTGGGAGGGCGGTTTTTAGCCCGGGCAGTATAAAACCCCCTCCCAGACTCCAAAAATGTCATAAAATTCACTGAAATTACAGAAAAAAAAGAGAGAGCTGAGAGCAAGCCTGAACCAAAGTAGCGAAGCTCTGTCAGCTTGCTGATTTGTCTGCAGGTAAAATCTATTATCTCTTTGTAATTTCTATTTCTATGCATAAATTGATGTAGTATTGTACTGGTTATGTGTATAGTACTATATGAAAATAAGTTGTTACTCGTAGATCTGAAGGTCTTTAGTTAATGTGTTAGATGATTTAATTTTTGTAGAGATGTGAGGAAAATATTGGTATCTAGTTTAACTGTATTTTTTCATCAACAGAAATGTCAAATAAGGTGATATTTCAGTTATTTCATGGGCAAGAGAATGTTAGATATGGTCCAGAAGGGGTAGATCTGTCAGATTTTAGTTCAACGGCTAAGGGGATTGATAGACCAGCTGAGAGAAGTTTTGGGTCAGTGTACAACTGGCTGATGCGAGGGTTTCGATTGAACCCCGAGCTCAGCGCAATAACCTTGTATGTAGTAGTCAGTCGTGCAGCTGAAGGTTTTTTTTGGAAACTGATGCCGATGGATTGCATTGCTACTTGGAGATGGTATGTGGAGAATGCATTTCAACGTGGTTGGCCACTGGGCATACTTGTGTCGATATATGAGAAAGAAAACACTGCTGGTGCAATGCCCATGCAAGATGATGAGGGTCCAAGTACGGCGGGAGGTAATAGTGAAACAATGGAAGAAAATGAAGAAGAGAATGAAGGAGGGAATGAAGAAGATAGACAGCCAACAGGTGTGGCAGATGAGGGAGAACAAATCAATAGAATCGTTGAAGAAATGGATAGGGAAGATTCTGAAAACGAGCAAGCAGAGCAGGATGATTCGTCTGATGAGGACACCATGATGCCTGCAGAATGGAGCAACCAGGATTTCTCTAGGCTTTCTATCTCCGAGGGACATCATGTGTCATGGGAGTACAAGGAAAATGAGGTCATCGAAGGGGCTAAATATGCATATGTAGAGGATTTAAAAGAGGCAGTAAAACAATGGGCCGTGTCACTTCAAAGGGAGTTCTCAGTCGTGAAGTCAAGCAAATCGGTCTATGAAGTAAAGTGCATAAAGGATGGGTGTCCATGGCGGGTGCACGCATTCAAGGGTAAATGGAAAGATTATTGGCAAGTTTCAATCGTGACTGAGCATTCATGTTATTTACCCGGTGTTGAAAAATATCACAGAAATATGACATCTGCATTTGTTGCGACAGAGATGTACTCCCATATTATTAACAATATGGGGTACGAACCAAGGTCAATTGTTAGACATATTGAAGAGAAATTTAAATACACAATTAGCTATGCTAAGGCTTGGAGGGCAAAACAGAAGGTTGTAGAGATGAGATTTGGCACATTTGAAGCATCCTATGATAATTTGCCTCGTCTGTTAGGCTGTATTCTTCAGAGGAATCCGGAGACGTGCTACGACCTAAAAGCCTTTCCATCAATTCACCATGGTAATAAAAGTGTGTTGCAACGAGTATTCTTTGCATTAGGTGCTTGCATTCAGGCATTTGTCCATTATCGTCCCATCCTCTGCATCGATGGGATATTTCTGACCGGAAAGTACAGAGGGCAGATCTTAACATCAATTGGAGTTGATGGAAACAACCAAGTTCTACCAGTTGCTTTTGCTTTTGTTGAGAGTGAGAACACTGATAGCTGGTATTGGTTTCTAGAAAGGGTTAAGTCTGCAGTTGTACGGATGAGACCAGACGTATGCCTTATACATGACCGTCACGCCGGCTTGCTGCGTGCAATTGAGGAATTGAGATATGGATGTGTTGAGAAGGGATACCCACCAAGGTGGTCTGATGTCCAAAGCAGATGGTGCATGCGTCATATGGGTGCTAATTTCTACAGACAGTTTAGAAATAAGCACCTTATGGATCTTTTCAAGAGGCTTTGCGCCCAGAATCAAGAGAAGAAATTCAAGGAGCTTTGGAGGAGGTTGGATGAGCTGACCTCTAAACAAACAGATGAGCAGTCCAGGAGGGCTACCATTGGAGGGGATGAGGCTCCACAAGCTCTTGAACCTCTATCAACTGACGGACTTCATATGAGAAGAAGGTCTGCATCCTCAGTTAGAAAATTTTCAGATTGGATTGAGAATGAGCCAAAGGAGAAATGGGCATTGTTGTATGACAAGGATGGTTCTCGGTTTGGCATAATGACCACAAATTTGGCAGAGGTTTATAACTGGGTGATGCGTGGTGTTCGAGGGCTCCCACTTGTTGGCATAGTTGAATTTATCTTGCATGGCACATGCAAGTACTTTAGAGATCGGTTCAGAGCAGCTAGGCCCTCAATGACGGACAATAATCTTTTATTTGGCACACTACTGACGAAGTATCTGCAAGATAAAAGTAAAAAGGCCCGAAGACATCGTGCTCTACCTCAAGGCACACAAGAACACAGATTTGAAATATTGTGTGTCGACAAGGACATGCGCGGAATCTTCCGTAAAAGAGTTGTGCAGGAGTGTGTGCTGAAGGAAGACGGGACCTGCAAGTGCTCGTGCCGAAAACCTACTCTGCTCCACAAGCCATGCTCTCACGTTATTGCCGCGAGCGGTGAGTGCAGGATAGAAGCACGCTATTTTGTCTCACCTTATTTGAGGAAAGAAGCAATCTATAATACCTGGAGCGGAGAGATATACGGTTTCGGTATTGCGGGTACATTTACTATGGAGCATCCTCAAGCTATGTACATTCCTAATCCAACAAAATTGAGGAATAAAGTAGGTCGCCGCAAGACAAGACGCATCCGTAATGACATGGATGACTCAGAAGCCGGTGGAAGGCATAAACGTTGTTCAAAGTGTGACCAAACAGGTCATACATATAAGAACTGTCCAAAGGATGCAACCGGTCCAAGTACGACGGAAGCTGGACCGTCGGGTTCAGCTGATGATGGTAGGCGTCCTACGGGTGAAGGCACAACTTCAAGACAACCCCGTCTTAGGCGTTCTCGAACAATTAGTGGTGCTACGGTGTAGCGTAAGTCTATACTAGTTCTTTGTTATAGAAGGATATGTACCGTACTGTTGTTTTTTATTATCATGTAACAATGCAATAAACTATAACAATAATTAACGCTAACTCTCTATTTGCATGCAGGTATGGCGTACGATACACCGGAGCTGTTGGACCGAGGTGTCGACCGGTCCCACCGGTCTTACCTGTCAGCCGTGGAGGGTGCCCACTTACCCACCTTCCGTCCACGGCCTTCACGTCACCTCCTGCGGATAGATCCTCGGTTCCGTCAGAGGTAAGAGCTGTACGAATATTCATTCACATCGTTTGTGCATATCTATGTTCCCCAATATTGATTACAGTGCTACATTCTGCAGGTTGTGTGAGGCTGGACTTCTTTCGCTGTGTAGGCTAGTCGAGCCCGCACCGGACGAGAGAGACCCCGCCAAGCGATGGGACGCTGATCAGTCACTTATGGCCGCACTGGTGGATCGCTGGAGACCGGAGACCCACACGTTCCACCTGCCGTGCGGCGAGATGACTCCCACACTCCAGGACGTGTCGTACCTGCTAGGACTTCCCCTCGCAGGAGACGCAGTCGGCCCGATCGACGGGGCGCACGGTTGGTCGCAGGACATCACTGCTCGGTTTGAGCCCGTGCATCGTCGACCTGAACTTGGACACCCGGGTTCGCTACCGCCTTACACCACGACCGGCCCCTCGCAGGCTTGGCTGTTACAGTTCACCGTAAGTCACGGATTCCTTTAATTCACAATCATCTGATCTACAAAGCAACAGAGTTGCTGACTATAATCTTCCTTTACAGCCAGATAAGCTAGCCGATGATGCCGACGATTACTCGGTGCAGCGGAGCATGGAGGCGTACCTGTTGTGGCTGTTCGGGTGGGTGATGTTCACCAACACTCACGGGCATGCGGTGGACAAGGAACTGATTCACTACGCTCGTGCGATCGCCGACAGCGAGGACGGCCGCGTACCGCAGTGGAGTTGGGGATCTGCTGTGCTAGCAGCGACGTACCGTGCTCTTTGTGACGCGTGCACAAAGACCGATCCAGGTGCGATTATCGCCGGTTGCCCTCTCCTTCTACAGCTATGGGCGGCCGAGCGGTTCGCGATAGGCCGTCCTTTGATTCAGCACTCTTCCTACGAGGGCGGCCCTGGAGGCTTGTACGGCCAGTGGCCCGAGGACCGTCCGACTATGGGGACCGTATGGTGTCGACGTGAGGTACAAAATGTGAAATTCTATGTTTAGCAGTTATGCGCAAACACTGACGTTTAACCTTTTCCTATTTTGCAGCGTCGTTACGCCCACACGCAGGTTAGGAGGGCCTACCCCGAATTCGTTTTGGAGTTCGACCGCCTGCTGCCCAGCAACGTCGTCTGGGAGCCGTACAGTCCGCAGGCCATCGCGGCCCGTGCACCGCTCGGACTCTCTACTCTTTGCACGCGCGACCAGGCGTACTGGATGACGACAGTGCCGTTGGTGTTCGACATCTTCGTCGAGCCCCACTCTCCGCAGCGCGTGCTGCGACAGTTCGGACTATGTCAGTACTCCCCTGTGCCCGTGCAGATCGATGTGCCGCGCGATGTGCACCGGTTAGTACAACTGCGATCTTTGTTTACTACTATAACTATTTAATGTAGTCTAATGCACTCTCTGCAAATAGATATAATCGTAGGGGACATGCAGCCGGTGTTCAGTGGTATCCTCGACTGCAGAAGTACGTGGACGACTGGTTGTTGGCGACGGAGGAGGTGGTCGACGAGATAAATGCACACACTGAGGAGGCCTACCTAGCATACCTCACGTGGTACCAGGCCCGTACCCGCACACGCGTAACGTTCACCCCAGATGATCCACAGCCACACGTCGCCGCTACGACGGACACGTATCCTAGACACCGTGACCAGGACTACTTCCGCATGGTACGTCACATTATCTTTGCACCCCGAATTCCTTTGTAGGTGTCCACAGTTCTAACACATGTTCACATCACATCTGAAATAGGCCGACGCAGCGCGACAGGTTCAGGCTGATGTAAACGCGGCGTTCGGACGATTGGACAGTGGGATTGTGCTGAATGCCGATGAGCAGAGGACGACCTTCGGGAGGATTCGTCAGGCGATGCTCACAGTGATTTGTGCGCTCACTTGTCGTGCGGTCGATGCGGTACCTCCCGTAGTTGTACAGCAGCAACAGCCACGGCCAGCAGGAACAGGAGCAGGAGCAGGAGTGCGACTGCAGGGTTCCAGTCAGCCATCTGGCCCCTCCAGAGGTAAATTGGACTAACCATCGGTTCATAACATGTTTCCTTCTATGACATGTACTGTTGTACATCAATATGCTTCCCTGCAGCTTTCGCTACACCGTACCTACATCCCTTTAGAGCTAGCACATCAACGCATGGAGTGTACCACAGACGACCACACGCGCAGCTGGGCATGACAACTGCCCCTCGGGCCACCACAGGAGGTCCTTCAGGTTATATCAAAGTTTATTTTTGCCTTGCAAAATTTTGGTTTGCAATTATCAATATTTTGGTCTACATGGTTCTACTCTACAGCGCCGGGGATGTTTGCTGGCGCTGGCTCCTCCACGCAGGGCGTGGGCGTGACAACTGCCCCTCGGGCCACCACAGGAGGTCCTTCAGGTTATATCAAACTTTATTTTTGCCTTACCAAATTTTGATTTGCAATTATCAATATTTTAGTGTACATGGTTCCACTCTACAGCGCCGGGGATGTTTGCTGGCGCTGGCTCCTCCACGCAGGCCGCACGCGGCAGCGGTTGGGCACCGGATCCTTTCGAGGGGGACGACTTGGAGGACTCGGGCGAGGAGATCCAGGAGATACTACCAGCCTCGTAGCTCGAAGGAGCTCCGCCACCACAGACACAGGACCCACCAGCTGCCACACCCGTGCAGACGACCCGCGCTGGCCGTGCCGTACCACCAGACCGGCTGACGTACTCCCAGGGGCAGGTGCGAGCACAGGGTAGGAAGACAAAGAGGGCTAGAGGTTACGGTCAGGGCCCGTAGTACGTTGCATCAGTGATAGTTTGTCTGTTATATATCATGTTTTATTAATTCTACGTATACTGAAGAAACCCCTTTACTTTATTTACGCTCGTCGATCGTTTACGATCTATGTTTGTGACGAAACTGATCAAAAACATAAATTTTTCAGTTTCAATTTTACGGCGAAAGTACATTCCGAGCGGTGACAACCGAACACACGTTAATTACATACGAACATAATGAAATTATCCATACAAAGAGTACAAACGGCACATCAAACGTTTCTAGTTATCGTTATTACATGCCTTAGGGAATTTTAAACAGATAACCAAGTAGAGATGTAACTACTGTGTGCAGCGTGGGTACTTCATCTTTCTTCCCGCCACAGATATGCCTGTCCGGACAGGATGACGATGGTCCGGACTATATAATGCAAAACAACAATTTGACAGTACGGACCGTCCGAACAGGGTGACGATGGTCTGGACTATATACTGTGAAACGGTAATTTGTACAGTTTGGACCGTCCGTATATAGCGCGAACCGTCCGGACAGCACTCTGGGGCCGCCTGCAAAGTAGCCAGTCCGGACCGTCCATATACAGTGCGGACCGTCCGGACCGACTTTGCAGGCGGCCCCCCGGTCACACAAAAACCGCCCTCTCAGAGGGCGGCAAGGGGGCCGCCTGCAAAATGGCCGGCCGGGGGGTTTCAGACATATCGCCCTCCCAGAGGGCGGCGGGAGTATATTTTTGTAAATTTTTGAAATGAAAATGTAGTTTTGTAAATATTTTATTAAATAAATATAAAAATAAAAAAAATTCACTTGCGCAGGCCGGGCAGGCGACGGAGCGGGCCGAGGCACGGCGGCCTGTCGCAGGCCGGGAGAAGGAGGCACGGGCCCAGGTCCAAACCGAGGGCAGCCTAGGCTTGGCTAGAGAAAGAGAGAGAGAACCAGAGGTAGTAGAAGATGGAGTGTGAAGACAGAAAAACCAAGGAAGAAAGAGGAAAAGAAAGAAAAAGAGAAAAAAAAGGAGAAATGGAAAAAAGGAAAATAGGGGGTTTTTTTGGAAATATTCCAATTTGGAATTTTAGGAGGATTTTAGGAATCCGAGGAATATTTTTGAGTTGGAACTTGTGGAAATATTCAGAATTATGGAATATTCCGAATATCGGGATATACATATGTGTGTGTACATATATAGGAATCAAAAAATATTTGGAGGGAATTAAAAAGTGGAACATTTTTTGTGGGGTTCGGTAAATGGAGGATATTTTACTGAGGGCGAGAAATTAAAGTATTTGATGAATAATTAAATCATCCCAAAATTTAGGAATATTTTGGAACTCGAGGATGGAGAATATTTTATGCGAATATTGGAATGTCGAGAATTTTAGAGATATTCAGAATATTGGAAATATTCTTCGACTTGGAATTTGGAGGATATTTCCTGGGAACTAAAAAATTGGAATATTCAGAATATTGTAAATATTCTGGGAATAGAGGAATTGACTAGAATATTTTATGGAGACTGAAACTGGGCAACTCTGGGAATATCTGGGGATTTGGGTTGATTTTGGCGTAAAGGAATTTCAAGGAATTATCAGGGATTTATCTCAAAAATGAAAAGGGTATTTCGGATATCGAGAATCTCGGATTGAGAAATCAAAGGAATTTTAGGGCTCCAAAAGTGAATGTATCGAGAACTCCGGAATTTGGATTTCGATGTGGTTTTTTGGAATCGGACTTTTTCGGAATTCAAGGGTCCGGGAATGACGCAAAGCATAAGAAGAGGAGGGGAACCAAAGTTTGAGTTGATAGAGATATATCAAAGGGTTTCAACTCCAGACCATACCTAAGACAGCCACCCCATCCTGGATGATTATGTCAAAGTTTTAGTGGGTGATGTTAGGCCCGAGCACATATCATATGAGGTAGACATCGCCAGGCCAGATGGGGTCCAACTGCTCAGAAATGCGATCAGGTAGTACATACTTTGGCATCAACGAGATAAAATTATAACCGGTACTACGCCGGGTCCAAGCCAAGCTCATAGCCAACCTTCACTGGTGGCTCATATTGCAACACCTCCCAGCCAACACCTTCTTTGGTGGCTCGTCTTGCTACACCTCCTAGCCAACCTTTGATGTTGGCTCAGAGCCAACCTTCTCCGGGGGCTCCTCTTGCAACACCTCCCACTGAACCATCGCTGTCTGATCCTCTTCCACAACCTCCAGTGGCTAACCTCCCGCTGCCTTCGTGCCAACAATCATCGTCTACTACTCCTCTTCCACCACCTCCTAGCCAACCATCGCCATCTCCTACTCCTCTTCACCACCTCCCAGCCAACCATTGCCATCTACTACTCCTCTCCCACAACCTCCTAGCCAACCAGCGCCGTCTGATCCTCTCCCACAATCTCTCGGCCAATCGTCTTCAATGGCTCCTCATCCACCGCCCACGACAGATCAACCTTCTGCCAGCCCTCCAAATTTTTTGCCATCTCCATCTGCCCCACCTTCACCGTCTCCACAAAATCATCCCGCCGATGATGAGCAGGCCGCTCCTGAACAACCTAGCTATAATTCTCTAGAAGCCACAACACCTCCACATCCAAGCGAGAGTGAGACAGTGTGAGGGAGAGGTTGTTTTTTTTAATAGTGTGAGGGAGAGGGAGGTGACTTTTTTACTGGCGGTGCTCTTTAGGCACTGTCTGTGAAAATTGATTTTCACAGGCCACAGGCGGGGCTCGATCCACAATGGCTCTCATCATGTTTACAAGCGGGGTACTGCTATATCCGCATGCGAAAAGAAAACCCAGACGCTTGGAAAAATCGTTTTTGTAGTAGTGTAAGCTATGTAATTATTTGTGTAGCGACCGCTTCATTTGCATATTGTTGTATCTGAAGTTTTCCAGCATGACGGTCCTCGACCCACTCGACAAGGATGAGAAGACATATAAGGAATTCGTACGAATTATCAATAAGTAAGAAAATATACTATATCGAAATTTATTCCTTGTACTTATGTAATTATATATTGATGCTTGGCATATATATGTACGATGATTTCATATGTAGTTCTAACTATATATTATATATATATATATATAATATATATATATATAATATATATATATAGTTAGAACTATGTAATTGTTTAAACAATGCATACAAATTTTACATCAACGAAAGCGGCGAACAGAAAGTAAAAAAGGATGAATATGTTCGTCCGTACAAAATTTCTTGTAATATATACAATCTATATCTCCACTTTGTACCTTGTAATAAGTATATGTTTAAGGATTGAATAACTAATTTATGTGTGTTATCTAATTTCGTGCTTTATGAAGTTCCACAAGCAACCTAAAGGCACCATCCTATGCAGATATTATGTGTGCGAGTTCCTGAGGGTCAATGAGAGGTACAATACGCACTGCAAAAGACATATGTACTCCGATTCTCACCTATTTATAGTTTTTGTGATCATATATATTATTATACGTAATATAATTCTCTTCTTGTGCAATTATCAATATTTCGTTGCAATTGCCCATGATCCTAATTACAGCGAGGCCCTAGAAGATAGGCGGATTGAGAACATTTGTCATGACATGTGCCACTTCATCTAGTACGAATGCTTTCACAGGCGTGGCCAGTTCTTTGACCATCAAGGGATACTTGCGATGGATGAAAATATTAAAACTCTTGCCAAGTGGGAGAGGCATTTAATTTAAGTACTTACTAGCTAGTGATCATTATGTGTCTGCACGATGAAACAATATTATTTTATGTATATATATGCACATGAAATGATGATATATGTGTAAATACATGATGCATGAAATAATGATATCTATGTGTGTAATAAAATTTAATTATGTACATAAAATAATATTGTAATTATTCGATGCGATGACGATTGATATGTCTCATATATATACAATTGTGTAATAAATATATGAAAGAATTATATATATAAATTAAAAAATAAAAAATGGGTGGGAAAAATTCAGTGTTAGCAGAAAAATTCAAAACTTTCCATAGGCGGACAAAACATCAAATTTGTGCCTCTAGAAACATTTTCCAGAGGCAGCCGACGTAGGCATGCCACTTGTGGAAAGCTTTTCCACAAGCGGGCGTCTTTAATATTGCGTATGCGGAAAGCTTTTCCATAGGCAGGCTTATTAAGTGGTCTGCCTGCGGAAATGATTTTCACATGCATGCCTCTTTAATTGCTTGCCTGTGTAAACCCTTTCCACATACGGGCATTTTAAGTGGCCTGCCTACGTAAAGTCTTTCCGCAGGCGACCTTTTTCCCGTCTGTGTAGAGCACCATTTGTACAGGCCTTTTGGTAGAGGCGGGCCAGTGGCCCGATTGCGTAACTCTTGTTTGCCCGTCTCTGGAAATGATTTTCATAGTAGTGTGTCCTTCACAACAGTATTTGAGAACATAAATTTTATGTTACCCTGTTATTTATAGGTAATGGACCGTGTATTGTTGTCCAGATATGTCACACCCTGAGTTTTACCCCTTAATAGAGCCACACCAAAAATGTACCAAAGAAAATGTCCCAAGAAATTATTTAATTTGGGCTAGAGAAATTAATTAATGGTGAGAACATAAAATAATAATCCATCATGGCTAGGAGTATTTTCTTGTATTCCCCTTGTCAAAATACAATAAAAGGATTTTTATTGGAATTTTTAGAGCACTGGAAGTATTTTTAATAAATCAAAATGCATTATGAGAATTAAAAACCTTCTGGGAAATTCTTTTCCTTTTTCTTTTCTCCTTTTCTCTTTCTCGTTTCTTTTTCTCCCGGGCCACGGCCCACTCCTGTGCGTGGCTTGCTCACAAGGCCCGCACGCCCCTGGCGCCTCCCCTCTCCCTTCTCTTCCTCTCGCCGACATGTGGGACCGGGGCCTACATGTCGGGTCTGTCCCTAATCTCCGCCGAATCGATCGAGGGGATCGATTCCCCCCGCCGTCTGATCTACGCCTCGCCCCCTCCCCCCCCGCGCGCCTCCGTCCACGGTTCAAATGACGCGGACTGAGTCCCTGTGCGATTCCCCCATAACCTCCGCCCTTATCGCCCACGACCCCGGGGAAATTTCAACCCATGTTGCCACGGCTGCTATTCCACGATTTCCTGAAATCCACAAGCCATGGCCTCGATCTCCCGCTGCCATCCCTATTTAAATCGTCCCCGTCCTCCTCCTCTCCGTTTTTCCCCAAAATCTCAAGCTCTTCGTGCCCGTTAGCGCCCCAACACCGAAAACCCAAAGCTCCGCCACCTTCCGCCATCTCCAACCAAGCGCCGCCGCCGCTGTAGTCACCGCCGAGCTAGCCTCTTGCCATTGCTAGCTCCGCCACACGCCAGAGCACCTAAGCCGCCATCCCCGTGAGCCCCATCGTCGCCAGAGACCCGTTCTTCCCATAAAAGCTTTCGGTGAGTGTCGTCGCCGCCCTTCGACCACGAAATTCTGTCGACCCGTTGGGTCATTTCTTTCCCTAACCCTCCCTACATCTTCGTCAGGACCTTCCCAACCCCGTTCGCCCTTCCGTATTAGTTGATCTCCACCGGAACGCCCTCGCCGCTGTCTTCCCGAACCTTACAGCCGCTTCTTGCTCATGTTCGCCTCCGTGGGCCGCCTTCCAGTCACTGCTGCCCCTCGATGAGGACTCCCCTAGATTCCCTGTCTCCCCCGCCGCTCACCGCTGCCCTCTGCCGTGCCAGATGGTTGCCGGCAGCGACCATCGGGCCGCGCACACCGGCGGGACAGAGCCCCGTTCGGTCTCGGCCGTCCGATCTGCCTCGGTAGATCGGAGCCATCCGCATAGCGCCCATTGCGGGCGCCCGCGTCTCACCACGTGGGTGCCAGCCTAGCGCCACGTCGGCGGCTTCTTCCGCCGTGGCGGCCCCATCGGCCGCCATGTGGCGTGGTCGCGCCAGGTCGCGGTGGACATGGTCCACCGTGCATCGCTGACCCATGGGTCAGTGACCCGTGGGCCTCGCCTGTCGGCACCGGTCCCTAGGGCTGCTGACGCCATAATCTGAATTAATGCTCAATAAATCGCTAAGGCATTATTTTTTAAGTAAAACACAATGAATCTTTGAAAATTCATAACTAATTCATATGAGCTCCGATTAATTCCATTCAAATTTCATTAAACCCAAAAAATGCCAAGAATCCATTAAAAATAATTTTAGCCCATGTTTCAGTGCTCTCATGTACTGTTTTATTTTGTTTGTGCTTTGGATGATGTAGAAATCGACGTTTTCGACCCTCCTGTGTAGTACGGGGTGGTCGCGGAGGTTGCAAAGCAGGAGCAAGGCAGGTTACATCATATTCTTGATCATTTTTTACCCAATTTATGCCAAACACTTTGTTTTATTTAAATAAACGTGCATGTCTTATCCTTTCATGTAGCAAGGGAATATGACATATATGTATACAGTTGAATACCGTAGTTTGATGACCCCTATTCCTTTGTAACTTGGGTAACAATATGACTAGGAAATATTTCTAGGATGCTTAGCCATGCTTAGAATGAACTAGCACACCTTGGAGACTAATTATTCATTACAATATCGATGATCGACTTTGTGTCAAAAGAATGAATCCCTGGTCCTGGATAATTACTTAACTAAAATATGACTCTAAAGGTAGGCTGTGGGTGCATAGTTTTGTTGGTCGCACCTATTCAATTAAGGACCAGTTCGCGGGAACCCCTTGAGCAGTTATCCGTACATACCACAAGCCAGCGTGGGCAACGGTTGGACTTGTAGCGTAGCTTCTCCCTCTCCTAGGCATTGTTGGTGAGGATGGGTGTGGTGGAGTTGGGTCGGCTTGGGGTCGTGTTGATCGGCTTCTGGATCCATCATGGCACAAGGAGGGTAGACTGGCCGATATGGTGTGCCTTGTCGGCAGGTGCAATCTCAGCATGGTGTGGATGGTTGGGGAGGAGTTGCGTGAAGTCCTGTCACAGCCTCTCGCGGGGTGTCGTGGTGGCACGCCGGCATGCGGGAACATGTGTAGGGCTATGTCTTGTGGATAGAGTTGTACGCCTCTGGCCAGAGTTAAAAACTATTTGAATAGCCATGCCCACGGTTATGGGCGTTTGGTCAAGACTTACCGTGATTAGTCTCACAAAAATAAATTGACTTAAAATATTATATAGGGATAGGATAAATGGTTGGGCCTAGTCAACGTGGTGTAGCATTGATCAGTGATGGTTTAATATTGCTTAAATAAACAACCATTTCACCCGTTTTTGAACTTCTACCATTTGCAACTGTTTTATGCAAATGAACCCAAAGGCTTTCTTTATCTCCCGTGCATTGTGCATATTTGCGGGTGTGACTTGTTCAGTACTGTGCGTGGTACTCAATCTTGCTTCCTTTCCCCCCAGAGATGGAGTTCTACCCCGACGAGGATCGTTAGGAGAAGTAGGTTAGACCTGCCATCAAGCTGCTTGTGGAGTGGACGCCTCTGCGCTGCTTAACCGTTTATAGCTTTATTTCCCCTTTTTTCGCTATATTCGATGTAAGACAATTTTATGTTGTAATTAAGATGTACTCTGTATGGTAACTTGGTATTTGTGTACCCTAGCTCTTCTAGACATAGATTTAATATACAAGAATATTTAGAATTCTGGTTGTGAATTTCTAAGCGTTACAAGATATTTCAACGAAGAGACTATGTGGCAATTTTAAAGAATATTTTCAATAGCTAAGTGTGAAATTTATATTTATCTGAACGGAACATTAAAAAATAAATTTGAAACAAAACCGTCTAGATATACTTAATCGAAGATGGAAAAAAAACCACCTTCGATACTATTATTATACTTATCAGAAATGGTTAAGCAAACCACTTTAAATATATAACTTATAAGAAACGTTCGGTAATTACCACCGTCTCGAAAGTATAAGGGATGGTTGGTTTCAAAATTGTTTTTAAGAATGATTAATATCAAAGCCAGTTATTTTCATGTATTGTTACCAAGTGAGAGATGGTTGGAGGTATTATAATTGAGACGGGTTAGTTCAATCCCTCTGTGCTAGCCGAGTACTGTGAGCTTCCATGTAGTAACAGAAGAGAACCCCTCTGGCCATTCACAATGCAGTGATATGGCATGTGAATCCGATCTGTCAGCTAGGAGATTCCCCTTCACTTTTGCTCTTGTCATCCCCCCGTGAAGCACCTTGTCCCCCACGAGGGCACGGGTGGCCTCGTCAGGTCGAGGCTTCTCGAGCGTGAAGACACGACTCAGGTCCGTGTTGGGGAGGGAGTGGCTTCACCGAGTGGCTTCCCTCCCCAACTTTGCCAATCTACTCCTGTCGTGCCCACACGAAGCACCTTGTCCCCCACGAGAGCACGGGTGGTCTCGTCAGGTCGAGGCTCCTCGAGCGTGAGGACGTGGCTTGAGTCCGTGTTGTGGAGGGAGTGGCTTCACAGAGTGCCAATCTGCCTCATGACTCGAGGCCGTTGCACCTGGATCTGCCTCGCGCCGATCTGCTCCACCAACGGCTTCCGGAGGATGGGGAGGAGGTGGCGGTGTCGGTTGAGTGGGGAGAAGAAAGGTGGCAGAGGTAGAGGAGAGGGGCGACGGAGAATGGGGAGAGGGTGGGGAGGAGAGATTTTATATTACTTTATGGATTTTGGGTGTTTTGTGTAAAATTTTGGACTTCGATGTAAACTAAAAATACAAGGACTAAAATAGAAAAATATTAAAAGCTAACATGTAAAATTGAAACCACCAATTCAGCCGCTTGCATTGTGGGTGAAGAACTTTTTTAGAGGCATGGTCTCATCCTACGTGACACCATAAGACCACTTGAACAAGGGGCTTGTACTGTAAATGCCCTCGGAGACGACGCCGAGGCAGTATGGGGTCATAACCTCATGGGTATACAAATATACATCCAAATTTCTTTATTAAAAGTTAAAACTATGCTGTTTCTGCTAGGTATTTATACTGTAATTTTGACTAAATAGCTCTTTTTCACTTGAACCATCAATTTCAACTCAACAAATCGCATGTAGAACTACTTGTTCACAATTTTTACTACAAAGATCTTCATATTTTTTTTATGGAGCAATGGTTTCTTAATCAGCTTTAATTTATACACCATGGCAAAAATCTGCCTCCGCAAGCTACATGTAAAGAGGAAAAAGAGAGAGAAAAGAGGCATGAAAAGGCCGAACAAGCACTAGCCCACTTGCTATTTTTTGATTTAGCATAATTGCTGTAGCCAGCCCATCCCATGTAAGGCAGCACCACATAGGCTGCACGCACCGCCAATTTTTTCACCTGTTGCATAATGAATTAATGAAGCCATTCACGTGTACACGCAAGTAAACTTCGTTAGACATCATTTCGTATTTACAAATAGGGAAAAGATACACGCTCTAAACTGTATTTACAAATGTAAAATGTTACTATGATTGAACTTGATTTTCTATAACTTATTACAACTAATTAAATCAAACAGTTGAAATCTTTGTTAGCAAGAGTTTTGTAATATTTTTCTTAGTGCGTATAACACTACTCTTTCAAATATTAAAAGATAAAAAAGAATATCCATTTTATATCCAAAACCACTTTAAATCAGATCAGGGAATGAAAAGCAAACAAAAGTTAATGAATGAATAATGTCTGAGTTTGAAGTTCTGGGATAAATTTTATTTTTCTTGAAATTGACTATTTAGGAATAAATTTTGGACTTTCATGAATGTCCATCAATGTAAAGTAGTAAACTTTTTCCTAAGACCTGTTTAGAAAGCTTTTGTTAGCTGCAACTATTTCTAAAATCTCCAGTTCTCCAAACAATCCAAATTTTCTTCTAGATTAAGAGACTAATAAGTAGTTATAAAATCTAGAAAATAAACTGCTAGTTAAAAGCTGGATAGCTAGCTTCTCGTCCAGATTTGCACCAGTTAAGAGCTGCTTATCAGAATCCCCCGTTCCCAAACATGCCTTACTATAGTTGGCCAATTAATGCTTATCATTGTAGTATTATATTGCCATAGTATTTTTTTTCTAATGTCACAAAAATGATTATTTTTCTAAGTAATATTTGGAGAAAAATTAATATTATTCTTTAGTAACTGACTGGATGGTGTGATTGTTGTATATACGAATGTTTTAGAAACGTAAATGTTTCATGTTTGTTATGCAGATTTTCCTTCTTGAATTAAGTTCTGGATTTTTCAACATATGGGTTGTTGATAAACCCACGCATGGATCTCGTCGTTGGGTTTCTCTCAAAGCAAACACGGATTTTTTTTTCAATTATTAAAGTTTATTTCAAAACTTAATTTATTCAAATAAACATGAATCTAATAGTTAAATTTGTTTCCCCCGAATTTTTTTTCCTTCTGAAGGACTTGCCTGGCAGCCATTAGACTTATAAGCTGTAACCAATTTTGAATTTAGTTCAAAACTTCATTAAGGGTTGGTTTTAGTAAGGATCTTTTTTGTCATTTTCGTGCTAAAAGTAAAATTTAAAATACTCAATATTATTTTGCTTTGATCACATGTGAACGGCTTAGAAGGATATATCTCCATTGTGAAAAGCCAACCTTAAGCAATTAATGCACCTTCAAGGCATGGCTTTTGCATTGCAGGAGCAAAAAATTTAGCGCCCTGCAGCATGCGCTAACCCAAACTTTGTGGGCATATCTTACATAATAAAAAGAGTAAATTCATTCACTGTACATCAACTTAATATGTAAGTGCAGTTTAGTACAAGAATGCAACAAGATATAGTAAAAGAACTTAAGAACTTAAGAAATGAGTGAACATGTGCAATAACTTGGAACGTGGGTGCAATTTTGGTAAAACAACTTAAAAAGTGAGTGTGTTTTTACAACAACTTGATTATTTCAATATTTTTTCTATACACATTTAGTTTCTAAATACTTATTTTATCAATATACTTGCATAGTTTTGTATAAGCATACTTATTTTTTGTCTTTCTAGAAAATAAAAGTCAATTAAATTTGTATTTCGGTTGAGATTTGAGAAGGTGAAGACAAAATCCAAACTAGAAGGTGAAGACAAAATCCAAACTAGTGCTGCAAATTAAATGAGCGATGTAATTCTTATAGATTAAATGTAAGATTGTAACATAGTGCTCATCTAGCACTTGTTAGCTAAAACATCACATACCTAGCTAATTTGTTGTACCAAAATAGTAAATTGTTAAGTTCTTGTACTAGAACACACCCACTTCCCAAGTTGTTGCACCAAAATAGTAAATTCTCAAGTTCTTGTACTAAATTGTACCGATTTGTCAAGTTGTTTTACCGTGAGTACATTTACTCTATAAAACATAATTCAGTTGCATTAACCCTATTGGAATTTTTTCTCAAGCACTACTACAAAAATCGTCATTAGTGCTGGTTGGAAAACCTCATTCGTGCCAGTTCTCCGACTAGCACTAAACTTTTGGTACTGATGAGGAGGTCATTAGTGCTGGTTTTAAAATTGGCATTAATGAGCCACAAACCAGCACTGATAGTACGGATCCAAATTCAAAATTTGTGTTGCTAAAAAACAAAAAAAATATTTTACTGGTACCTATTTTTTCATGTCCAAATAATACCTTATCATGACGGGGATTCAAACCCAAGACCTCTCCTTCGCGTGCATCCACCTTTACCAACTCACCTACACATTAGTTCTATTAGCACATGGATGTTTTTCCTTTTAAGCCTTCCTAACCGAGACTTTAATCATGGATTTGAGTAACTAAAAGACTATAAATGAAAAATTTGTTAACTATAAAATCATAGATCTTGTCGAGAACTATAATTTGCATATAAAATTTGTCGCAATTCAAGGTCATAGGAAAAAGTTAAGTTTATATCCGAAACCGACATAAATATGGTTAGGGTCATCAGTGCTGGTTTATATAGCTAGGACTGGCGCTGATAACCCCAACTCAAGTTTGAAAATTTTACCATCGAGAATTCTTATTACTGTCGGTTATAGCAACGAACTGGCATTAATGATTGGGATATCAATGCCAATTAGTTATACAGACCGGCATTAGAACCCATAATAAGTGCTGGTTGAGGACTAGAGCCGGTACTAACGTGGTGTCATCAGTGCCGGTCCTTGTATAAAGAGGGCACGTGGGTTCGGAGGGCGAGAAATCCTTATAAGTGCTAGGTTTGATCCAACCGACACTGATAAAAGAGACGGCACTGATAGAGATGACACTAATAGGCTGTTATGTAGTAGCCAAGGGAAATACTTTGGAATATAAAGGTCTGAGTTTTGTTTTCTGAGGTCCTACTTTAGACGGAGTGGAGCAATTTAGTTTTAGTTACAAGTCCATCTAAAAACAAATAAGTCACACCTTAAGGAAACCACTAGGGATCATAGGCAATGAATAAGCAAGGATACCACAAGTAGTGAGCCCGTGACCTAATACTAGAGGTGCACTACTTCAACATGAAAATATACCATATGATCGAGTGGAATGCAGTAGGCAACTGTAGCTACATTAATTATTTCAGCTGCATGAATCTCTTACAGCCTGTTCGGCAGCTGCTTTGGGCGCTGGCTTATTTTCTCGTATATCGCGCGCACGCTTCCCAAAATAATAAACGGTGTGTTTTTTTAAAAAAATTTCTATATGAAAGTAGCTCTAAAAAAGCAAATAGATTTATTTTTCAACTTTTTAATAATAAATACTTAATTAATCACGCGCTAATGACGTTTCTCGTTTTGCGTGCGGCTTAGATAAGCACCTCCAGCTTCATTGCCGAACAGGGCCTTAGTACTGTGCTGGTTAATTTACTGTAGCATTTACTCTAGAAAAGTCGAAAGGTGATGAACCGAAATTGATCCTAATACCAAACACTGTAGCTCTGTGCAACTACAGATGATCAAAGTTACATTTCAGAGAGAAAATCTCAACCAAACGGGCCTATTAATCCAGCATAATTTCTCCCAAAATTTTCTACAGGTATATATACGGACCTGATCCGGTGCATCCCTCCCACCCTCTCAGCTCGATCTGTGAGCTCCGACGACGAGAACGACGCATGCCGCCGGCCAACGTGGGTGACTGCGACCGTACGTTATATATAATGGGTCACCCCTCAATAATGGGTACCATCTTTCACGTGAATACGTGATCATATACATATATCCAGCTTCTTTTTGTGTTGTTCATGCGATGCGACCGATGAAACGAGCTCCACCAAGTACACGCGCCCCGTGGGTACGTAGCATCGGTGACGAGAATAAAACGGTCCGTACGTGTCGATCTCCTAGCTGTATTACGTGTCTCTTCTTGTACGTAAGGTCGCTTACATGTACAGAATTACCGTAGATAGTGTGTCATCTATTATCGTATTGCCGGCAGATAGATAGCATGCCACAACTATTTACCGGGTATATAGTTTGTTGAGTATTTAATGTTGATTAGTTTAAAATTAAATTAAGCAACGTTAAATAAAAAACAGAGAGAGTAACAAACAACTTGTATATGCCAATAATCACGGTGTCTTGATGTGTAGTGTATAGAATCATAAGAGAGTTATCACGTGAGTGCACGTGGCAAGTGTGCTCACCTCCTCGCCCGCTCCTTTTCTTTTCGATGTGTTCCCCACACCGCACTCTCCCTCTCCTCTTTGTCTTAACCAAACCATACCATCATCCAAGAAAACGGCGGCTGAGTGGACGGCGTCCAGCTGCGAGGGGGCGGCTCTCAACGGTACAGGGGCGGCGTTCACTGGTGAGTAGAGGGCGGTTCCGGCGGTGAAAAGGGGCCGTGCAAGTGCGGCTTCCAGCATCGAGCAAGGGATTGGACCGGCGGTTTGGAAAAAACTAGAACAGGAGCCTCGGCCAATCCAAAAAACCGGTATAAAACCGAACCGAAGGAGAGAGAGGGCATAGGAGGGAGCAGTGGCGAGAAAATCACGAAAATAATGCTGGATGGGACCTCGAACCGAGGGACCTAGGCTTCACAAGGGAGGAATCCCACCACCAGGCTATGACTTTGTTTTTTGATTTAGAAGTAAAATTCGTTCTATTTAGATTAGACTGTGTTGAACCGGCGGCCCAACCGGTTGAACCATGCAAACCGTGAACCGAGACCGTGGGCAGTTCAATTACCGGTCTGGTCCTAATAACTATGTGCATGCATGGGTGTTAAAGCCCAAGTCACGAGAGCAATCGTTTGTTGTTCACTTCGTTGATGGGATTTTCAGTTTTCTGATCTTGATTTATATGTATGCAATCATATGTTGCAGGAGCTATTGGTGTTGATGCAGTGTGATTGACTACTACGGGCTCTCATATTTGTGAATGGTGATATTTGTTGGAAATATAGTCAAATTTTGGCATATTGTAATCCAGAAATTCATTAGAAATATTATAATAAAAATATGTGTGAGTGATCCATTTGTTGTGCTAAACATGTATATGTTGCAAATTGGATCCAATAGCATATTTAACACAAAAAGAATGAAGGAGAGTACAAAATTATACCTAGAAGCCATTCCAGTGTCAGGGACACTGGAACCAGGAGTAGTGTTGTTGATGTTGGCGTCGTTGGTGTTTTTGTCGTTGTTCTACTAATCCGTCGACATGAAGTAGAGGAAGTAGTCGTAGCAGTCGCGTCGGAGTAGACGAAGCAGATGTAGTCACGTCGAGAAGACGAAGCAGATGTAGACGAGGAAGGAGCAGTCCCGCCGAGCGCTCCCCAAAAACTTGATCGCCGATCTACCCGTGCAGGTCTTCAGGTGAACGCAGCTTCAGAGGCTTGCTCGTCCAGGAAGCTTGTGCGTGCAAGCTCTCCTGAACCGGAGATGGCTAACTCTGCAGCATAGGAGAAGAAGGGCTTGGTGGTTCTCGGATGGGCTCTGGTGTAGGTTGGAGGAGGAGGTCCGTGCCTCCTTTTATAGTGTGCGGAGCAGGCAGCCCAAGAGTCAGACGAAGCCCACGGGATGGAAAACCGAAAGGCCGGGATTGAATGGAACTAATGGTCCAAGTGAAGAGTCGCGGTTAATCTCGTCCACCAGCCATTCATGGCCCAGATGAAGAGTCACAGTTAACCCTTCGCCTGCTCGTCCAGGAAGCTTGTGCGTGCAAGCTCTCTTGAACCGGAGATGGCTAACTCTGCAGCATAGGAGAAGAAGGGCTTGGTGGTTCTCGGATGGGCTCTGGTGTAGGTTGGAGGAGGAGGTCCGTGCCTCCTTTTATAGTGTGCGGAGCAGGCAGCCCAAGAGTCAGACGAAGCCCACGGGATGGAAAACCGAAAGGCCGGGATTGAATGGAACTAATGGTCCAAGTGAAGAGTCGCGGTTAATCTCGTCCACCAGCCATTCATGGCCCAGATGAAGAGTCACAGTTAACCCCGCCATCCACCAGCCATTCATGGCCTAGATGAAGAGTCACAGTTAACCCCGCCATCCACCAGCCATTCATGGCCCAGATGAAGAGTCACAGTTAGCCCCGCCATCCACCAGCCATTCATGGCCCAACATAAATTAAGAGTGGGAGGTGAAAGGTGAAGAGAAGTGAAGAGTCTCTGACTCTTCAGGTCCCGATCTTGTCTCGACTCGCACACGCCATGGCCACGGCCCGGCCCGGTGCGCACCGTGTGTGGCCCTCCATCTGCCACTCTCAACTTGTCAACAGGTGCACACAATTGCTACCTATTTAAGTTGAGTCAATTCCTTGTTAAAATCCTATGTGGGACTAAACAATTTTACCACCTAGCATTAACTTTGGGCCTTTTGAAATTCCTGAAATTAATGGCTAGGCCCATATAAATCTAACAATTCCTACCAAATTTCAAGGCTCATAAGAAATGCTTTCAGTTATGCTCCTGTTTGACATATCAGTGTTTCGGTGGAGACTGTTAAATTGAATTTCCACCTAGAAAAGAGGATACACTTATCCACAACTTATCAATGGACTATGCCTTGAATTGATAGTTTTGTGCGGACAAGCTTTACCCAATTCCTTAACTGATACTAGGTTGCCAAAAGCATCCCCTCTGTTTGGAGCATATAGGTCATACTCCAGGCCCATTCATGAGTATCTAGAGCTCACCCAAATCTTATAAACTGTGACCAGTAGTCGAACTCATATAGGTGTGTTCCTTCTAAGATGTTCTGTAGGCCAACATCTCTGCTTAAATAAGCCACTCGAATCACATTAAGGTATAAACCAACCTACCATACAGAATAGGAGAATAGTGCATCACCACAGAAATGAGCTATTTAAGGGATTCTCCTCCCAGTCAACCCAATAGCTTGTTTCGCCATCCTACTTCACAAGATCTCCGATCACATAGGACAAGTTATCACTATGGTGTGACTTACGTGGGTCTCAAGCCCAAATCACTCGATGCACTGTTTATCACATTACATGATGGTTTGCCAGATTCTTTGCCATCTGGACATAGTCCAGTGCTATCACTCCGGAGTTTTTCAGCTTTCTGACAGACTTCAGTCGCCTCTTTACATGCCTAGATGACTTCATGTTTGTCACACCCTAATTTTAACCACACTAAATTATACTTGAGAAAATGCCCAAGAAAAATAAACTTAAAATGGCAAAAGGAATTAATTGAATATGTGAAATGCAAAATAATAAATTAACCTGGCCGAGAATATTTTTCTTATGTTCTCCTTGCCAAAAAACATTAACTGGATTTTTAGTGGAATTTTCAGAGCACAAGAACTATTTTTAATAAATCAAAATCGATTATCGGAATTAATTTCGCTCTGGAAATCATTTTCCATTTCCTTTTCTTTTGGTTTTCTCTTTTTCCTTCTTTTTCTCCTTCACTGGGCTGCGGCCCAGTATTGTGCCGCCGTCCTCCGCCAGCCTGCGCGGGCCTGCCTCCCGTCGACCCCACCTGCCAGCCACTGCCCGCCCCCCGCTCTCTCTCTCTACGCTCGGGGCCCGCTCGTCGGGTCACTCGCCCGCGCGCCCACGCACCTCCCCGCTGACAGGCCAGGCCTGCCTGTCAGCTCTGTCTTCCACCTCCGTCCGAATCGGGCGGAGGGGAAAAATCCCCTCTGCCGTCAGATCCAGCGCCGCCTCCCGCCTTCGCGCCCGCTCACACCCGGTTCAAACGAGCACGGACCGAGTCCGCGCCCACTCCCCACATCCTCCGGCGTCCTCGTTCCCTCTCCCTCACGAATCACACGCACGACCCCGACACCGCCGCCCTTATTCTTGAGCATGATTGAGTCGTTACGGCCTCGATCTTGCCCGGCCGAGTGTATAAAAGCATTCCCCGCTCCCTCCTCCGTCTTTTTCGCCACATACCGAGCCTTCCCGAGCCCTCAAACACCACTGCCACCGCGCACCCGAGTTCCCACCGCCTTCCACCAACTCCGGCCATCGCTCGCCACCGTTCCAGACGCCGCCAAGCCACATTGCCACTGCCATAGTCTCCGCCGTGCCGCGTCGCTCGTCGGCCGCCACTCCGTAGAAGTCGAAGCCTGCTGGGACGCTCTGTCCTCACGCACGGTGAGCCCTGGCCCTCTCTCTCCTCTCCGGCCGGCCATTTTCCACCGCACCGCGCCTCCTTTCTTCGCCCTAACCCCCTTCCCGTCTTCCTCATTTTCCAGGACACCTCGGCCGCCGCCTCTCGCTCGTTCGCCGCCGTCGGAGCACCGTTGCCGACGTCGTCCCGAAGCCGCCACCGATTCCTCATCGCCACCATCATCCTCGCGCCGTCGCTCGTCGTCACAAGCCGCAGGTGAGAATTTCCGCCTACTCCCTGTTCCATTTCGCCCCTCTACGTGCCCGCTGCCGCGCCGAGTGGTTGCCGCCGGCGACCATTGGGTTGCGTGCGTGCCGCTGCCTCCCGCTCAGGACGGCCGGCTTCGGTTGCCGTTCCCTGGGGCCGTTCGATCTACTGGGTGGCAGATCGGGGCCGCCCGCGTGGTCGCCCGCATGGCCGCCGTGTTGGAGCCATGTGGCGCACCTGATTCTGGCCACGGTGGACTCGGTCCACCGTGCGCCATTCCCGTAGGCACCGCTGACCGGTGGGGCCTGCCTGTCGGCGTCGGCTTCTCGGTCCAGTGACGCCATAAATCGAATAATTGCGCCATAAATCATTTAGTAATTAGTTTTACACTGGAAATAACAGTAAAACTTCAATAATTCATAACTAATTCATACGAACTCCGAATAAGTCCATTCAAATTTTATTAAATCTAGAAAAATGCCAAGAATGCATTAAAAATACTTTCAGCCCATGTTTGATTGCCCACATGTACTGTTTTTAATTATTTGTACATTGTTTGTTTTAGAATCTAACGTCGGTGACCCTCCTGTATATTACGAGGTCGTAGCAGAGTATGTCGAGCCGGAGCAAGACAAGTCACACTGTTTACCTTGATCACTTTGTACCTGTTTTTCGTTAAATTGCTTTGTTTATTTAAATAAACTGCATTATTTCAATATTTCATGTGGATGGGTATAACCTATACATTGTCAGGACTTTGGCTTAGTTTTGAAACCTGAATCCTTGTCACCTGGGTAATAACATGATTAGGTTACTATTCTTAGGATGCTTAGCCATGCTTAGCAACATAGCTCACATGGGAATTAAATATTATCTTTTCATATGATACGACTCAATGTTGCAAAAATGGAACTTTGGATAGGTTGATGTTAAATTACTAAACTTGGACCTAAATGGTGGGCTGTGGGTGTATGGTTTTGCTTGTCACACCCATGGCAATTAAGGACCGGTTCGTGAGAACCACTTGGGCAACTACCCGTACTTTGCACAAGCCAGCGTGGGCAACGGCTGGGCTTGAAGCTTTTCTTCTCCCTCTCCTAGGCACCGAAGAAGAGGGTGGGCGTGATGGAGTTAGGTCGGCCCGGGGTAGGGTTGATCGGCTTCCGGATTCACCGTGGCGCAAGGGGGGTAGCCTGGCCAATATGGTGTGCCCATGTCGGTAAGGTGCAAACCTCAGCATGGTGTGGATGGTTAGGGGGAGGTTGCGTGAACGGTCTTGTCACAGCTTCTCATGGGGCATCATGGTGATGCACTGGCACACGGGGACGTGTGTGGGGCTATGTCTTGTGGGTAAAGTTGTACACCTTTGATCAGAGTAAATCTATTCGATAGCCCACCCGCGGTTTATGGGCACATTGGTCAAGACTCACCGTGATTAGTCTCACCTTTAGATAATTAATCTGGCTTTATGAAACTGGTGTGGTGGAAGGTGTGGAGTCTGGTCACGTGGTTGAGTTTGATCGGGGGTGGCTGGTTAGCGTGGTGTAAAATGCTAATCGGTGGGCAGACCTGGTGAGCGTGGTGTAACGTTCATCAATGACACCTGGTGGACGTGGTGTAACGTTCATCAGCGTGGCCTGGTCAACGTGGTGTAACGTTGATCGAGAAAGACTGGTCAACGTGGTGTAACGTTGTTCAGTGAGGACTAGTTAACGTGGTGTAAAGTTAATCAGTGGAGTCCGGTTAACATGGTGTTACGGTAACCGAAGGAGTCTAGTGAACGTGGTGTAGCGTTCATCAGTGGAGATTGGATGACGTGGTGTAACGTCAACCAGTTGGAAATGGTTGGGCTTGGTTAACGTGGTGTAACGTTAATCGGTGGAGAATTAATATTGTTAAATTAAATCAACCTTTTACTGTTTGCGAACTACTACCATTTGCAACTGCTTTTACACAAACAAACCCTAGCTCATCTTTGTACCATGTGCATATGCATAATTGTGGGTGTGATTTGTTGAGAACTGTGGGTGGTACTCAGCCTTGCTCCCTTTTCCCCTCTCAGTGTTGGAGAACGCGTCTGACGATGATCGTCCCGAGGAATAGGCTGGCTCCGCTGTCAAGGTGCTTGTGGGATGGATGCTGCTGATGGAACCGCTGTCTATAGACTTTGTTTTATCTTTTCCGTTGCATTTTTGTAATATAATTTTACTCTGTTTGTAAGACACTCTGTATGGCAACTTGGATTTGTGTACCCTGGTTTTCCTGGGCAGGGATTTAATACACATGAATGTTCAGAATTTCGGTGGCGAATTTCTAGGCGTTACAATGTTGTCCTTAGAACTGTTCACCTTAATAATCACAGTTCAATAGGATAGCCGGTACTGGTTTTTTAACCATAGGCAAATCCATAAGGAGTTCACGAAGCCACTCGGCCTCAATAGTGGCAGTGTCTAATTCTGTGAGTTCTGCTTCCATTGTTGACCTCGTTAAGATGGTCTGCTTGCAAGACTTCCATGAAACAGTGCCACCTCCAAGTGTGAACACATATCCACTTGTGGCTTTTATTTCATCAGCATTAGATATCAGTTTGAATCATTATAGCGCTATGTACCCCTTGGGTACCTACATAGTGAATGCCATAGCTCACAGTGCCTTTTAGATAGCGCATTACTCTCTTAAGAGCACTCCAGTGATCATTTCCTGGATTTGAAACAAACCGGCTCAACTTGCTCACGGCAAATGAGATGTTAGGCCTCGTAGCACTAGCCAAATACATCAGTGAACCAATGATTGCTTGGAGTATCTCTCAATTGATTCCTTGTTATTCTTCGGTTTTTCCTTAATAACACATTGGGATCATATGGAGTAGGAGTAGACTTGTAGTCACTGTAGGACCAGCGACTCAGATCTTTTCACATAGTGTGGGATTGTAAGAGTGTGTAACCCCACCTGATCACGCACTCCTCTCAGTAGCTTAATGTTAAGAATCACATCAGCCACTCCCCAAATCTTTCATCCTCAAAGTTCTTGGATAGAAAGTCTTGACTTTCCTCAACACATTGAGGTTGGTCCCAAAATTAGTATGTCATCAACATATAGGCATAGGATCACTCCCTCTCCCCCACCATAGCGATAGTACACACATCTGTCAGCTTCATTCACAACAAAGCCAACAGATGTCAAAGTTCTATCGAACTTCTCATGCCATTGCTTAGGTGCTTGCTTAAGGTTATACAAAGACTTCTACAATTTACAGTGGTCGACCAGCTTCCTCTTGACCTTCTACTACAACCCATCAAGCTTATCCTTTAGATCGCCTCCTCCAATCTCCATTAAGGAAAGCTGTCTTAACATCCCTGATGAATGAGAGACGCATGAGAGGCTACCAGGGCAAGTAGTACTCGAATTGTGGTCAATCAAGCAATAGGTGAGTAAGTGTCGAAAAAGTCCTCGCCTTCTTTTTGGGTATAACCCTTGGCCACAAGTTCTTTCGCCTTGTACTTTTGCAATTGTAATCCATCAGGCCTAAACTTTTTCTTAAAAACCCATTTTACATCCATAGGTTTGCACCCATAAGGGACATATCAATGACTCTCCAGTTCTATTAGACACAATAGAGTCCATCTCACTCCATACTGCTATTCCTTCCAATAGTCAGCGTCAGGAGTGAGTATGCCTCTTCTATGGTTCTTGAAGTGTCATGCACGAGGTATACAATATAGTCATCACCAAAAGACTTTGCAGTCCTCTATCTCTTACTCTTTCGAGTAACTACAGTGTTTTCCTCCTCAGGATTTTTCACAAGCATTTGTTCATCATGTTCTATCGGCACAGATGAATCAGGAGATAAAATAGGTTCTTGACTAGATGAGCTAGATACCTTTTTTCATAGAAAACTCATTCTCAAAAATATAGCATCTCCCGGACTCAATGATTGTACCAACCACATGTCCGGTACTCAGAGCTTATAATTAAGAACCTATATCCCACATTGTAGATAGCGTAACCAAGAAAGACACAATCAATAGTTTTTGAACCATGTTTACGCTTTCGATTATTGGCACATTTACTTTGGCCAAACATCCCCAAGTGCGCAAGTATGAAGAGTCAGCCTTTTCTTTTCCCATTGCTTTAAATGGTGTTACTACTTATTCTTTGTAGGAACTCCGATTTCAGGACATGACATGCAATTAATATAGCTTCACCCCACCATTCCTTGGAAAGTTCCGCAGTGTCTAACATGGCGTTAACCAAATCAGTTAGAGTGCGGTTCTTTCTTTTGGCAACCCCGTTTGACTAGGGTGAATAGGGAGGCGTCCTCTTATGAATAATACCGAGTTCCTCACAGAATACAGTAAACTCATGTGAAAAATACTCTCCACCACGATCCGGCCTTAACCGTTTGATTTTTCTTTCAAGTTGGTTTTCTACCTCAACCTTATAGATCTTAAAGTAATGCAATGCTTCATCTTTTTGTTTTCAATAGGTACACATAGCAAAATCTAGTATATATCATCTATTAAAGTCATGAAATATTTCTTCCCCCTTTGGTCAGCACGCCGTTTATCTCGGACAAATCGGTATGACCAAGTTCTAGTGGTGCAAAATTCCTCGCCTCTTTAGCCTTGTGAGGCTTGCGAGGTTGTTTTGATTGAACATACGTATGGCACTTAGAATCTTTGACCAAATTGAACTTAGGGATTAAACTCATGTTGGATAAGCGTGTCATATCAGCAAAATTAATGTGACAGAGTTGAGAATGCCAAACATTAGACTCGTCATCATTACTCACATGGGTCACAACTTTATTACATGCATCATTCAAAGAGAAGCGAAACAAGCCTCTGCTATCATACCCTTTACCAACAAATGTACCATATTTTGATACAACACATTTATTGGACTCAAAGACAAGTTTAAAACCATCTCTACAAAGTAGAGAGTCGCTCAGAGGTTTTTCTTTATTGAGGGGACATGCTGCACGTTCTTCAGCTGAACGGTCTTTCCCGAAGTAAACTTCAGATCGATTGTACCAACACCATGAACAGTTGCATGTGACCCGTTCCCATCAATAAGGAGGTACCTCTGCGTCCTGATAAGATGAAAATAAGGAAATATTAGCAACACATGAATTTAGCACTAGTATCAACCCACGCCATTCAGGTGAGTGAAACACAGAGAGAACTGTCAGGTAAAAAAAATTAACCATACCCTGTAGTTCCTCTAGCCTCGCTAATGACCATGTTGGAGGACCTCTTCTACTTATCCTTGCGGTCTGGACAATCCTTGGGCCAATGGCCAGAATCACCGCACACAAAATAGCTTGCCCTTTCCCATGCCTTCTTCTTCTTAAAAGTGATATTGCCCTTGGGTCTTGACAGTCGGGCTTGTTTCTTCTTCTTGTGGGTAGGCTTGAGGGTTTTTCTGCACTAGATTAGTGCTAGAACCTCCCTCAGTTCTCTTGCCACGATTATCCTTTGCCCTCGCCTTCTCTTCAACACCCAAGGAGCCAATGAGATCAGTAAACACTGAACTCTTGTCTCTTGCGTTTCAGAGAAGTGGCAAAGTCTGTCCAAGAAGGTGGCAGTTTGGCAATAATACTACCTGCCACAAACTTGTCCGGCAACTCACAGTTGTTGTTCTCCAGTTCCTTTGCTAGCGCCTGAATCTCATGAGCCTGTTCTACCATAGAGCGGTCATTGACCATCCTGTAGTCATAGAACTGCTCCATGAGATATAGCCACTACCAGCATCAGAAACGCGAACTTGGCTGAGTGCAATCCCTACATCTCTTTGTCTGTAGGCATATGCACGTACACGTCCACTATGTTTCTCAGCCAACACGCTATCAGTGCACCTCGAAACAAGCAGTCAACCACCTCAAACTTGCGCTCCTCCTCAGGGGTAGGAGGCGGTTTAGTCGGCTTGCCTTGTGCAACATGAAAGCATTGCATGGCTATCAACCACAGCAGTGCACGTGCCTTCCAATGTTTATAGTTGGGACCATCAAAAGTGTGGAGGCCATGGGCCCCGGGTACCTCATGAGAAGCTTTATGGCCACTCGGATAGAGGATGGACCTAATCCTGTAATTAGGCATATAACAGGACTTGGTGCATATTACCTTGTATGATAAGGAAAGTGATATAGTTCTAGTCGAGTACGTTGTATTCCTAGAAGGAGATTCCTTATCCGGAGTCCGACTGGGATTCATATCATGTAACCTCTCCCCTCTAGTATATAAGGAAGGGTAGGGAGCCCCCGGGGCAAGACATACAATCTTATCAGAGAAACCTCAAAGGCAATACAGAACAGCTGGAAGTAGGGTGTTACCCTCCACCTTGAGGGCCTGAACCAGAATAAAATCGTTTCGTGTTTCTTTGTAATCCATCAAGTTTAGGTCTCACGAGTAGCCCCATATTATTATTGCCGATACAAAACATTGACAGTTGGCGCGTCAGGTAGGGGCTTCAGCAAGATCATCTTCAACAAGCCTGATGGATCCAACCACCAGAATCAACAGCGTCAAGTTCTTCCCGGGCAGACTAATCAGTGTTCGGGAGCCTCGACTTCGTCGTTGATAAATTCAGCAACCTCACCCTGTCTAACTTGGACTCGATCTGATCAACTGGGAACCAGGTAGGCTTCGCGCCGGTTGGCTTGCTCAACGCTGTAGCAATCTTCGACGATATACAACAATCCTCAAGATGTGCGAGTCTCGGGACAACTCTTTCTTTCGGTGTTCGACTTGGACTCGGCCTTGAGCTAGCCAAGATTGGGCTAAGAGAGGAGGAGATCGTCAATCTCCCGTTTGGACTCAACAATGCTGCGGACAATTTTAATCTCACTGTGAGTGGCAGATCCAATCCCCCAAGGCTCGACTCGGATACGGCCTAGAGCTGCTCGTGATCAGATCTAGGGATGTTGGAGTTGTAATTACCCCCCTAAACTACTCCAATTCTGACTCACAATGGGACAGTAGCTCGACAAGCTTTTCTCCACCACGCGAAGTCTTCATGGCGTCCAAGGGCTCAACTCCTCCTCAAGATGCACTCCGACTACGCGATCAGCAAGAGGAGGAGGCTCGCCGACTGTGTGAACAATAGGAGCAAGAAGCACGACACCTGCAAGCCGAGCGTGACGCTCATAATGACAACTTGCGTAAGGCTGGGTAGACTGCTCAATAGGAGTCCTCCAAACCCGAGTTGGCGACCATGACGTCTTCGTGACCACACAATAGAACGTTGTGGCCATTGCCACATTACTCAACACCTTGCAGTTCGGGCCTGACCACCAGGCCACCCCGACCATCACAAGGATCAAAGCAATGATCATCGCTGTGGCTTGTCAGCAGCGACAACAATCTGGAGACACCCTAATACCATCGAACAAGATGGCTTCAGACGCGCTGATATCATCTGCCTCAGCACGGCGCCGTGCAGCTGGCTCTAGTTAGCATCGCTCAAAGTCTCGTCATACGTCACTCGGCAATCAGAACAATGATCGAAGGCGACACCATGATGACTGGCCATGACAACCAGGATGCCCGAGGACGACTACAGCGGGATCTCCGCCACGACATAGTCTCGTCATACGTCACTTGGCAATTAGAACAATGATTGAAGGCGACAACATGACGACCGGCCATGACAACCAGGATGCCCGAGGATGACTACGGCAGGATCTCCGCCACGACATCAATGCCCGACGCCGAGAACATGAGGAAGATGAGCGCCGCCGACTGGGAGATGAGCACGAGCATTTTGGCCTCCACCACGAGCGATTTTATCGCCGTAGTTGGAGTCGGAGCCCTCACTTAGACGAAGTAGTACCGGCATTCACTCACGAGCTACAGCAGGTTGACTGGCCATTTGGCTTCAAGCCGACTGGAATTGAGAAGTATGATGGGAAGACCAACCCGGAGTCCTGGCTCATGGTCTATACTTTGGCGATTCGCGCAGCCGGAGGCGATCACAAAGCCATGGCTAACTACCACCTAGTCGCCTTGGCCGATTCGGCGAGGACATGGCCGACAGGGCTTCCCAAGCAGTCAATTGGCTCCTGGGGAGAACTCCTTGAGCGCTTCATCACAAATTTCCAAGGAACATATGAGAGGTTGTCCTCCGAGTATGACCTGTATCAGTGCCACGAGAGGAAGAATGAGTCTCTCCACGACTTCATCAAGAGGTTCTCCGAGAAAAGGAATTCAATTCCCAAGATTAAAGACGAAGTTGTCATTGCCGCCTTTCACAAAGGAGTCAAGGACACCCCATTCATTGCTAAGTTCACTCGGAAGCCTCCAAGCTTTGTCAAAGCTCTATTCGACATGGCCAACAAATATGCTGACTCGGCCGACGCTGTTGTCGAGGCCCTGGAAGACAAGAAGGAGCCCCGACAGAAGGAGAAGAAGGACATAGACGATGCGGCCCCGACTAAGTCCGGCAATCGCAAGTGCAACTCAGACAACGTTGTGGTGGCTATTGAACACAGCCGACCGCGACCCTTGAGGACGGACGAATACCAGAAAGTTATGAACGGGCCATGCCCTTTCCACCCAAAGGGGAAGCACGCGGCTAAAAACTGTTTTATGCTCAAGAAGTTCGCTTTTGAGCAAACATTGACATCTGGCGACAACAAAGACAAGGATAAGCCAGACCAGGGCGCAGTTGGCGACTACCAAGATCCTCAGGCTGAGCTCAATCACATCTTTGGAGAGCCATCTGCATACGAGTCCAAGAGAAAACAGAAGCTAACAGCCCAAGAAGTCAACTCGGTCTCAACTGGTGCCCTCCAATACCTGCGCTGGTCAGAGACGGCAGTCACCTTTGACCGCATAGACCACCCCGACCGAGTCACGCATCCAGTGCATTACCCACTCGTCCTAGACCCGGTCATCAGGGGTATTAAGTTGAAGAAGGTTCTCATTGATGGAGGAAGCGCTCTCAACATACTGTTCTCCAAAACGCTTAACGAGATGAAGATCCCTCGATCCGAGCTACGGCCGAGTACTACTCCCTTCCACGGGGTAATCCCTGGCCTCTCTTCCACTCCACTCAAACAGATCACTCTGCCAGTTACTTTTGGCACGTGGGAGAATTTCTGCATTGAGAACATCTTCTTCGAGGTTGCGACTTCGAGACCGGGTATCACGCCATACTCGGATAGCCTGCACTAGCCAAGATCATGGCGGTGCCCCACTATACATATATGGTGCTCAAGATGCTAGGACCAGCAGGAGTAGTTTCCTTACGCAGCGATGTTAAGCAGGCCTTTACCTGTGACAAGGAGAGTTGTGAGTTGGTCTAGTCCCAAGAGGTAGCAGTCGGACAAAACAATATCCGATTAGCTACAACATCTACAAACGAGGACGATCAAGTTTTGGCGAGGAAAGCAACCAAGTCGGGAATTTTGGCGGATTTGAAGAGAAAGAAGATCCCCTGGACCCTTCTGACCCCACCAAGGCTGCGCTTATTAGGACCGGACTCGACCCCAAATAGGAAGACGCGCTCGTCACCTTCCTCCAGGCGAATAGGGATATATTTGCTTGGAAACCTTCCGACATGCCTGGTGTACCAAGGGAGGTGATTGAGCATTCCTTCAACGTTAAGCTGGACACCAAACCAGTCAAACAACGACTGCGGTACTTCGCACAAGACCGCAAAGATGCTATTCGGGAGGAGATAACCAAATTCCTTGCAGCCGGGTTCATCAAAGAGGTCTATCACCCGGATTGGCTGGCAAACCCAGTTTTGGTTCGGAAGAAGAACGGTAAATGGCGTATGTGTGTCGACTACACCGAGTTAAACAAGGCGTGCCCCAAGGATCCATTTGGTCTATCTAGGATAGATCAGGTAGTCGACTCCACTGTAGGGTGCGAGTTGCTCAGTTTTCTCGACTGTTACTCGGGATATCATCAAATCAGCTTAAAGGAGGAGGACTGCCTAAAGACTTCTTTTATTACGCCATTCGGGGCATACTGCTACGTCATTATGTCATTCGGGTTGAAAAATGCTGGCGCAATGTATCAACGTGCTATCCAGCGGTGTCTTCACACTCAACTCAGGCGCAATGTAGAGGCGTATGTTGATGACGTGATAATCAAGACCAAAGTCAAGGAAGACCTCATTGTTGACTTAGAAGAAACTTTTCAAAGCCTTTGGAGATTCAAGATGAAGTTGAATCCGAAAAAGTGCGTCTTCAGAGTACCTTCAGGAAAGTTACTCGCCTTCATCATATCATAGTGAGGCATCGAGGCTAATCCATAGAAAGTCAATGCTATCATGAACATGGCACCTCCGACTAGCCAGAAGGACGTACAGAAGCTGACTGGCTGCATGGCTGCACTTTGCCGATTCGTTTCCCGAATCGACGAACGGGGCATGCCCTTTTTCAAATTTCTGAAAAAGTCAACAATTTTCAATGGACGCTAGAAGCCTAACAAGCCTTCGAAGACTTCAAGAAATTCCTCATGTCTCCACCCGTGTTAGCATCACCTATGCCTCATGAACCACTTATGCTGTATTTGCCGGTAACCTCTTAGGTAGTCAGCACGGTGTTGGTCGTAGAGTGGGTAGAGCCTGGGCATATACAAAAAGTACAGAGGCCAGTCTACTTCGTCAGTGAAGTCCTAGGCGACTCCAAGATAAGATATCCTCAAGTCCAGAAGCTGCTCTATGATTTGCTCATAACTATCCAGAAGTTGGTGCACTATTTTCAGTCACATCAGGTTACAATCGTCACATTGTATCCACTCGGGGACATCCTACACAATCGCGAGGCCACTGGCAGAATCGCTAAATGGGCGCTCGAGCTGATGGTGTTTGATATTGTTTTTCTACCTCGGACAGCAATCAAGTCACAAGCACTTGCCGAATCGTAGCCGAGTGGAGAGAGGTTCAGACAGCTACACCAACAGACAAGTTAGAATACTGGACGATGTACTTCGACGGTTCTCTACGGATTGGCGGAGCAGGGGCTGGCGTCGTCCTGCCGTCACCCACCGGAGAAAATTCAAATACGTCCTTCAAATTCACTTTCCAGCGTCCCACAACGTTGCTGAGTACAAGGCACTCATCCACGGGCTCCGCATCGCCATATCACTCAGGATCCGCCGACTGGTAGTACGCGGGGATTCTCAACTCGTGGTCAACCAGGTCATGAAAGACTTGACGTGTCTGGACGACAACATGGCGGCATACTATCCGGAGGTACGAAAGCTGGAAAACAAGTTCGATGGGCTAGAGATTACACACGTGCTGCGCCAATACAATGAAGCTACAGACGAATTAGCCAACATGGGATCCAAACGAGAAGTGGTCCCGAGGAATTATTGGAGCCGTCTGTCAAGAAGAAACCGGTACTCAAGCACTCGGGGGCTGAACCTACCCCGGCAACAAATGAAGTACGAATTATCTCTCAAGACTGGCAGACTTCAATCATCAGGTTCCTCCTGGAAGACGAGCTCCCAAAAGATCGTAGTGAAGCCAAGCGGATCAAATATCGAAGCAAGTGTTTCGTTGTAGTCAGAGAAGATCTCTATCGTCAAAGTGCATCCGGAGTCCTCATGCACTGTGTCACACCTGAGGAGGGCAAGCAGATTCTGCAATCCATCCACTCGGGCATCTGTGGCAACCATGCTGCATCAAGGACGTTAGTCAGAAAGGCTTATCGACAAGGGTTCTTCTGGCCGACTGCAGTTACAGACGCAAAAGACATAGTTCGGACATGCGAGGGATGTCAGTTCTTTGCGCGGCAAACACATCTTTTAGCTCAAGAACTACAAACAATTCCAATCTCTTGGCCCTTTGCAGTTTGGGGGCTTGAGATGGTCGAGCAGTTCAAAAAAGCACTAGGAGGGTTCACACACTTGTTCGTCGCAGTGGACAAATTCACAAAGTGGATCGAGGCAAGACCCGTTGCTACCATAACAGCGGCAAGGGCAAAAGACTTCATCATGAGTATTATATATCGATTCGGAGTTTCCAACCACATCATAACGGATAACGGCACTCAGTTCACTGGCGGCATTTTTTAAGATTTCTATGGCGACTTCGGCATAAAGATCTGTTATGCTTCTATGGCGCACCCACGAAGCAATGGGCAGGTCGTGCATGCCAATGGCATAGTCTTACAAGGTATAAAGACTAGGGTGTTCGACCGACTACAACCATATGCAGGGCGGTGGGTGCAAGAGCTTCCGTCCATTCTCTATTCTTTAAGAACCACAGTTAGTTGGGCAACAGGGCAATCCCCTTTCTTCCTAGTCTATGGTGCTGAGGCTGTGTTACCAACCGAGTTGGAGTTCGGCTCACTGCGAGTTCGGGCCCACTCAAGCAACATCAACTAAAGACTGACTGGTCGAAATAGATCAGTTGGAGGAAGCAAGAGACATCGCAACTATCCAGTCGGCAAGGTATCTTCAAGTCCTGTGTCGTTATCACAATCAAAATGTTTGTGGCCGCGCCTTTTTGGTAGGAGATCTTGCTTTGAGAAAAATCCAAACCACCAAAGACAGGCATAAATTATCTCCCTTATAGGAGGGGCCGTTCATTATCGCTAAGGTAACACGTCCAGACGCCTACCAACTAAAGACAGAAGACGACGTCCTAGTCACCAACTCATGGAACATAGAACAACTACATTCTTTCTATACCTGAGTTTTGTACTCCTTTTATACATATAAATAAAGTTTGTTACTCTGACTCACTACGTCGCTTGTTCCAACCGAGTAGTGAGTCGGGGGCTACATGATGATACATGTTCTCCGTTGTTTATAAAGTTTGATCTTGTTTTATTTAAGTCATGAAGTTTTATGACGATTACGCTAAGTTTTCTCGGGTATAGTTTCATGAAGTGAATGCTTTTTTAAAGTCACTTATAACCCACTCGACATAAACTGGCTAGTCGGATAAAGCTAATGATGGCTAACATAAAGCAAATACTCAACAAAACACAGCAAACACCAAAAGCATTTACAATATTTACATATTGTTTCCAACGGACACCAACTACATAAAAAGTTTAATTTACAATGGCAAATCTTCCACGATGGCTTTGGCAGTGGCCCTGACCTAGCTGATCAGCTCCAAGCCCTCCTCCTGGGTAGTGCCCTCGGCAAAGCCTTCCCCAATTGCCTCAATGTCTACCCGAGGGTAGAGAGACTTGGTCATGGCTAACGTCTAGGCAATTCCCACAGCGACTCGCTCGTCCGAGTACTTCTTCAAAATTCCTGGGGCTTCCTCGAGACGCTGTGCCACTTGAGCAATGGAGTTGGAGTTGGGCCCGGCCAGGGTCGGCTGCATGATGTCTAATAAAGTTTTCGCGGAGTCAACAATGATTTCCCACGACTCATTTATTATCTTCATCTCTTCTACGAAGGCACCAAACTGAATCTGTGAATTGGCTTTAAAGACTGTTCACACATAAAAGAGGCATCAGTAAATCGGGACATCTATTCAGACCGAGTACACAAGCAAATATGTGACTTACTCGCGTACTCGGTGTCGACCTTGGACTTCGCCTTCTCGAGCTCTTTCAGCTCCTTCTTCAGGTGCTCGATCTCCAGGGACTGATCATTCAAATTTGTCTCAAGAGCTACAGCCTAATAGAGCCAAAGATCAGCAACGCAGAAAGATTTGTCATGAGTCACTAGGCAGAAGGGAACATACTTCTAATAGTCCCTGTCTACGCCTAGTTCTCATCCCTGAGCTTGTTCACAGAATCCCTATCGATGTTTTACATTGGTAATAAGAATATGGGGCTACTCGTGAGACCTAAACTTGATGGATTGGAAAGGAAAATGAAACGATTTATCCTGGTTCAGGCCCTCGAGGTGAGGTAATACCCTACTTCCAGCTGTTGTGTATTGCCTTTGAGGTTTCTCTGGTGAGATTCTCTCAGTTGCCCTCAGGGGGTGCCCTGTCTACCCTTATATACCGGGGGGGGGGGGTCAGGGTTACTGTCGATGTTTTACACCAGCAATATGAATATGGGGCTACTCGGCGGATGGAAACTCGGTGGATTGCAAAGGAACACAAGGAGATTTATACTGGTTCAGGCCCTCAATGTGAGGTAATACCCTACGTCCAGTTTGGGGTGTATTCCTTTGAGGAATTATGGTGGTGATTCTGATGAGCCGTGTGCACCTGCCCTCAGGGGGCGCCCTACCTCCCCTTATATACTAGGGGACAGGGTTACAAGGTAGGAGTCCCAACCGAATTACGGCCAAGGGATCTCCTCTTAGAGATATAACGCATCCAACTAGGACTGTGTTTTCCTTATCGTACAAGGCAAAGTCTGCTAGGGATTACTATATCTCTAATTACAAGGCCATGCCCATCCTCTATCCGAGTGGCCCATATGCTTGTCATGCGGTACCCGGGGCCCATGGCACCCACAATAGCCCATGAGACCTTCATAGTTGAGTCACAGCTGATGCCGAGTGCTCATCCTCCATGGTGAAGTCTTCCCGAGTGCATTGCTCCCGAGTACTCTTTGTCCGAGTGCGTCTTCTTCCCGAGTCCTGCTTCATGTCAGCTGGCAGTGAGGCTATGAAGGGCTTCATGTAGATGTATGAATAGCGTGCGCCGAATAGGCGCACCTATTAGGTGTAGCCCCCGACTTTGTGCTTAATTGTGAAAACAATTAAACATAAAGTCAAAGATCTTTAACCTCGTAGTCTTTCCCGAGTAGTATACTACTGGTATATGAGACTCTTCGGTATCATGTCAACCGGAATAAACTTTATAGTCTTGCCGAGTAGGGAACTACTCGTATGTAGGACTCTTCGACTTCGTGTCAGTCGGAATGCATGTTTATAGTCTTGCCGAGTAGGATGCTACTCGTATATGGGACTCTTCAGCTTCATGTCATCTGGAAAGGGGGTTTATAGTCTTTCCTGAGTGGTGTCCCACCCGGAAGTTAGACTCCTCAGCATCATGTCAGCTGGAAAGAATATTTATAGTCTCTCCCGAGTAGTGCACTACTCGAAAATTAGACTCTTCAGCGTCATATCAGCTGGAATAATGTTGCTCATGGCAACTAATGGCCACGCATGTAGGCTGAGTACCACTTTATGAAAATAAATCCACGGCGTGGTCAGGTGTACTTGAGAAAGATACCTGCATCCCCAATTTTAATGAAGACCAGCTTGTGATCCATGTAAGGATATATCCTTGAGACCTGGTGGATAAAACAGATACCCAAACATATATGTTTAGCAATAAGGCTTTCATGAAGCATATTTGTTTACCTCATCGGCTCCTGTTGGTAGCACCAGCGCTATAATTTCAACTCAGCCTACGGGCAGCCCACATGGAGCATGCTACTGTAGGAACTCATGTCTTGGTGGCTGCTACCAAATAAGCCGGCCTAAACCGACCTACCCAGCATAGCTCTATAGAAGTAGCATCCATTGCATGTCAGGATGAGTACTCAAGCATTGGTAATTGCAATCAGTCAGAAGAATCCTTGTCTGCAAGCCTTTTCGACTTATGTTCTGGATGCAACCTAGTTGCCACAGGTGCCTGAGTAGGTATGTTGCAAAATCTGCTTGCCCTCCTCAGGTGTGACGCGGTACATGAGAACTCCGGATGCGCTTAGACGACGTAAGTCTTCTCTGACTTGGGTAAAGCCAAATAAGGTACCCGAACCTTGCGTTAACATAGGGTTCGGCTGGCGACCCTCATGGGGCGTACCATATCCAACAGAGCCATAGCCAAATAAGGTACCCGAACCTTGCATTAGCATAGGATTCGGCTGGCGACCCTCATGGGGCGTACCCGATCTGACAGAGTTGTGACCAAATAAGGTACCCGAACCTAGTATTAGCATAGGATTTGGCTGGTGACCCTCATGGGGCGTACCCTACTTAGCCGAGTAGTACACGAGCCCCGATTGGTGCTAGAGGTCGATTATATTAGCTGAATAAGGTACCCGAACCTTGCATTAGCATAGGATTCGGCTGGCGACCCTCATGGGGCGTACCTCACCCAGCCGAGTGATATACGACCCCTGACTAGTGCCGGAAGTCGGTTGTCAGCTCACATGGGGCGTCGCCGGGGAAGACGACGTCCTGACTGGTGCAAGTACTCGGTCAGTAGCCCTCATGGAGCATTCCGAGCGTATCTTGGCAGATTAGTCCAGCCCCCGAGCGTAGGAGATAGGCTCGCAGCGCTGAGTTCCTGTCATGCGTATCCGGAGCTGGCCCTGCACTATAAAGATATCGAATGAGTAGCATCTGATGATGAAAACAATCACCCGAATAAAATGTATTTTACAATATATGTAAATAGGAGTTCTTCCTCTTATTGATATTAATTTCTCCTAGTAGTTGACCCCTTACGTTTAAGCACTCTGCTCGACTAGTCATAGCCCCCTAGCGTCGGGAGTTGGCTCATGGCTCTTTCCTAGGCACGCGTTTTGGGTGACTTGAGTTCGTCTTTCATGGAGCAAAGTTTCATGGATTGGAATTTATGCTACTCGAGTACTTTTGCAATCATTTAAGAGAAGACACAGAAAAAAGTGCAGCTTGTACACCTATTAGGTGTAAGCGGCTGCGGCACTGGCAAAGCCAAGTGAAGAAATATTTATCAGGAAGCGACTTAGCTGTTCGGTATGTTGGAGTGGGGATGCCATCCTTGCGTTTGGGCTTTTGAGCCCCCGAGCATGTCACTTGTTATTCTGATAATCTTCAGTTGTTGAAGGTCGAAGACGGTTGTGACCGACTGCCACAATGAAGCCGTCTGACTTGCGTTTGCGACTCCCAACTTTAGTCGGGACTGCGTCGTCGGTGCCCTCCTGCTTCTTTTGTCAGGGTGCCTTCTTGTCATCGAGGGCCTCAGCAACAACGTCAGCCGAGTCGGCGTACTTGTTCGCCATGTTGAATAAAGCCTTGATAGAGTTGGGAGGCTTCCGAGTGAATTTGGCGATGAACGAGGTGTCTTTGACTCCTTTTCGAAAGGCGGCGATGACGACCTCGTCCTCGATCATTGGGATTGAATTCTTCTTCTCAGAGAATCTCCTGATGAAGTCACGAAGAGACTCGCTCTTCCTTTGATGTAACTGATATAAGTCGTACTCGAAAGATGGCCTCTCGTATGTTCCCTGGAAGTTGGTGATGAAACATTCCCGGAGTTCTCCCCAGGAGCCGATTGACCTCTTTGGGAGTCCTGTTAGCCATGTCCTCACTGAGTTGGCTAGAGCGACTGGGAGGTAGTTAGCCATGACCTTGTGATCTCCTCCGGCTGCTCGGATTGCCAGAGTGTAGACTGTAAGCCAGGACTCGGGGTTGGTCTTCCCGTCGTATTTTTCGACCCCAGTGGGTTTGAAGCCTGTTGGCCAGTCGACCTGTTGTAGCTCCTGGGTGAAGGCCGGTACGCCTTCTTCATGAGGGCTCCGACTCTGAATATGGCGGCGAAGCCGCTCGTGGTGGAGGCCGAAGCGCTCGTTCTCGTCTTCTAGTTGGCGTTGCTCATCTTCCTCTTGTTCGCAGCGCCGAGCGTTGATGTCCTGCCAAAGGTCACGCCGTAGTCGGCCTCGGAGGTCCTGGTCGTCCCGACGATTGCTTTGACGCCGCCGTTTGTTGTTGGGGCTGCCGAGTGACGTCTGGCGTGACTCCATGTGCAGCCAACTGGAGCCGGCCGCTTGGTGTTCATTGAGTCAGATGAGACTGCCGTTAGGGAAGCTGACCGGTTGGTCGGTAAGAGTGTGTCGCCCGACTATTGGTGTTGCTAGCATGCTGCAGCGGTGATTATGGCTTTTAACCTTGCTATCGTCGGGGTGGCCTGGTGATCAGGCCCAAATTGGAGTGTGTCCAGCCGAGTTGTAGCGGCCACGAGGTTCTGTTGCGGTGTGATGAAGACGTCATGGTCGCCGACTCGGGTTTGGAGGGTTTGTTGTTGTGCAGTTTCCCCAGCCCTGTGAAGGTCGTCGTTGCGGGCGTGCAGGCATCTTGCTTCTTCCTCCTGTTGTTCTCACAGTCGGTGGGCCTCCTCCTCTTGCTGCTCACGTAGTCGGCATGCCTCCTGAGTAGGAGTAGGGCCTTTGGATGCCATAAAGATTTCTCACGGTGGAGAGAAGCTTGCCGAACTGCTGTTCGACTTAGAGTCGGAGTCCGACTAAGAGTCGGAGTCCAACTTCAAGTCGAAGTCGGAATAGTTGATGGGGTGAGCGTAACCCCGACCTCCCTAGATCCGATCTCGAGCGGCTCTGAGCTGTATCCGAGTCGAACTCTAGGAGATCGGGTTTGTTGCATCGGATGTTGTTTGAAGATATCCGCGGCGTTGCCGAGTTTGTATGGGAGATTGACAATCTCTTCCCTTCTTAGCTCGATCTTGGCTGGCTCAATGCCGAGTCCGTGTCGAACACCGAAGGAAAGAGTTATCCTGAGACCTGGACAAGATGAAGATTGTCATAGCAAGTCGGCGACGGTTGCTGCAGTGTCGTGTGGGCCAACTGGCTCGGAGTCAGCCGGTTCCCTGGCAGATCGGATCAAGTCCGAGTCAGCCAAGGTGAGGTTGCCGATCTGGTCGGCGACAAAGTCAAGGCTTCCGAATCAGATTATATCTCCGGGGGAGAATTTGCCGCCGTCGACTCCGGTTGTTGAATCCATCGAGTTTGTAGATGTAGATCTCGCCGAAGCCCCTACCTGGCGTGCCAACTGTTGATGTTTTACACCGGCAATATGAATATGGGGCTACCCGGCGGATGGAAACTCGGTGGATTGCAACGGAACACAAGGAGATTTATACTGGTTCAGGCCCTGAATGTGAGGTAATACCCTACGTCCAGTTTGGGGTGTATTCCTTTGAGGAATTATGGTGGTGATTCTGATGAACCGTGTGCACTTGCCCTCAGGGGGCGCCTTGCCTCCCCTTATATACTAGGGGACAAGGTTACAAGGTAGGAGTCCCAACCGGAATACGGCCAAGGGATCTCCTCTTAGAGATATAACGCACCCAACTAGGACTATGTTTTCCTTATCGTACAAGGCAAAGTCTGCTAGGGATTACTATATCTCTAATTACAAGGCCAGGCCCATCCACTATCCGAGTGGCCCATATGCTTGTCACGAGGTACCCGGGGCCCATGGCACCCACAGTTACAGGGTAGAAATCCTAGTCAGACTCCGACCAAGGGAAGAGATATAGTCCTACCAAATACTCTATGAACTGATAAGAAAATCCCTTGGTTGGAGTCTGACTGGGATTTCTACCCTGTAATTGTGGGTGCCATGGGCCCCGGGTACCTCATGACAAGCATATGGACCACTCGGATAGAGGATGGGCCTGGCCTTGTAATTAGAGATATAGTAATCCCTAGCAGACTTTGCCTTGTACGATAAGGAAAACACAGCCCTAGTTGGGTGCGTTATATCTCTAAGAGGAGATCCCTTGGCCGTAATCCGGTTGGGACTCCTACCTTGTAACCCTGTCCCCTAGTATATAAGGGGAGGTAGGGCGCCCCCTAAGGGCAGGTGCACATGGTTCATCAGAATCACCATCATAATTCCTCAAAGGAATACACCCCAAACTGGACGTAGGGTATTATCTCACATTGAGGGCCTGAACCAGTATAAATCTCCTTGTGTTCCTTTGCAATCCACCGAGTTTCCATTCGCCGAGTAGCCCCATATTCATATTGCCGGTGTAAAACATCAACAGAAGTTGAACCCGAAAAAGTGCGTCTTCGGAGTACCTTCGGGAAAATTACTTGGCTTCATCATATCACACCAAGGCATCGAGGCCAATCTAGAGAAAATCAACACTATCATAAATTTGGCACCCCCGACTAGCCAGAAGGACGTTCAAAAACTAACAAGATGCATGGTGGCCTTCAGCCGATTCATCTCCCGACTTGGTGAACGGGGCATGCCTTTTTTCAAGTTGCTGAAGAAAGCGGACAATTTTCAATGGACACCCGAAGCCAAGCAACCCTTCGAGGACTTCAAGAAGTTCCTCACATCACCACTAGTGTTGGCGTCACCTATGCCCTAGGAGCCACTAATGTTGTATCTGGCGGCAACCACTCAGGTAGTCAGCACGGTGCTTGTAGTCGAGCGGGCAGAGCTAGGGCACATACAGAAAATACAGAAGCTAGTCTATTTCGTGAATGAAGTCTTAGCCGACTCCAAGATGAGATATCCTCAAGTCTAGAAGCTATTGTATGGTCTACTCATTAATGTCCAGAAGTTGGTGCACTATTTTCAGTCGCATCAGGTAACCATCATCACGTCATATCCACTCGGGGACGTCCTGCACAACCGCAAGGCTACTGGTAGAATTGCTAAATGGGCGCTTGAGCTGATGGCGTTTGACATTCTTTTTCAACCTCGGACAACAATCATGTCACAAACCTTGGCCGACTTCGTGGCCCAGTGGACGGAAGTTCAAGCGGCTACAAATATAGACAGGCTAGAGTACTGAACAATGTACTTTGACGGTTCCCTACGGATCGGTGGAGCAGGGACTGGCGTTGTGCTGATGTCACCTACTGGCGAAAAATTGAAGTACGTTCTCCAGATTCACTTCCCAGCATCCTACAACGTCGCCGAGTACGAGGCACTCATCCACGGGCTCTGCATTGCCATATCACTCGGTATTCGTCGACTGGTAGTACGAGGGGATTCTCAACTTATGGTCAATCAAGTCATGAAAGACTGGACATGTCTCGACGATAACATGGTGGCATATTGTCAGGAGGTGTGACAACTAGACGACAAGTTCGACGGGCTAGAAATAACACATGTGTTGCGCCAATACAATGAAGCTGCAGATGAATTGGCCAACATTGGATCCAAACAAGAAGTGGTCCCGACTGGGATTTTTGTCGAGCAATTATTAGAGCCATCAGTCAAGAAGAAACCAGTGCTCGAGCAGTCGGGGGTTGAACCTTCCCCGGCAACAAATAAAGTACTAATTATCTCTCAAGATTGGTGGACTCCAATCATCAGATTCCTTTTGGATGACGAACTCCTATAAGATCGCAGTGAAGCCGAGCGGATCAGACGTCGAAGCAAATGTTTCCTTGTAGTCGGAGAAGACCTGTACCGTTGAAGTACATACGAAGTCCTCATGCGCTGTGTCACACCTGAGGAGGGTAAGCAGATTCTGCAATCGATCCATTCGGGTATCTGTGGCAACCATGCTGCATCCAGGATGTTAGTCGGAAAGGCTTACAGGCAGGGATTCTTCTGGCTGACTGCAGTTACATATGCTAAAGACATAATTTGGACATGCGAGGGATGCTAGTTCTTTGCATGGAAAACACACCTTCCAACTCAAGAACTTCAAACAATTCCAATCTCTTGGCCCTTTGCAATTTGGGGGCTTAAAATGGTCGGGCCGTTCAAAAAAGTGCCAGGAGGGTTCACACACTTGTTCATCACAGTGGACAAATTCAAAAAGTGGATCGAGGCAAAACCCGTTGCTACCATAATAGCAGCAAGAGCGAAAGACTTCATCATGAGTATCATATACCGATTTGGAGTTTCCAACCACATCATAACGGACAACGACACTCAATTCACTGGCGGCGGTGTTTTCCAAGATTTCTGTGATGACTTCGGCATCAAGATCTGTTATGCTTCTGTGGCACACCCACGAAGCAATGGGCAGGTCAAGCGTGCCAATGGCATGATCTTACAAGGTATCAAGACTAGGCTATTTGACCGACTACAACCATATGTAGGGCGGTGGGTACAAGAGCTCCTATCTGTTATCTAGTTTTTATGAATCACGGTTAGTCGGGCAACAGGGCAATCCCTTTTCTTCCTAGTCAATGGTGCTGAGGCTATGTTACCAACCGACTTGGAGTTTGGCTCACCACGAGTTTGGGCCCACTTAGAAGATAAATCAAACAAAGACCGACTGGTCAAACTCGATCAGTTAGAGGAAGCAAGGGATATCGCAACTATTTAGTCGGCAAGATATCTTCAAGGCCTACATTGTTATCATTGTCGGAATGTTCATGGCCGTGCCTTTTTGGTGGGAGATCTCGTCCTGAGAAAAATACAAACCACCAAAGACAGGCATAAACTATCCCCTCTATGGGAAGGGCCGTTCATTATCGCTGAGGTAACACGTCCGGGCACCTACCAACTAAGGATTGAAGATGGTGCCATAGTCAGCAACTCATGGAATATAGAACAGCTACGTCCTTTCTATACCTGAGTCTTGTATTTTCTTTATACATATGAATAAAGCTTTTTTCTCTGACTCACTACATCACTTGTCTAAACCGAGTAGTGAGTCGGGGGCTACATGTATTACATGCCTTGCATTTGGTAATAAAATCCGAGCTTGTTCTATTTGAGTCATGAAGCTCTACAACGATTATGTTAAGTTTTCCCGAGTACTGCTTTGCAAGGTGAACGCTTTTCTTGGGTTTACCTCAAATCACTCGGCGTGAGCTATCTAGTTGGGTAAAGCTAATGACAATTCAGAGCAGACAAGTACTCGACAGAATTTATCAAACATAAACAGCATATTTACAACAGTTATATTTGTTCATCCGTGGACATTGACTGCATGATTGTTTCGTGTTTACATTGCCAGGTCCCTGGCTATCGCCTCTACGGTCGCCCTCACCTGGCTTACCAGCTCCATGCCTTCTTCTAGGGTCGTCCCCTTGGCAAAGCCCTCATCGATGGCCTCGATGTCTACCCTGGGGTAAAGCGACTTAGTCATGGCGAGTGCCTGGGCAACTCCCACAGCAACACGCTCCTCTGAGTACTTCTTCAAGATATGTGGAGGCCATGGGCCCCGGGTACCTCATCACAAGCATATGGACCACTCGGATAGTGGATGGGCCGAGACTTGTAATTAGAGATATAGTAGCACCCGGTAGACTTTACCTTATACAAAAAGGAATATATAGTCCTAGTCGGGTAAGATGTATCTCTAAGAAGGAAATCCATTGGCTGTATCCGGCTGGGACTCCTACCTTGTACCCCTCTCCCTCGGTATATAAGGGGAGGCAGGGCGCCCCCTGAGGGCAGAAGATCATTGATCGACACAAATCCTCAAAGGAATACCACCACAATTGGACGTAGGGTATTACCTCACATCGAGGGCCTGAACCCGTATAAAATTTCCTTGTGTTCCTTTGCAATCCACTGAGTTTCCGTCCGCCGAGTAGCCCCATAATCATATTGCCGGTGTAAAACATCGACAGTTGGCGCGCCAGGTGGGGGCTTCGGCAAGATCTACGCCAACAATCTCAATGGATCCTACTTCCGGAGTCGACGGCGACAAATTCTCCACTAGAGACACAATAACCTTCGGAAGCCTCGACTTCATCGCTGACCAGATCGGCAATCTCACCTTGGCCGACGCAGATCCAATCCAATCGGCCGAGGAACCAGACGACTCCACGCCAGTCGGCTCACAAGACGCTGCGCCAACTATTATCAATCTAACGCAGCAATCTTCTACTTTGCCGAGCTTTGGGACAACTCTGTCCTTCAGCGTCCGACTTGCGCTAGGCCTTGAGCCAGCCCGGGTTGGGCCAGGAAGGGGGGAGATCATCAATCTCCCGCACAGATTCGGTAGTACCGTAGATCTACACCTTATGCGGTAGACCCGATCCCCCACGGTTTAGTTTGGACACAGCTCAGAGCCGCTTCAGATTGGATCCAGGGAGGTCGAAGTCGTTCTCACTTCGATTAACTACTCGGATTCCGACTCCAAGTCGGACAATAGTTTGGACGCTAGTTCGGATACCAGTCTGGCGAGTCTCCTTATCCCCCGCGAGATCTTCACGGCTTCAACCCCTCCACCAGAGGTGCACCGACTACAAGAGGAGCAGCAGGAGGAGGCACGCTGACTACGGCAATAGGAGGAAGCCGATCGCGAGGCCCGCAATGACGGGCTACGCAAAGCTAGGCGAACCGCTCAGCAACAGATCCACTAGACCAAAGTCGGCGACCACGACGTCTTCGTCACGCCACAACAGAACGTTGTGGCCACCGCAACCCTGCTGGACACGCTCCAGCTCGGGCTTGATCACCAGGCCACCCCGACTGTCACCAAGATCAAGGCGATGATCATAGCGGCTGCCTATCAGCAGCAACAGCAGTCGTGTGACACAATTATACCGACCAACTAGTCGGGTTCTCCGGCAGCAGGCTCATCTACATTAGCATGACGCTGGGCGACTGGCTCAAGTCGGCCACACGAGGAGTCGCGCCAAACATCACTCGGTGACACCAACAACAATAATCGGCGGCATCACCAGTACGATGGCTGGCCCAACCAAGACCTCCGAGTTCGTCTACAACGTGACCTCCGATACGACATCAATGCCTGGCGCCGCCAACGTGAAGAAGAAGAGCGTCGCTGACTGGAGGACGAGAACGAGTGTTTCGGTCTTCACCACGAGCGGTTTAACCGCCGTGGTCGGAGCCAGAGCCCTCACAAAGATGAAGTCATTCCAGCTTTCACCCACGATCTACAGGACGTCGACTGGCCGTCGGGTTTCAAGCCTACGGGGATAGAGAAATACGACGGCAAAACCAACCCCGAGTCCTGGCCACTGTATACACCCTGGCAATACGAGCTGCCGGGGGTGACCACAAAGCCATGGCTAACTACCTCCCAGTTGCACTAGCCGACTCGGCGAGGACATGGCTAACAGGGCTCCCTAGGCGGTCGATCAGTTCCTGAGGAGAACTCAAGGAGCGGTTCATCGCTAACTTTCAGGGAACCTACGAGAGGCCGTCTTCTGAGCACGATCTATATCAACTACACCAGAAGAAGAACGAGTCTCTACGTGAATTTATCAAAAGGTTCTCCGAGAAGCGCAACCAGATCCCAATGATCAGAGACGAGGCTGTCATCGCCGCCTTCCGCAAGGGAGTAAAGGACGCCCCGTTCATCGTGAGGTTCACTTAGAAGCCACCATCCTCCATCCGGGCTCTCTTTGACATGACAAACAAATACGCCGACTCGGCCGAAGCGGTCGCAGAGGCCCTCGACAAGAAGAAGGAGTCCCGACAGAAAGACCAAAAGGCGAAAGCCGACAACAAGCCATCACAAAACAAGACCGGCAGCAGCAAGCGGGAGTCGGACAACGAGGTGGCCAACATGGAGCAAACTTGGTCGCGGCCACAGCACAACAACGACTACCAGAAAGTCATGAATGGGCCTTGCCCCTTCCACTCCAAAGGCAAGCATGCGGCTAAAGACTGCTTTATGCTCAAGAAGTTTGCTTCCAAGCAGGCTTCATCATCTGGCGTCTACAAGGACAAAGACAAGCCAGATCTAGGCCTGGCTGACGATTTTCAAGATCCCCAAGCCAAGCTCAACCACATCTTCAGAGGGCCGTCTGCCTACGAGTCCAAGCGGAAGCAGAAGCTTACAGCGCGCGACGTCAACTCAATCTCTACAGCAGACGCCCCCCAATACTTGCGCTGGTCAGAGACGTCCATCACGTTCACCCGCGCAGATCACCTAGATCGGGTTTCACACCCGTGACGCTACCCACTCGTCCTGGACCCAGTCGTGAAGAACATCAAGTTGAAGAAGGTTCTCATAGACAGAGGCAGCACGCTCAATATCCTCTTCGCTAAGACCCTGGATGAGATGAAGATTCCTCGCTCAGATCTGCGGCCGAGTACGGCGCCCTTCCACGGGATAATTCTTGGCCTGTCTTCAACACCACTCGGGCAAATTACCTTGCCAGTAACCTTCAGCACGCAGGATAACTTCCACACAGAAAACATCTGCTTCGAGGTTGCCGACTTCGAGACTGCGTACCACGCGATACTCGGACGACCGACGCTCGCCAAATTCATGGCGGTACCGCACTATAAATACATGGTGCTCAAGATGCCAGGGCTAGCAGGAGTCCTCTCCCTCCGCAGCGACGTAAAGCAACCCTTCACCTGTGACAAGGAGAGTTGCGAATTGGCTCAATCACAAGAGGCGGCAGTCGGGTGCAATAGCATTCGGCAAGCTGTCACAACCGAAGTCGAGGAAGACCCAGTTCCGGCCAAAAAAGCAGCGAAGTTCGGAATTTCAGCGGACTCTGACACAAAGAAGATCCCCCTGGACCCTTTTGACCCCTCCAAGACTGTTCTAGTCGGGACCGGACTCGACCCCAAATAGGAAGACGCGCTCGTCACCTTCCTCCAAGCCAACAAGGATATCTTTGCGTGGAAACCGTCCGACATGCCGGGCGTACCAAGGGAGTTTATCGAGCACGCCCACAATGTGAAGACAGACGCCAAGCCAATCAAGCAACGGCTGTAGCGCTTCGCACAAGACCGTAAAGATGCTATTCGGGAGGAGATAACCAAGCTTCTCGCAGCCGGGTTCATCAAAGAGGTCTATCACCCGGATTGGCTAGCAAACCCAGTTCTGGTTTGGAAGAAAAATGGTAAATGGCGGATGTGCGTCGACTACACTGATCTCAACAAGGCGTGCCCCAAAGATCTATTTGGTCTACCCAGAATAGATTAGGTGGTGGATTCAACTGCAGGGTGCGACCTTCTTAGTTTTCTCGACTGCTACTCGGGATACCACCAAATCAGCCTGAAGGAGGAGGACTGCTTAAAAACGTCTTTCATCACGCCGTTTGAAGCGTACTGCTACATCACTATGCCGTTCGGCCTGAAAAACACTGGAGCAACGTATCAACGCGCAATTCAGCGGTGTCTGCACACTCAGATCGGGTGCAACGTGGAAGCCTACGTCGATGATGTGGTGATCAAGACCAAGTCCAAAGAAGACCTCATCGCTGATCTGGAAGAAACCTTCCAAAATCTTCTAAGATTCAAGATGAAGTTGAATCCGGAAAAGTGCGCCTTCGGTGTGCCATCCGGCAAGTTACTCGGCTTCATCGTCTCGCATCACGGCATCGAGGCCAACCCGAAGAAAGTCAATGCAATCATGAACATGGCACCCTCGACTAACCAGAAGGACATCCAGAAGCTGACAGGCTGCATGGCGGCACTCAGCCGGTTTATTTCCCGACTGGGCGAATGGGGCATGCCCTTTTTCAAGCTACTGAAGAAAGCAGATAATTTCCAATGGACTCCCGAAGCCTAGCAAACCTTCGAAGACTTCAAGCAATTTCTCACATCACCGCCCATGTTGGCGTCACCCATGCCCCACGAACCGCTAATGCTATATCTGGCGGCAACTACTCAAGGGTCACATCCAGAAAATTCAACGGCCAGTCTACTTTGTTAGCGAGGTCCTTGCTGACTCAAAAACAAGATATTCGTAGGTCGAAAAGCTGCTTTATGGCCTACTCATCACTGTTCAGAAGCTGGTGCACTATCTCCAAGCACATCAAGTCACGGTGGTCACATCGTTTCCACTCGGGGATGTCCTGCATAACTGTGAGGCCACCGGCTGAATCGCTAAATGGGCGCTCGAGTTGATGGCATTCGACATCACCTTCCAGCCGTGGACAGCAATCAAATCACAAGCTCCAGCCGACTTCATGGCCGAGTGGACAGAAGTTCAAATGTCTACATCAACAGCGAAGCTAGAGTACTGGACAATGTACTTCGACGGTTCTCTACAGATCTGCGGCGCTGGGGCTGGCGTCGTACTGACGTCCCTCATCGGCGAAAAACTCAAGTACGTTCTACAAATCCACTTCCCGGCTCCCCACAACATCGCTGAGTACAAGGCACTTATCCACGGGCTCCGCATCGCTCGGCATTCGTCGACTGGTTGTGCGTGGAGACTCACAACTCGTGGTAAACCAAGTCATGAAAGACTGGACATGTCTCGATGACACCATGGCGGCATACTGTCAGGAGGTCCGCAAGATGGAGAACAAGTTCGACGGGCTAGAGATAACATATGTCCTATGACAATACAATGATGCTGCAGACGAGCTGGCAAACATGGGATCCAAGTGAGAAGCGGTCCCGACAGGGATCTTTGTCGAGCAACTCATGGAGTCGTCAGTCAAGAAGAAACCAGTGCCAGAGCAGTCAGGAGGCGAACCTACCCCGGCAATAAACGAGGTGCTGCACATATGTCAAGATTGGCGGACTCCTATTCTCAAATTCCTCCTGGATGATGAACTCCCAGAAGATCGCAGTCAAGCCGAATAAATCAAATGTCGAAGCAAGAGTTTCCTAGTTGTCAGAGAAGACCTGTATCGAAGAAGTGCGACCGGTGTCCTTGTGCACTACGTCACCACCAAGGAGGGCAAGCAGATTCTGCAGTCGATCCACTCGGGCGTATGTGGCAACCATGCCGCATCCAGGATGTTAATCGGAAAGGCTTACCGGTAGGGATTTTTCTGGCCAACAGCAGTAATAGATGCCAAAGACATTGTTCGCACATGCGAGGGTTGCCAGTTCTATGCAAGACAAACCAATCTCCCAGCCTAGGAACTCCAAACAATCCCAATCTCTTGGCCCTTTGTAGTATGGGGGCTTGACATGGTCGGGCCCTTCAAGAAAGCGTCAGGAGGGTTCACACACTTGTTCGTCGCAGTGGATAAATTCACCAAGTGGATTGAGGCCAAACCCGTTGCAATAATAACATCGGCACGAACAAAGGACTTCATCATGAGTATACTATACCGATTCGGGGTTCCCAACCGCATCATCATCGACAACGGTACTCAGTTCACGGGCGGCGTGTTTCAAGATTTCTGTGACGACTTCGGCATCAAGATCTGCTATGTGTCTGTGGCACACCCGCGGAGCAATGGGCAGGTTGAACGGGTCAATGGTATGGTCTTACAAGGCATCAAGACAAGGATATTTGACCGACTACAACCATAGGCGGGCCAGTGGGTGCAAGAACTCCCATCTGTTCTCTGTCTCTCAGAACCACGGTTAGTCGGGCAACAGGGCAATCCCCTTTCTTTCTGGTCTATTGTGCCGAGGCCGTGCTACCAACCGAGTTAGAGTTCGGCTCCCCACGAGTTCGGGCTTACGCAGAAGACATCTCAAATAATACCCGATTGGTCGAATTAGATCAGTTGGAAGAAGCGAGGGATATCGCAACAATCCAGTCAGCACGGTATCTTCAAGACCTGCGTCGCTACCACAATCGCAATGTCCGTGGCCGCGCCTTTTCGTCGGAGATCTCGTCTTGAGAAAAATACAAACCACCAAAGACAGGCACAAACTATCCCCAATCTAGGAAGGGCCGTTCATCATAGCCGAGGTCACGTGGCCAGGTGCCTACCGACTGAAGACCGAAGACGGTGCCCTCATCAGCAACTCATGGAACATAGAACAGCTACGTCCTTTCTATACCTGAGTTTTATATTTTTCCATGTGTATAGTTCCTCTCTGACTTACTACGCCGCTTGTTTCAATCGAGTAGTGAGTCGGCGGCTGCATGTATCTTATGTGCTTTGTCAATAATATACGAGCCTATTTTACTTAAGTTACGAAGCTTCACTACGACTTTGTCATGTTTGCCCAAGTACAGCTTTCTGTGGTGAACGATTTTATTAAGTTCCTATAGACTAACTCGGTGCAGACCATATAGTTGAGTAAAGCTAATGACAACTAAGTAATAGTTTAAAGCTTGGCGGCATTGCACATATATTTACACATGTTTTTTATAAAAATCCACAATACACCGACTACATGATGTTCTGTTTTTACATACCTTGGTCTCGGATGATAATCTCTGCAGTCGGCCTCGCCTTGGCAATTAGCTCCAGCGCTTCCTCAGGAGTCGTCTCCTCGGCAAACCCCTCCCCGATGGCTTCAACATCTGCCCTTGGGTAGATGGACTTGGTCATTGCTAGGGTCTGGGCCACGCCAGCAATGACATGCTCATCCGAGTACCTCTTCAGGGCACTCGGTGCATCTTTACGGTGCTCCTCCAGTTGGAAGATTGTGCTGGAGCTGGTTCCCACAGGACGAGGAGCCGTCAGGTCAAGGAGCCCTTTCATGGACTCAGCAAGGGTTTCCCGTGACTCCTTGACTACCCTGATCTCCTCTGCAAAAGCCTAAAACTGGATCTGGGAATTGGCTCTCGCAGCTACCCAGGTTCACCGACAAGTAAACTTGTTAAGAAAAGCTGCAGATGGAGTAATTAACGGATTGGCTAAGGTTATTGTCAGTGCGGAGACTTACTTTTGTAGTCGGCCTCCCACTTGGCTATGGCCTTCTCCAGTTCAACTTTTTCTTTCTTGAGCTTGGCATTGGCCTTTTTCAACTCGGCCTTCTCTTGCTCAAGCTCGGTTTTGGCCCTTGTCAGGTCGGCCTTGTCCTTTTCAAGTTTGGCCCTGGCTCTCTCGGCCTCCTTTAGCTGTTCTTCTCCCTCCATTCAGGTTTTCAACTCGGCTTCGAGGGCTACACAACAGATTAGTCAAGAACTCAATGTTGCAGTCAGGGCACAACTGGGCGGTCGGGAACAATATAGCTGGAGAAATATACTAAGGATTTGGTTAGGAAGAAGTATTCTGGAGGCTTACCTCTCATCTTCTTGGCTTGGTCCCAATTCTCGTCCCTGAGCTGGGTGACGGCATCCTTCAGCCAAGTCTCCCTCCCCTGGTGGCGCTCCTCCAATACGGCCTTCAGGGCCCATAGCTGTTCCAATTCTTGGAGCTGGGGGGCAACCCGGGTCAGGACCTCATTCATCTTCTCCGAGCGATCCACAAGTTTCTACTCGGGAAGAAACAAGTCAATCGTCAGAACAATCGTGCAAGGAAGGTTACCAAGATCCCAATACGGCGAAAATCATACCTGAATCCCCTGGGACGCAGCAATTGTGGCGCGAAGCAGGTCTTCGTGTTCTTTCTCCGCCACGGCTTCGTCATGCTTATAACTCTTCGCAGCTCCGTCGGCGACCGTCCAGTGGAACGTCCTCGGGAACTTGTGGCGAGGGGCCTCGAGTCTGGGGAGATTCGGCCTTTCTGAAGGTGGCGACGGCAATGACGACGACGATGACGGTGACCAGGATGGCAACAGGGTCTTGGCCCTCAACTCGGTGGCCTCTAGGGCTTCGGGGGCTAGCTCAGGAGCCGCAGCAACAGCTTCGACAACAAGTGCTGGCTCAGGGGCTGGAACAGCAGCTTCAACAACTGCCCCTTGGTCGGCCAGGGTCGGCGGCCCTGCAGTCAGGGCGGTCTCAGTTTCTACGACTGGGGTCGCCGCCGGCTCAGCAGGTGTGCTCGCCGGCGCTGGATCGGCTGGGGTGGGCTCGACAACAGGGGTAGTCGGCGTGGTCTCCTTAAGATCAATGTTGGCCCGCTTCCTGTGTAACGAGTCAAACATCAAGACGCTTTAATGCTGAACATGATTTTCAGAAGACCCAGAACGACCTACCTCTTGGAGAACTTGAGCTTTTGTCCAGGAGATCCAGAGGGTGGCGCTGGAGGGCTGCTAGCTGTCGGGCCGGAAGGCGCGGCAGTCGGCGGCGGCATTCCTGTCTTGGTTGGCCCCGTTCGCGGTGTGTCCAGCTGGGGCGCTTGGGTACTTGGCGGCATTGGAGTCGGCCTCGTACTTGGCGGCGCTCGTGTTGGGCTTGATGATGCTAGGCTCGACCGAGCCAGTCCCTGTCTGGGACTCGATGGCCTGGGTGCAGTACTGGTGGGGTCTTTTATTTTCAGACTCCCGGCTGCGGCACTTGGCCTCATGACCTCCTTCTTGCCCTGATCTACAATGGGTTTCTTCCCTGCTATCTTGGAGTCGGGCTGGGCGGCAGAAGGACTTCTCGGCCTCTTCTTCGACTTCGTGGCTGACAGTGGACAGGAGTCATCATCAAACTCCTTGCACCACTGCAAATGATTCAACAATATACATCACACGATGCTGAGCAATTATGGATACATGTCTACAGGCATTCATCACAGAAGAAAAGCAAGGGTTACCTCGGGACGAGGTCGGTTTCGGCTATAAGCCACGATGGAGTGCTCTGCGTCCTCGGTTTCGACCACTCCACTGGAGAAATAACTGAACAATGTTTCAGTCACTTTTTGTTGGTCAGCCAGTTCTCGGCTTTCCCGGTCGAGGTCATTTTTCCCTTGGTAATCCTAGCAGAATTCGCTCCTCAGCTTCAATGGCTGGATGTGCCGGGTCAGGAAACACCTAGCCACCCAGGGACCGGTCAGGCCAGCTCTCTTAAATTTCTCCAATCTTGCCAGCAACTGATGCACCTGGCCCATTTCTTTGAAAGTCGAATCTGATGACCAATTGGGCGAGACCGCTGGAGGCAAGCCGGTGAATGGAGGCAGGGAGGGTTCCAGATCAGAATAGTAGAACCACTCCTTATGCCAGCCTTTCAAGGAGGATTTCAAAGGAAGATTGATATATATTTTCTTCATCTCACTCCTCAACTGAAGGCCAGCCCCCCAATCACCTGAACCTTATTCTTGGAGGGCTGGGGCTTGATGTGGAATAAATGTCTAAAGAAATTGAAGTGGGGTTCCACACCCAAGAAGCACTCGCAAAGAGTCACGAATATAGAGATTTGCAAGATTGAGTTGGGATTCAGATTCACCAACTCTAATCCGTAGAAGCTAAGAAGACAGCGGAGGAACTCAGAAGAGGGAAGAAACAAACCCCGGTCGAAAAAAGAGACAAAAACGACAGTCTCGCCAGCTTGGGGATTTGGAACTGACTCACCCTCAGTCAGACGCTAGCGGATGATGTTATGGCTTTGCAGCTGCAACGACTTCTCCAGACTCTCCAGCTTCGACCGGCTGCAATCCGAGGTCGGGCACGCCTCGTCCGACGCCCCAATGAAATCTGGAGCCCTTGGCATGGTTGGGGGACAAGAAGATTTGGGGGAAATATGGTCGGGGGCTTGGAATGGACAAAGAAAAGCGGAATCACTCGAGCTTCAATGGGGAGAGGCAAGCAATGGTGAACCCTAGCGGAGTGGGAGGCGAAATTTCAGTGCGGAGCTAGGAAGACGAAACGATTGGTCGCTTGGGGAAGATGAGGAATCTTTTCTCTCTCCCCCAGCCTTTATAGAGCCTGTGCCGACTCATGGGCTTGGGATTACATAGTCAGTACTGAGCCACCAAGATATGAGTTTCTACAGTAGCACGCTCAATATGGACCGTTCGCTGGTTGTGTTAAAATCGTGGTACAAGTGCTACCAATAGGAACCGATGAGGTAAACAGATATGCTTCATGAAGGCCTAATTGCTAAACACATGTGTTTGGGTATCTGTTTTATCCACAAGGTATTGAGGATATATCCTTATAAGGATCACAAGCTGGTCTTCATCAACATTGGGGATGCAGGTATCTCTCAAGTACACCTGACCACGCAATGGATTTATTTTCATAAAGTGGTACTTGGCCTACATGCTTGGCCAACAGTTGCCATGAGCAACATTATTCTAGCCGACATGACGCCGAAGAGTCTAACTTCCGAGTAGTGCACTACTCGGGAGAGACTATAAATATCCTTTCCAGCTAACATGACGCTGAGGAGTCTAACCTCCGAGTGGGACGCCACTCGGGAAAGACTATAAACCCCCTTTTCCAGCTGACATAAAGCTGAAGAGTCCCATATACGAGTGGCATGCTACTCGGCAAGACTATAAATCATATTTCAGTTGACATGATACCGAAGAGTCTCATGTACTAGTAGTATACTACTCGGGAAAGACTTCCAGGTTAAAGATCTGTGACTTTATGTTTAATTGTCTTCACAATTAAGCACAAAGTCGGGGGATACACCTAATAGGTGCGCCTATTCGGTGCATACTATTCATACATCAACATGAAGCCCTTTATAGCCTCACTGCCAGCTGACATGAAGCAGGACTCGGGAAGAAGAAGCACTCGGATAAAGAGTACTCGGGAGCAATGCACTCAGGCAATCTTCACCGTGGAAGATGAGCACTCGGCATCAGCTGTGTGGATGCCATGGGCCCCGGGTACCTCATTACCAGTACATGGGCCACTCGGATAGAGGATGGGCCGGACCATGTAATTAGAGATAAGACAGCGCCCGGCAAGGCTTGCCTTGTATAATAAGAAAACATAGTCTTAGTCAGATAGGTTTCTATCTCTAAGAAGGAAATCCCTTGGTCGTATCCGACTGGGATCCTTGTCATGTAACCCTGTCCCCTAGTATATAAAGGGAGACAGGGCGCCCCATGAGGGCACGCAAGATCATTGATCACAAAACCACCTCAGAGGAATAACACCTCAACTGGACATAGGGTATTACCTCACATCGAGGGCCTGAACCAGTATAATTCTCTTGTGTTCCTCTGCAATCCACAGAATTCCAAGTCGCCGAGTAGCCCCATAATATTATTGCCGGTGCAAAGCATCGACAGTTGGCGCGCCAGGTAGGGGACCGGCGAATTCTTCATCAACAGATTCGATGGATCCCATCAACGGAGTCAAGGGCTACAAGTTCTCCAATGGAGACACCATCACCTTCGGGAGTCTTGATTTCGTCGCCGATCAACTCGGCAATCTTTCCTTGGCTGAAGTAGATCCGATCTCGCCAGCCGAGGAGCCAGCCGGCGTTGCGCCAGTCGGCCCCAGGGACATCGCCATCTCCTTCGATGATCTACTACGACAGTCCCTCACATCGCCGGACATCGGGACAACTCTCCCCTTCGGCGTCCGACTCGCGCTAGGCCTTGAGCTAGCGCGGGTTAGGCCAAGAGGGGGAGAGATCGTCAATCTCCCGTACGGATTCGGCGACGCTGTGCATCTACAACCCACGCAGCAGACCCGACCTCCAGCGATTCAGTTTGGACACGGTCATGAACCATTTCAGATTGGATCTAGAGAGGTCGGAGTCGTCCTAACTCCGATAAACTACTCGGTGTCCGACACCAAGTCGGATAGCGGTTCGAGCACCAACTCGGACTCCACCTTGGCAAGCTTCCTCCTCCCCCGCGAGATCTTCATGGCTTCAATGCCACCTTCCGAGGTGCACCGACTGCAAGAGGAGCAGCAAGAGGAGGCACGCCGACTACAACAACAAGAGGAGGCCAACCGCCAAGCTCGCAATGATGGGCTACGACAGGCTGGGCGAGCCGCCCAGCAGCAGATCCTCCAAACCAAAGTCGGCGACCACGACGTCTTCGTCACACCACAACAGAACGTTGTGGCCGCCGCAACTCTACTGGACACGCTCCAGCTTGGGCCGGATCATCAGGCCACACCAACTATCGCCAAGATCAAAGCGATGATTACAGCTGCCGCCTACCAGCAGCAAGAACAGTCAGGCAACACTCACATACCGACCCATCGGACGGGCTCTCCAGCGGCGGAGTCATCTGCATCAGCGCGACATCGGGCGGCCGGCTCCACTCGGCAGCGCGAAGAGTCCCGCCAAACAACGCTCGGCAACACCAACTACGACAACCGGCGGCGTCGCCAGTACGACCGCCGACCCAATCAAGACCTCCGAGTGCGAATACAACGCGACCTTCGCCACACCATAAACGCCCGGCGCGAAGAGCGCGAAGAGGATGAACGCCGCCGACTGGAGGATGAACACGAGCGCTTCGGTCTCCACTACGAACGGCTACACCGCCAAAACCGAAGCCCAAGTCCTCACGATGACGAAGGCATTCCAGCCTTTACTCGGGAGTTACAGGACGTCCGCTGGCCAGTCGGCTTTAAGCCTACCGGAATCGAAAAGTACGACGGCAAGACCAACCCAGAGTCCTGGCTCACCGTTTACGTCCTAGCAGTACAAGCTGCTGGGGGCGACAGCAGAGCCATGGCTAACTACCTCCTAGTCGCATTAGCCGACTCGGCGAGGACATGGCTGACAGGCCTCCCAAGGCGGTCGATCGGTTCCTAGGGACAACTCAGGGAGCGGTTCATCGCTAACTTCCAGGGGACCTACGAGAGACCGGCTTCCGAGCACGACCTTTACCAGCTGCATCAAAAGAAGAACGAGTCTCTGCGTGAATTCATCAAAAGGTTTTCCGAGAAGCGCAATCAAATTCCAAGTATCAAAGACGAGGTCGTCATCGCCGCCTTCCGCAAGGGAGTAAAAGACGCCCCGCTCATCGCGAAGTTCACTCGGAAGCCACCATCCACTGTCCGGGCTCTTTTCGATATGGCCAACAAATACGCCGACTCGGCTGAAGCGTCGCCGAGGCCCTCGACGAGAAGAAGGAGCCCCGACAAAAAGACAACAAGGCGAAAGCCGACAACGAGCCGCCTTAGAACAAGTCTGGCAGCCGCAAGCGGAAGTCGGACAACGAGGTGGCCAACATGGAGCCCAGTCGGCCGCGGCCCCAGCGGAACAACGACTATCAGAAAGTCATGAGCGGGCCTTGCCCATTTCACCCCAAAGGCCGGCACGCGGCCAAGGACTGCCACATGCTCAAGAAGTTTGCCTCCGAGCAAGCTTCATCGTCTGGCGCCGACAAGGACAAAGACAAGCCAGACTCGGGCCCGGCTGATGATTTCCAGGATCCCCAAGCCGAACTCAACCACATCTTCGGGGGACCACTTGCGTACGAATCCAAACGCAAGCATAAGCTCTCAATACGTGACATCAACACGGCCTCCACAGCCGGCACCCCCCAATACCTGCGCTGGTCAGAAACGGCCATCACCTTCAATCGCGCAGATAACCCAGATCGGATTTCCCACCCGGGACGATATCCACTCGTCCTGGACCCGGTGGTCAGAAATATCAGGCTGAAGAAAACCCTCATCGACGGAGGCAGTGCGCTCAACATCCTGTTCGCCAAGACTTTGGACGAGATGAGAATTCCTCGTTCAGAACTACGGCCGAGCATTGCGCCCTTCCATGGGATAATTCCCGGCTTGTCATCAACCCCACTCGGGCAGATAACCTTGCCGGTAACCTTCGGCACGCGGGACAACTTCTGTACAGAAAACATCTGCTTCGAGGTCACCGACTTCGAGACCACGTATCACGCGATACTCGGACGACCGGCCCTCGCCAAATTCATGGCGATACCGCACTATACGTACATGGTGCTGAAGATGCCCGGGCCAGCAGGAGTCCTCTCCCTCCGCAGCGACGCTAAGCAAGCCTTCACCTGCGACAAGGAGAGTTGCGAACTGGCTCAAACACAAGAAGCGGCAGTCGGGCGCGACAGCATCCGGCAAGCCGCTACACCCGAAGTCGATCAAGATCCAGTTCCAGCGAAAAAAGCAGCGAAGTCAGGAATTTTAGCGGACTCTGACACGAAGACTTCAAATGGACTCCGGAAGCCCAACAAGCCTTCGAAGACTTCAAACAGTTCCGCGTCACTCCCTGTTGGCATCACCCTTACCCCAGGAACCGCTAATGCTATATCTTGCGGCAACCACTCACGTAGTCATCACGGTGCTGGTAGTGGAGCGATCCGAACAGGGTCATATTCAGAAAATACAACGGCCAATCTATTTTGTCAGCGAGGTCCTTGCCGACTCCAAAACGAGATACCCGCAGGTCCAGAAGCTGCTATACGGCCTACTCATCACAGTCCGAAAGCTGGTGCATTACTTTCAAGCACATCAAGTCACGGTGATCACAACGTTTCCACTCGGGGATGTCCTTCATAATCGCGAGGCCACTGGCCGGATCGCTAAATGGGCACTCGAGCTGATGGCGTTCGACATCACCTTCCAGCCACGGACAGCTATCAAATCTCAAGCTCTAGCCGACTTCGTGGCCGAGTGGACAGAAGTTCAACTCCCAATACCAACAGCAAAGCTAGAGTACTGGACAATGTACTTCGACGGTTCCCTGCGGATCGGCGGCGCCGGGCTGAGTCATATTGACATCCCCCACTGGCGAAAATTGAAGTACGTTCTACAAATCCACTTCCCGGCTTCCCACCAACGTCGCCGAGTACGAGCACTTGTTCACGGACTCCGCATTGCCATATCACTCGGCATACGTCGATTGGTTGTGCGTGGAGATTCCCAACTCGTGGTAAACCAAGTCATGAAAGACTGGACCTGTCTCGACGATACAATGGCGACATACTGTCAGGAGGGTCGCAAGCTGGAAAATAAGTTCGACGGGCTGGAAATCACACACGTCCTCCGCCAATACAACGACACGGCGGATGAGCTGGCAAACATGGGATCCAAGCGAGAAGCAGTTCTGACTGGAATCTTTGTCGAGCAACTTATGGAGCCGTCAGTCAAGAAGAAACCGGCACAAGGGGAGTCAGGAGGCGAACCTACCCCGGCCACCGACGAAGCGCTGCACATATGTCAAGACTGGAGGAGTCCTGTTGTCAAATTCCTCCTGGATGATGAACTCACAGAAGATCGCAGTCAAGCCGAGCAGGTCAAGCGTCGGAGCAAAAGCTTCCTGCTAGTCGGAGAAGACCTGTACCGAAGGAGCGCATCCGGCGTCCTCATGCGCCGCGTCACCACCGAAGAAGGCAAGCAGATCCTGCATTCAATCCACTCGGGCATATGTGGCAACCATGCTGCATCCAGGACGTTAGTCGGGAAAGGCCTACCGCAGGATTCTTCTGGCCCACAGCAGTCACAGACGCCAAAACATCGTTCGCAAGTGCGAAGGTTGCCAGTTCTTCGCAAGGCAAACAAATCTCCCCAGCCCATGAACTCCAAACTATCCCTATCTCCTGGCCATTCGCAGTATGGGGGCTCGACATGTCGGGCCATTCAAGAAAACGCTAGGAGGTTCACGCATCTATTCTCGCAGTGGACAAATTCACCAAGTGGATTGAGGCTAAACCCGTGCAACAAATCACAGCGGCACGAGCAAAGGACTTCATCACAAGTTTACTATACCGGTTCGGCCCTAACCGCATCATAACCGACAACGGCACTCAGTTCGCGGCTGGCGTATTCCAAGACTTCTGCAACGACTTCGCATCAAGATCTGCTACGCATCTGTGCACACCCACGAAGCAACGGACAGGGTCGAAGAGCCAACGGAATGGTCTTACGAGGCATCAAGGCCAGATATTCGATCCGACTACAACCATACGCGGGCCGGTGGTACAAAGAACTCCAATCCGTTCTCTGTCTCTCAGAACCACGTTAGTCGGGCAACAGGCAATCCCCTTTCTTCCTGGTCTACGGTACCCATTACCGACAGAATACAGTTCGACTCTCCGCGGTCCGGCTTACTCCGAAGACGACTCCAACAACACCCGACTGATCGAATTAGAATCAGCTGGAAGAAGCAAGAGACGACCGCAACAATCCAGTCGGCAGTATCTTCAAGGCCTGCTCGCTACCACAATCGCAATGTCCAAGGCCGCGCCTTTTTGGTCGGGTATCTCGTTCTAAGGAAGATACAAACCACCAAGGACAGCACAAATTATCCCCCATCTGGAAGCCGTTCATTATAGCCGAGGTCACGCAGCCAGCGCCCTACCGACTAAAGACCAAAGACGGCGTCCTCATCACCAACTCTTGGAACATAGAACAGCTATGTCCTTTCTATACCTGAGTTTACATTTCCATGTGTACAGTTTTTCTGACTCACTACGCCGCTTGTTTCAACCGAGTAGTGAGTCGGGGACTGCATGCATATATGTGTTCTGTCAATAACATACGAGCTTATTTCACCCCGGTTATGAAGCCTTGCCACGACTGACGCGTTTGCCCGAGTATAGCATCTTACACTGAACGTTTTTATCAAGTTCTATCGGACTAACTTGGTGCATGCTACACGGTCGGGTAAAGCTAATGACAACTGAGTGATAAGCTTTGGCGCACGACACACTATTTACGCATGACCATGTACAAAAGCTTATACATACCGACTACATAATGTATTGCCTTTACAGACCCAGGTCTCGGGTAATTACTTCAGCAGTCGGCTTCGCCTGGCGATCAGCTCCAGCGCTTCCTTGGGCGTCGTCTCTTCGGAAAAATCCCTCCCCGATGGCCTCAATGTCCGCCCTCGGTAGATGACTTGTCATCCTAGGTCTGGCCACGCCAGTGACAACACGCTCATCCGAGTACTTTCTTCAAGCGCTCGGTGCTCCTCGAGACGCGCCACTATTTGGGAGATTCTGCTGCAGCTGTCCCCACAGGGCGGGGATCTAAGAGGTCAAGGAGCCCCTTCACGGACCCCATGAGGCCTCCCGTGACTCCCTGATTAACCTTATCTCCTCCGTGTAAAACCGATACTGGCTTGGACGTTGATTCTCATGTCTACCCAGTCCGCCGGCAAATAAACTTGTCAGGCTCGGTTGCGGACGAAAATTACTACTGGATTGGCTAAGATCACAGTCGGGTCGAGACTTACTTTCGTAGTCGGTCTCCCACCCGGCCACGGTCTTCTCCAGCTCAGCTTTCTCTTTACCAAGCTTGGCCACGGCCTCCTTCAACTCGGCCCTCTCCCGGTCAAGCTCGTATTGGCTTTTGTCAGGTCGGCCTGACCTTTTCAGCTCGGCCTTGGCTCCTTCAGTTTCCTTCAGCTGCGACTCCCTCTCTGTCCGGTCTTTAACTCCGCTTCGAGGGCTGCACCACAGATTAGCCAATGGCTCAATTTTCAGTCGGACATAACTGGCAGTTGGGAATAGCACGGCTGGAAGAGTACATCGGCGGTTCGGTCGAGAAGAACAGTCAGGGTTCTTACTCTGATCTTCCACCTAGAGCCCAATTCTCTTCCCTGAGCTGGTTGGCGCCACTCTTCAGCCAGGCCTCCCTCCCCGCGTGACGCGCCTCCATCTCGGCCTTCAATGCCCGGAGTTGCTGCAATTCCGTGAGGTGGGGAGCCATTTCGACCAAGATCTCCGACATCGCCTCGTTGCGGTCGACGAGCTTCTGCTCGGGACAAGAAACAAATCGACAACAGAATCAGACGTCAGAACAAGGAAGTCACCAAGACCCTGCTACAAGAAATATACCGCAACGCCCTGGGACCCGCTGATAGCGGCGCGAAGCAAGCTCTCGCGCTCTCTCCTCGCGGCGGCTTCATCAAGCCTGAAGCTCTTCGCTGTCCTGTCGCGGGCAGCCCACGTGGAGGTCCGAGGCATCACGCGCGGAGGAGCTTCGATCCGAGGGAGGTGCGGAATCTCCGGCGGAGGCGACGACAACAACGGCGACGGGGACCTCACTTCGGCACCGCCTTCCCCCGACCTCGGAGCGGGCTCGGAAAGCTCCGGATCCGGCCTCTGTGACAGACGGCGCTTCAGGGGCTTGAGCCCTGGTCTCAGCGGGTGCTTCTTGGTCGGGCGCTTGTGGTTGGAGCGGTGGGGCACGCTGCAGCAAGGACCGCCTCGTTCCTGCAACCGAGCCCCACCGCCTTGCAGGCGCGTCCGTCGGCCGTTGGCTCGGCTAGGACAGGCTCGTCAAGGGGAGCCGTCGAGTTAATCTCCTTGAGATCGACATCGCGGCCGCTTCCTGCATAACGGATAATACATCAAGACACAACTTCGACAGCTGGGCCCCAGTTTTAGAACGGCGAGCAACCACTCTTGCGAGAACTTCAGTTTCGCGCCAGGCGACCCGGCTGCCAGCGGGGCGCTAGCTCCAGCAACCGACCAGTCGCATCGTACCTGGCGTACCATATCAGCCAGGTTGGCTCCCGGTTTAGTGGAGTCGGCGCGGGCCCCTTCACCCCTGAGTGTCAACTCTGGTCGTAGCCCCTTGGTGGTACTACCGCCGGCTCACATCGCTGGGTTAAAACCTGCAGGTTTAACCTGGACTTGATCGCCTGGGCGTCGCGGCCGGGGGCGTCTTTAATCTTCAGGCCACCGCTCACGACGCGTGCTGTCATGGCCCCCTCACCCGATACAAAATCGGCTTCTTCCCCTTCTCTTGAGTCTGGACGGGCGGCGCGAGGGACTCCTCGCCTCTCCTTGACCCGTGGCAGACAAACCCGAGAGTCTTCGTCAAATTCTCATCCACTACAAGCAATCGACAGATACCATCATGCAGGCTGAACAATCACGTTCCACAGGCATTTCACCACAGAAGAATTAGAAGGTTACCTTGCGTCGCGCGGCCGGATGAAGCTATAGCAGCAACTCACGGTTATCATCTTCGTGCAACCACCCCTTCGGAGAAGTAGCCGAACAAGATCGGTCACTGCCCCCTTGTCCGCCGTCTCGCTGCTCACTCGTTCGGATCGTGTTTGCCTTTGAAGGCCCAGCCAAATGCGCTTCTCAGCTTCAGCGGCTGACGCGCCTCGTCAAAACAAAGAAAAAAAAAGAAAAGAAAAGTAACACGAGCCACCCAAGCCCGTCAAGCCGGCCCTCTGAGGTCATCTATCTTCGTCAACAATATATGTGCCTGCCCAGTTCAAAGGTCGGTTCCACGACCAGCTTGCGCAATACCGCTGTGCATACCAGTAACGGCCACAAGAAGGAGCCAGATCAGCGCAATAAAACCACTCCTTGCCACCCTTCAGAAGATTTCAAGTAATCATATAACGTTTTCTTCCCATCGCTCCTCAGTTGAAGACCACCCCTCCAATCACATTGATTACTCTTGAAGTTGGCTTGGATAGGACCAGGTGTCGGAAAGAGGAATGAAATAAAGGGTTCAACACCAGAAAAAACACTCGCAAAGAGTAAACCATATGGATATCTGAAGATGAGTGATTAAATGCACCAACTCCACCCATAGAACAAGGATGCGCGAAAGAAATTAGAAGACGGAAGACACAACCCCATCAAAGAAAGAGGCGAAAAACTACCGTTCACCAGGCCGGGGTGATCCCATCCCTTGCCGATGCCACCGATCACTCCGGCTGCGCAGTTTTAGCTCAGTCTCCATCCGTCTCAGCTTCACCGAGCCACCATATCTGAGATCGCCAAAGAACCCCTGTCCACCGCAATCTCGCCTTCCGGCCGCGGACATATGGAGGTGTGAGATTTGGGAAAG